>SKCR01001276.1:0-138407 GCA_019454045.1 Zanthoxylum bungeanum
GGCCTACACAGAACCTGTTAAAGCCCCGGACGACCAAAACCAAAGTCTACTGATTGTCGCAAGTATTAGCGATGCAAGTCTCATATTAAGACCAAATACACCTACCCTGATTCGGATTCTAATAGACACACAGTCATACTACCAATGGGATTCCGAGGGGTCTATCCAGAGCGAAACTATTTCCGTACCATCGGTAAACAGAACCTCCCATTACACTTGCATAAGTATCAAATACCCAAATATATGAGAACTATGATGTTACGCTTCCATTACACGCACAAGTGTAATACTAGTCTATTCCGTATTATCGATGTCCATTCTCGATAATACTACGACTAAGGATATTTAATGATTAAACCTTACGTGGATTAATATTGTCTCATATCTTATTAATTCGGTACTAATCATATGGACTTTTATCATTTATATATCCCGGTAATCCAATTACAAATGACAAAAGAGCAATTTCATTTGTCACATAGTTTATTTGTACAACAGCACCATGTTCTGTACAAATAGTGATGCTATGGGTCATAATTGTCCAACACTAGTGTTAATAAGAGTTATGATTTAGCCGCCATAAATTTATTCACACTAGTTAAATTAAAATTTTATATATTTTATAAATAGAAACCTTAAACTTAAAATAGTGAGTGTTATAGGGATATACGACAGTATATCCCGCAATCTCCGTTGTTAGTCCGAAAATATGAGATTCAAAAGGCGCCTCGAGACGGCTTTACTTTCGTCCCCCTACGAATGGTGTTTATTTTGGGTCAATATCAGGTTTGGATTCCGAGAGGATAGGGATTCTAGATGTATCTTGTGAACTGACCTACCCTACGGTGATACTTCACTCGTTAAGTCCAAGAATCCTGAAACGGCGGGTCACACTCACAAAGGAATAAGAGACTAGGGGTGGATTCTTCTATAGTCCTGATAATAAAAAATATTTGTATCAACAAATGATAAGTTTCTAGAGGAGGACTATATGAGGGAGTTCAAGCCTCGAAGTAAAGTGTTATTCAAAGAGTTACTTGCTGGTTCGACCAGCACATCATCGTCAATGACAGTTGATAAATACATAGCACCTTCGACATCTGAGAGTCAGATGCAAGTTAGTCAGAATAATCTACCACCTAGACGCAATGCGAGGGTTGTAAGAGAACCTAATCGCTACCTTGGGGTTGGAGAGCCATAAGTTGTCACATCCAGTGACGGTGTAGATGATCCACTGACCTATCGTAGTGCAATGGATGATTCTGATAAAGAGGAATGACTCAAGCTATGAACCTAGAGATGGATTCTATGTACTCTAACTCAGTCAGGGAACTTGTAGACCAACCTGATGAGGTGAAACCCATAGGTTGCAAATGGATCTACAAGATGAAGTATGGAGCAGATAGGAAGGTACAGACCTTCAAGGCTAGGCTAGTGGCCAAAGGGTTATACCCAGAAAGAGGGAGTTGACTATAAGGAAACTTTCTCGCCAGTAGCCATGCTCAAATCCATCTGCACTCTTCTATCCATTGCCGCATATTATGACTATGAAATTAGGCAAATGGACGTCAAGACTGCATTCTTGAATGGAAATCTTGATGAGAGTATCTATATGGTACAACCTGATGGGTTCATAGCCCAAGGTCAAGAGCAAAACGTTTGCAAGTTGCAAAGATCCATTTATGGACTTAAGCAGGAATCTCGATCTTGGAATATAAGATTTGATACCATGATCAAGTCTTATGATTTTGAGCATAATGTCGATGAGCCTTGTGTATACAAGCGCGTCATTGACTGGATGGTGGTTTTTCTAGTTTTATACGTCGATGATATTGTTAGTGTTCCTAGAATATGCCAATGATCTCTAAGAGTGATTTGTGTGTGAATAAATAAAAGGAGTTACGGAAATACTCATAATGATTGGTAGAGAAGTTCAAAACTTTCATGGATGTAATGGAAGCTCCAATCCTTTAAATTGAATTCCAAACTCTAGGATTAGTTTCCCTATCACCTTCATTTGTCTCTTGAAGTGCTAGCTTAAAGAATTTTTTACAACAAAAATTCCATTAGGGAGAGAGCATGTCACGGCAAAGAGAGGAAATTGGAGGAGGGAGTGAATAGTGAGTGTAACTTCCAAAGTTGACTTGCTTTTTAATATAAAGTTGGTGTGTAGGATTTGGTTTCTGTGTTTTGTAAGTAAAGTCAAACTTTACTCAACCAAATCAAATCCTTAAATCAAGTCCAACCACTTCTATCATATGTCAAATATGTTGATGTAAGTGAAGTGGGTCCCACCACTTTTAAATTCCAAATTTAAGTCAGCTAATCCAACACGCAACTTTGCTCGGGCCCGGGTTTGTTTAATTCCAAACTAAACGAATTTTCCGTCGCGACGTAATTAAATCCAATTTAATTAAATAATAATGCCTAGCAAAATTATTACGAAAGTCGCTTAAGAATTAATTCTAAATTAATTCGTTTGCTCGAATTAAAATCCAATTTTAATTCCGCTTTGAAATCTAATTTCAAATAATATATCTGATATATTATTTAATCGATTAATTCCAAATTAATCATTCTCTCTCTTCTATTCGAATTTTATCACAGATAAATTCTTGCCATAATTAATCTCAGATTAATTTTCTCTCTCATAATTAATCCCAGATTAATTCTATTCGAGTCAAATGTCATCGGTGAATCTTCGGGAAGCAACCCAAGAGATCCCTGGATATGTTGGCAGTAAATTCGGTTGTCGGACTATCCAAACATGTGCATACCCGGTACCACGTTCTTACCGATTTACAAGACGTGGTTGGCTTCTAACAAAGCACCGTGCCTACCCAATTCTCCAGAAATATTCTTTAAAGGAATATATAATCTTATCAGGCGTAGTATACTAAGTATTACGTATTACGATCCAGTATCGGATGTAACATGCTAGGTCTGGGGTTGGAATTGTGTCTGCCCCGTACGAAGCATATATCGGATCACTGGCAACTAGTCTCTATAATCGGATAATCATGACCTAGTCATATCATCTCAATGAATACAGTACTTAAGAGTACTAGTTTTGTATCTTACGTGATAATGATCTCCATATGACTGAAGTGATACATCCATCTTGACATCACACCCAATACAGTACAATTCTCAGTATACCCAGAAGATGCATACACAGAACCTGTTAAATCCCAGGACGACCAAAACCAAAGTATATTGATTGTCGTAAGTATTAGCGATGCAAGTCTCAGGTTAAGACCAAATACACCTACCCTGAGTCGGATTCCCATAGACACATAGTCATACTACCAATGGGATTCTGAGGGGTCTATCCAGAGCGAAGCTATTCCCGTACCATCGTTAAACAAAACCTCATATCACACTTGCATAAGTTTACAATACCTAAATATATGAGAACTATGCCATTAAGCTTCCATAATGCACACAAGTGCAATACTAGCCTATTCCACATTATCGATGTCCAGTCTCGATAATACTACGACTAGGGATATTTAATGATTAAACCATTCGTGGATTAATATTGTCGCATATCTTATTAATCCGGAACTAATCATAAGGACTTTTATCATTTATATATCCGAGTAATCCAATTACAAAATGATAAAAGAGAAATTTTCTTTATCACATAGTTAATTTTGTACAAGACACCATGTCCTTTACAAAATAGTGATGATATGGGTCATAATTGTCCAACAGATTTTTTACACATTGGGAATGATGTAAATATATTATCGGACGTGAAAACCTGACTAGCTAACTAATTCCAAATGAAATATTTGGGAGAGGCCATTTATGTTCTTGGGATTCAGATACTTCGGGATTGCAAGAAACGACTGTTAGCTATGTCTTAGGCATCCAATATCGACAAGATCCTTGTGCGATTTGGGATGCAGAATTCCAAGAAAGGCAATCTGTCTTATCGGCATGGAATTCATTTGTCAAAGGAACAGTCTCCTAAGACACCTCAAAATGTTAAGGAAATGAGACATATCTCATATGCCTCAGCAGTTGGTAGTCTCATATATGTTATATTATGCACGAGACCGGACATCTGTTTTGCAGTGGGAGTAGTTAGTAGGTTTCAGTCGAACCCAGGATTGGATCACTTGGTGGCTGTGAAACACATTCTCAAGTATCTTAAGAGAATGAGAGATTATATGTTTGTGTATTCCGGTGAGGATAAGATCCTAAGGGGATATACAGACTCTGATTTTCAAACAGATATCGATTCTAGGAAACCAACATCTGGATCAGTGTTTACCCTAGGTGGTGGGGCTATAGTATGGCAGAGTATAAAGCAATCTTGCATTGCTGACTCCACCATGGAGGCTGAATATGTAGCAGCTTGTGAAGCAGCTAATGAAGCAGTCTGGCTCTGTAAATTCTTGGGAGATCTTGAAGTTGTTCCAGATATTGATAGACCACTCACACTTTATTGCGATAATAGTGGTGCAGTGGCAAACTCCAAGGACAAAGAATCCACAAGAGGGGAAAGCATATAGAGAGGAAATATCATCTCATTATGGAGATAGTACAAAGATGAGACGTTATCGTCACAAAGATTGCATTTGTAGAGAACCTGGCTGATCCGTTTACAAAGACCTTGTCGGTTAAAGGGTTTGAAGGTCACCTAGATGGTCTAGGATTACGTGGCATATCCCATTTATTGTAGTGCAAGTGGGAGATTATTGGGATGTATGCCCTAGAGCTATATGTAATGTAAACGGTTTTAATGTGTTTTGAAATAAAATGATGCATTATTCATTTATCAAAGTGTTTGTTTAATTTTCACATATTATAAATTATCTTGAATACCCTAGATTACTTATGTGCCTTCAGACTTAGTGTATGAGTGTCATACACAAGAGGATTTAAGTCTGAAGTTAGTAATCGTAAATAGTCCATAGAGAGCAAACAAAGCGGGTACTTTATTTGTGGTTTATCTAATTGCTGTGATCTATTCTATATTTGTATGGCGACCTTGATCCGGGATCGTCCATGTAGAGACATGAGAATGGAGGCACCTTGTATGATGTGATCATATAAGACTAGACCCAGATGGAAATGACATTCTTTTAATATCTGTTAAACAAATAGAGTCATTTCGATCTACTAGATGGTCATATATGGATTGATCTTAATCCTGAGTGTACTACGAACTCCTGCATGGCAGGCTATGTCATTTGATTTACAAAGGTGGGGTTGGTGTAGCAGTCCCGACTAATAGCTACGTACTTTGGGGGCATGGTCTGTTGTGTAGCTGGGAACGTTTTACATAGATATGGAGTTCACTCCTTCTTGCGAGAAGTAGAGGAGTATCTTTCTTAAGGGTTGATTCGGTACTTGAACGGTTAGAGCGCTCAAGTTTTTCTATTATGAATGGAAAGATTAAAATTCATAATGGTTATGAATAAATCGTTCATTAGAAAATTAATGGTACTTAAGGTAAAAATAATTAGAGGGGTATAACGGATATTATAATCGGGCTCTAATTATGAGATACTCGTGAGGGGTTAGTCTATATGTAGTGACTATATCGATGGACACCAACTTGGTTCGGCTTAATATATCATCTACGACAACAAGAGTGCAACTTCGGGTTTTTAGTGGAATAACCCGGAGTTAATAATTGAAAATATTTAATTAAGAGCTTAATTAATATTTCGAGATTATTAGAGCTCGAAACTGTAGGTCCATTTGGTCCCCGTACTAGCTCGATATACTATAGCGGATTTAGTATAATTTGATAGTCCAATTATATACTCACAAAGGTAAAAATATTATTAATATGATTAATAATATAATTTTGTCACACTTGAAACATTACATTAAATTTAATATATGGTTTTATTAAATATCTGATATTTAAACACATGTTATTTAATTATATTAGATATAATTAAATGAAAGGTTAAGTTAGTAATTCCAAATTTTGGTTTGGAAACCCTTGGATTTAATGGAAGTTACAAATTGTTAAATGGCATTTAACCTTTTATTTTGTAACATATCTTTTACTATGGTAATTAAATTTGGTGTTACAAAATTAATAAAAAATACATGTGTTGGCCGATTATTACATGGTGTAAAAGGGGAAGAGTTTGTTTTATTTTGTAAAATTAAAACCCTAAGTATAAAAAAGGAAAATATGATTTTTCTTTTTGCAAGCCTCTCATTCTAACCCTAGCCTCCATCTTCTTCTTCTCCAAATCCTCTCAAGTTGTTGAGAAAACAAAAGAAGAACAAAAAGATAAATAAAAATAAAATAACAAAAGTTGTTGTGTGACTTTATCTCTAAAACGTTTCGGGATTATTTTGTGAGTCTTTCCCACACAAGTTTTTGTTGGTAACGAGATATAGTTTGGAAGACTTTGTGGTGTCGAACAAATCATCATCTTCATCTCTTTCTTGTTTTTAACAGCAGTGAGCATTATTTTTGCTCATTGCCGCCCCTTTACTTGGTGAAACGGAACTCGGTTTGGTTTCGTTTTAATCCAGTTTTTGGGGAATATTTTGTGATGTTTTGGGGCTGTGTTGGGGCTGTTTTCAAGTGAAAAATCAGAATTGAAACACAGCCACTGTCCGCGTATTATAGGGGCTGTTTCGGCAGTGCACTATGTGTGTATTGGGTCCAAAAGTCCAGTTTTTGTCCGGTTGTTCGAGGCTGTTTGGGAACTATTCAGGAGCTGTTTCGAGGCTAGAATTTTATCTAAAATTGAAGAAAAATTTTAGTGGGTGTGGCAGTAGCATTCGGCAACTAAAGGAGAAGGGCAGAAAAAAATTTCAAGTCCGATCTGTGTGCCTAAACCGCTTCCGCTGCGCAAATAAAGCGTTTCCTACAGAATGGAGATTTTGCTTCAACAAAAAATGGTCTTCCATGCTATGACTCGCTACCAGCAAAAGCTAGAACGGGTTAGACTCACATCATAATCCCTAAATAATTTAAAGATTAAAATTGTCACACATTTTTTTTCTTTCAACACTTGAGAGAAAACAAGAATAAGGGTGGCTAGGGTTTTTTTCAAAAGAAATTAGGGTGAAAGGAAAAATAATTTTCCCTTTTATATTTAAGGTTTAATTTGTTGTCAAAATATAAGACAAACTCTTCCCTCTTACTTGTAAAATTCAGCCAATAGCCTATTTTTGCTACCAAAAATATTTTTATTAAATGTCTTCATTAAGACATAATAAATTTCCCAAAATAAAATATTATAACTTCCATTTTTTAAATGATGAATTTAAAATCACCATTTTAAATCCACTTACTTTCAAATAGAACTTATTAACTTATATATAAAATATAATTTAATACATACAATATTTTAAAATAAATGATTATCTCATAATCATTAATATGAAAAAAAAAATTGATATCAAAATTAACATAAGTTCCAAGTGTGACATATAAATTATTAATCATATTAATAATATATGTGAGCTTATAATTGTACAACCCAATTATATTTAATTTGCTACAGTTTATCGAGCTAGCACGGGGACCAAATGGACCTATAGTTCCGACCTCCAATAATCTTGGATATTAATTAAACTCTTAATTCAATATTTTGAATTATTAACTTTAGGTTATTCCTCTAAAAATCCAAAACTGCACTCTCATTGCCATAGATATATTATATAAGTCGAACTATGTCGGTGTCCATTAATATAGTCATTACATACTGATTGGCCCTTCATGTATCTCATAATTAGAGCCGGGTCATAATTTCCGTTATACCCCTCTAATTATTTTACCTTAAGTACCATTGAATCTCTAATGAACGATTTATTCATAACCATTTTGAATATTAATCTTTCTATTCGTAATAGAAAGACTTGAGCGTTCTAATCATTTAAGTACTGAATCAACCCTTAAGAAAGATACTCATCTACTTCTCGCAAGAAGGAGTGAACTTCATATCTATGTAAAACGCCATTAGCTACACACCAAACCATGTCCCCAAAGTACGTAACTATTGGTCGGGATTGCCACACCAACCTCACCTTTGTAAATCAAAGGACATGGTCTGCTATGCAGAAGTTCGTAGTATACTCGGGATTCAGATCAACCTATATATGACCATCTAGTAGATTAAAATGAATTTATTTATTTAAAGGATATTATAATAAACTCATTTTTATCTGGGTCCAGTCCTATATGATCACATCATATAAAGTGTCTTCATTCTCATGTCACCACATGTACGATCTCGGATTAAGGTCGCCATACAATTATAGAATGGACCGCAGCTAATATAAATCATGAACAAAATACCTGCTCTGTTTGCTCTCTATGGACTATTTTAGATTACTAACTTCAGGCTTAAATCCTCATGTGTATGACACTCATACACTAATTCTGAAAGCACATAAGTAATCAAGGATAAACAAGATAATTTACAATATGCGATTTAAATCAAAATAATTTGATAAATGACAATACATCGTTTATTTTATAACAAATAATTATGTTCACATATCACATAAAGTTTTAGGGCATATATCCCAAGATTTTACTCGCACGAGTTTTCCACTTCGTCAACAAATTTTCTTGTGTGATTCACTTTATTGCCTTGATAGTTGTTTTATTTTACATCTCCTTAAATTTAAGGGTGCTTGTTGTTTCAAACCATAATTGTTCTACATATGACTTGTCTTAGATAGAATAGTATTGCGCATAGGGTCAAAACCTTATGACAAATTCGAATTGTCAGTATTAATGGAGGAACTAGATGATTGCTGTAGCAAACGCCGGGCACTGAGCCATTGCTGCAGAATTCAGCAGCTATGGACTGTCAGACCAGCCCCCTAACATTGAGAAAGCAAACTATATTGATGTAGCTGATCCATATCCTCAGCATTCTTTCTTGACTCTGCGCGCATCAATAAGGTAAGCTTCTTTAAGCTTTTACTTCAATAACCCAACGCTCCGTATGTAATACTAACATCACTTGTGCTTATTTAAATTCAAGATCCTGAGGGAAGTGAAGCTGATTTTAGCCGTTTTGATGTGAAGACTGAGAAGAAAAAGCTCTTCATTCTCTAGTAGCTGATGAAGATAAGACTCTTGACTTTAGTTGACCTATCTGCTTTGCCACCACCATGGTTGACAGACGACCATCTCTCTGTTTAATGATAAGTCAAGTTTCCGTACCCTACAGGGCTATAGCATATGATTGTGACATAAATGATGCAAAACTCACATCTCCGATATTGCTGTAATGGGTTGAGTAGGACTATACAGAGCTGGCAGGTGAAAAATTATATGCCCAACTTGGAGATCACCTTCATGGCAGAAGGGAACTATTTTGTTCAATACCAACTTCCAGAGCAGGTGAATCAGCTCATCATCACCTTCCTTCACAATACTAGTCTCTGATAAGATCAATCACAGCATGTGTATCTGGTACAGATGTTTCCAAGTGATCAGAACAAATCATTTATGAAAATATTTGTAGAATGTGGGCTTTAATTTTTGTCGGAAAATGCTCTCTCTATGGTTATGTCATCCCCTGAAATAACTAGGTAATACTAATTTGACCGAGGCCAACGTATAAGAAATTTATAGCAAACACGGAGTTATAATACTCATATACACAAAGCATAAGCAACATGCATACCTCTGCTGAGACTGCACTAGGATGGAAATGCCAAACATTATTCTTATACATATTCAAACAAAGCGAATACCGCAAGAAAAATAAGTTCCCGTACATAAGGCTGACAGGACTTCAGAGTTCATAAGCTGGGAACCTCGCCTCAGGGGGCTGCGACATGTCTAAGAAAAGATAGGCCATACCTCCAACCCCTTCAAAGAGTGAGTAGGGGTTGTCACCTCCATGCATCTCTCCTTTTGCTAGAAGCTTGTGAGCTTTGTCGAGAAGAAAGGAAGCAAATGCTTTGGCCCTGTACAGGAACTCTAAGTTGCCTGTTATATGGTAAAGTGCAAGGAACACATATGCATTCCCACTAATTCCATGGCATATTCCTACTCGCTTAAGCAGCCCACGGTTCCACACCACCTCAGCTGCATCCTCAGCTGCTTCAAGAAATTCTCCGTCTTCAAACATCTGAGAATTTAATATATTTTTGTGGAATTATGAGTAAACTAATTACCAAAGAAAGCCCGCAGAGGAGGACCGAAAATGCGCTAAAACTTCAAGAAGAAAATGACTTAACGTTTGAAGTCTCAGAAAGCTAACGAGTAACATTCCAAGTATATCTAGTCCACACAGATGGTAGTTATTGTCAAACAAGAAGACCATCAGAAATATTTCAGCATTTTGTGGCTTGCTCTCTTATGATGTAGCTATTTAACAGATTGCAGAAATATGAAAGCTTTTTACAAAATTCAACTTGTTCAAAATAAACATTTTCTAGTGAAGTTGGTAAACGTAACATTTTTACCTTGGCCGCCTTCACAAGTGTAAGACCAACCCCTGGTGCACCATGACACCAATGCACGAGAACATCCCTCTTTCTATCTTCTTCACTTGCAGGGTAGTTTCCGCTGGGAAAGCGGTTCCTAATCATATATTTGAGTGCTCCTTTGACATCCTCTGCCTCATCCGGCTTCAATTCCATGTCCATCAAAACATGCATAATACCTGCCAAACCATGGGCTGCACCCCAATATTTTTCTCCATACCATTCAAACATCAAAGGCGATCCTCCTCTCTTGGCCAATTCCCTTCCATTCTTGATAATCTCATTTACAACTGCACGCTGCACAAGATTCACCATATTATTAAAACTAACCAACCTTCCCAACGAAAACATACTAAAAGTCTAAAACAATGAAAATATGATTGATAACATAAATTGGGAATCTTACAGTGGTTATAGAAGGAATAGTTCCCTCACCAACATGCTTGTTCAAGAACAAGCAGGCCCATAAGTACCCTACTCTTCCATATAACAGCTCATCTGGGAGATCCCTCGATAGTTTAATCTGTTAATCATTTAAATTTTCTCCATAGGTTTAAAACCAACAAAACTATGAAAAGAAAAATCTTATAAAACAATTATAGGAGACAAAGTAGTATCATTACATCTTTGAATTGGGCTAAGTAATGGTTGAGTAAGTGTTGGTCACTAGCATATTTAGCTGCGACGGCACCAAGAGCACAAACACCAGCCCGTCCACAAAGAAACGTCACATCCCTATTAAGTAAAACACATTCTTTTTAGATTTAATTACTCTAAAATTTTGATTGCAATTAAGTAGTAATCAAGCCCCAATATTGAATTTGCACACCGAGAAGCTAAAGAAGCAGAGTCACAAGCCCTGACAATCTCCAAGCAAAGATTCAAATCAATCCTGTTTTGATCAACTTGGTAGGCTTTGAACAGCAAGAAAGCCGTGCCAAGAGCCCCGCTATAAAGAGTAAAATCTTGAACTTTTTGCCCAGTAAATCCCCACGTCTCCGTCACTATCTGAAAAAAAAAAATTAAAAATTTAAGACTGAAAAGAAACACTAACCTAATAAATAGTAAAAGAAAGAGTGGGGTGAGTGAACACTGTTTCTTTGAGGTCGAGGGCAGCGCGTTTGAATCTTTGAGAGAGAGAAGGGTAAGGCATGGAGAGAAGCTTCAGGAGGGAATCTCCAGTTGCTGTTGTGTCATCGTCTTCTTCTATTTCTCTGGTTGTTTCTTCAGCAAAGTCTGGCATTTCATTTGGGAAGAACCGGTCTGACATTTTCTTTAATTTTCAGCAGCGAATCCCAAAGCGAAAAAGAGTACTCACAAGAATCATTAGCTTAAATTGTTTTGAAGCTCGTTACATGTAAGTCAGAAATTCGAGTACGTGGCATCGCTCATAGTGGACAGGTAGTGGACAGAAAACAAAAACATAAATAAAGCATATAATTTTAAAAATTAATTAATTAAAACAATGCAGGTGACAGGTGGAGTGTGAAACTGAGAAGTGAGAAGAAGTCAACTAAGGTATAATAGATTATTATAAAATTCATTTAATTCGAAGCTATAAAATTCCTTAACCGTTCCAAGTCTAAAATTAATATTCCCTTTATTTATTTACTTCTTGCTATAAAGTTCCATAATTTATTCAAAGAGCAATTGAAATCAATTTTAAACTAACAATTAATTAAATATAAAAATATAATTAACTAGATATAGATAGACTCATTTTTACTGTGGTTTTTATTTTCTAAAAAGAGAACAAAAAATATGTATCACTGACCAAAGTCAATTTAGTTCACCAAGTTAAGGCCACTGTCATATTAAATGAAGTCCTCTATCAAAATAAGAGTATTCTAATTATATCGTGTATTTTCAATACATCTCAATACTCATTTATATAGGTATAGGATTATAATGTGATATATGGAATACAAAAAAATAAAAAATAAAAAAATAAATTTGATAAGTGGTAATTATATCACTATTTCTCACTCGTTTAATCTAATATTTTGTACAGTTTCTCGAGTTTTATGAACGTTTTGATGTGTTTTTGTTAATTTTACCGATAAAAATAATATTGCGACTTAATGGAATCAATTCGAGGCTAAAACGATGAAATCCGGAGGAAAAAATGTCAAAAACGAAAATTTACTGTACTCGTCACAAAGTGCAGTTCTAAATTTCAATTTTGCGCAAGTTTGGTATTTTGACCATAACTTTTTTATCCAATATCCGATTGAGCTAATTCAAGTTGCAGATTAAAGAAGACTCAAAGATCTACAATTTTAAAATTTTAAATATTTTCGAATTCCGAACTTTTCAAGACCAAAATTAACAAATAATCCAATGTGTTTTGTGTAAATACTAAAGTCATTATCAAAAAATAAAAAAATGGAAAATGACAATTTACAATTGTCAAACTTCCACAAAACATGCTTGCATGTTTGGTGGAGTATTTTGTGGAGTGTCTTGTGGCATGTTTGGTGGAGTGTTTGGTGGAGGATTTGGTGGAGTGTTTGGTGGAGAAATTGGTGGAGAAATTGGTGGAAGCCTTTAGATTTTCCTATAAATACCAAGCCATTCCATTTGTAATTCTCATGATTTCCTTAGGTTTTTGTAAGGAATTTAAGGATTACATCTTGTTTGTATTTATTTTCAGTATTTAATTTATGTATTTTATTTTCAGTAATAGTAGTAGTTTATTTTCTTTTATTTACTTTTATGTTTTGTAGTTAATTTTTCTGCTGGGGGAAGGGTGAAGCTTTTATTATTTTAGTTTAGATTAATCTCCCTTAATTATAATATGGAAAATTATAATTTAACATAAAAGGTTATACCACATTAATGGCTGGTTTTATTTATTTGACATAATGTGACACCGCTTATATGGCCGGTCTTTATGTGACAGATGATTACCGCCTATATGGCTGGTTTATGGACAAATAATGATACCATCTTTATGGTCGGTCGGACTTAATTAAAATCTGACTTAAAGAGGATATCGCTTATATGGCTGGTTGGTAATATAACTGATAAATTCTATATTATAGTAAGAGAGATTTCTAAATTAGAAATAGTAAAAGTGGATCCCCCAACCCCCAACATTTTATTTTTATTCTAGGGAAGTGATGAAACACAGTATCCACACACTTAATAATTGATTTTCTTTTTATGGGTAATTCTTTAGTTTGTTTATTGAGTCTTAAGCATAATGCCTCTTGTTAACTGGCCACTGATAAGATTGATCTGGTAAACTTAAAATGACCTTGACGAAGGGATTTTAGGTTTTAGCCTTAGATTCAAGTTGTTGACATGGATCTTCGTTGGGAGATAGAAAGATTACGAGCTTTACTAGAATAAGATACACCCCAAATCAGGGAGCAACAATCCGGTTTTCTGAGGCCTGTTGTCCAGACCAACAATTATCACTAGATGCCAGAACCAAGCAATACTACATTTGCTCAACAGAATGCAATGGGGAGATGTGTGATATGCGATGGTAACCACCCGAGCGATCAATGCATTTACATTTCAGAGTTGCAGAATTATCAGAATCATTCAAGGTACGAAGAACCATCATATTTCACTGAACCTTATTCTCCATCTTATCCACCATCCACCTACGATCTTCATCAAGAACCAAAACCATCAGAGGAAGATCAGATGATTTACATGCTCAAATATTGGCTCGAGGAACGGGAATCTCAAATTGATGCACAATTTCATAGACAAGCAGAATCCATACAGAGAATGATAGATCAAGCGAGACAATTAATAGAAAACCAGAGCTACATATCTCAAGGAGCATTTTCAGATGACACTGATGAAGCCTTCCAGTACCAAGCATTTAACGATGACATTTTAGCAAAGAAATAGGCTGAGCAATATTAAGAACCAGAGGTATCAGTTCAGGAGCCCGAACCAGCAAAGTCTCCATTTGATTTTTATTATTCGGACTCTGACGAGGATGAAGAAGCAAAGCTGTTTGTACCAACAAAAATCTCGGATGAATTCTGTATCCTAGAAATGAAGATCTTGGAGCATGCATTGCAATGATGTTTGAAGAAGAGCTACCTGAACCCTTCATACCAACCTCAGAGGATAAAGACCTAAAATCAGATACATCTTTACATCCTCAGGTTGACACTTATGAAGCATGCATTTCACAGATGATAGATGAAGAACTGAATTCAGAAATCTTAAAATACATCCGTGAAGAAGAGAAAGAACAAGAATCAGAGCAAATGGAAGAGCAAATGTCAGACCTTATTGAAGGTCCAGTGCATTCAGGCGAAATATCACTGTTTTAGGGAGTAGAAATCAAAGACATCACCCAGAAGCTTGACAGAATGGAACTTCCATTCCAAGTCAAGCACCATACGAGACCTCCTGATTTTATTTCTTTCTTTTCAGGAACCATTAGGGCGACAAAGATTAAGAAGGTGGCACAAGCACTGAATATGATAAAAAAAAATTTGTCACTTTACCGTTGGAAGAGACCTTTCAAAAGCAACGCTCATGGGGTTGTCTTTAATCAGACATCCAAAACGACGCTGAAACCTCATTGACAGATGGATTTCAGTCACGTCTGGCTGAAGACGAAAAATTTAGCGCTAGCAGGGAGGCAACCCATGCAATTTGTTGTAATTTATGTTTTTATATTTTGTGTATACATGTTGTATAGTTTTTAATTTTGTGTGTTAGTTTTTCAGGGAAAAGCACAAACGGAGCATTTAAAAAGGAACGGTGTTTGGCAATCACAGAGACGAGAGCTAATTCATTAGTGATGATTGAGTACAGAATGGATTCTTGAGATGCATCCTAATGAATTTATACTAAGCGAGTGGCGTATTGCGTACACAATTCTGTTGCCTTAATAATTGCTTTGATTTTCTTTTCGGTTGTAATTTTATTTATTTTCGTAGACAAGATCCAGAATTTTTGACCTTTCATAATTTCTTTTGTTGTTTAGCTAATATCGTCCTTTAGAAGATACTAGTGCTTTTATTACTCACCCTTTTCAGGTACTATAAATTCAACTCATCATTGCACTTTTGAAGGCATCCAAATTTGAGAAAGAAATACATAAAAAATGGAAGCTACTTCAAGAAGACGAGTTGAAAACATCTGTGTGTTTTGCGGTACTATTGTTGGTACTAAACCATAATACATAGAGGCAGCACAAGAATTGGGTCGAGTCGTGGCCGAAAAGAATATGCACTTAGTATATGTATGGGCAATCTTGGACTAATGAGGCTCATTTCAAAGGCCGTACAGGATGGAGGCAGTCAAGTCATGGGAATCATCCTAAAACCTTTGGTAGATGTGAATCTGATTGGACCATCAAACATAGAGGAACTTATTGTACCAGGTATGTCCGAGCGACTAGTGGAAATGATTAACCGTGCTGATGCTTTTATTGCTTTGCCATGAGGCTTAGGCACATTGGAGGAGATTTTTATAGTGCTATCTTGGGCGAACTTGAACATACACCAGAAACCAATTGGGCTGTTTAACGTTGACAGATTTTATGATTTTCTTTCTGTGTTTCTTGATGACGCCCGGAGAAATAGGTTCGTGACAAAACCTCTGAAAGAACTCCTCTTCACTGCCAGAACTGCCCAGGATTTACTTGACCAAATCTTGGCCTTTGAACCACAAATTGACCATGTCATTTCCAAGATAAAATGGACCGAAGACGATCGTGGTAAGAATCGTCGGATAAATCTAGATCTTAACCTTTAATTTTCATGTAATAATTCAGCTAATCAGGTACTATCTTCTAAACTCTTCTTCTACTGTTTAAGACATTGGGGACAATGTCTCATTTAGTTTTGGGGGAGGGGAATAGTTAATAGTATCTTATTTTTTGTATATTGTTTTTATTTTTAGTCCAAATTTTTTCAAAAAATACTAAAAATTTGAAAAATTTTACAAAAATTAAAAAAAAATATTTTGTGTTTTTGTTTTTAACTTGATTAATCTGGTGAAATTGGTGAGAGATGGCTGTGTAAGGAGTTTTCACTCTTGATACGTATCTCAAAACCATTTTCAAAACAAGTTAATTTTTGTTTATTTCCTTTTGAATTATTTAATTTGTGAATTCTCCATAAAACTGACTAAAATGAATCTTCATATGCTCAGTTGGTAGGTATTATCAACATGCATGGTAACATACGGACATGAGCTGTAATTGAAAAGTTTGTAATATTCAGTGCTCTAGTTTAATTGGAGGAAGCATCCATAAATGGCAATGGAGCAAAAAAAAAACATCTGAGATCCGAGTTATTAACTCCGTATGGGTGTTTCAACACCTAGTGCCCTAAAACCAACTGGTTTGGGAGTCACTGGCCCTAAGCTCGCTACATGGATCGAAGATATTGCAAAAATATGTATATCTGAAGTCTGAGTAATTAAGTCCGTATGGGTGTCTTAACACCTAGTGCTCTAAAGCCAACTGGTTTGGGAGTCACTGGCCCAAAGCTCGCTACATGGATGGAAGATATTGTATATAAATAAAAAAAATCAAAAGTCAAAGAAAACAAATCAGAAAAATCAGGAAAAAAAAATTTATTCCATTGCTACAAAAAATGTGAATTCTGATAAAACTTTAGGACAAAAATATTACTCTCTTCTCAACTGCATTTGTGACTATTGTGGGCAAAATGAGTTGATTAATATTTTGTTGGTTGTGTATATGAAGAATGGTAAAAATAATCGGAGAATTTACTTATTCGGTAATTTAAAAAGAAAGAAAACAACTACTAACTTGGATTAGAAGTTTCACCTGTATCCATGCTGAATTAATCAAACTTGAGTTGAATTATATCCATGATGCTATTTTTATCTGTGCAAGTAGTACATACCTCTTCAAATTCCCTTAAGTGCTGATGAGGATTTTTGATTCTAGACCTTGGAATATTGGTAAAAGTTAGATGATATCTGGTTTAAAATTGAAACGTGATGAATCTAGAGGAAAGCAATTATGTCCTAGTGGGATTCATGAATTCACTGAGTGTTCTAGGATGATTAAGATCGCCATGCTGAGATTCACATTCTACCTAATCAATTGAAATTTTATCTCGGCCATGTGGGTTTTTCTTTTGGTTCTCAACCATTTTAATTGACGATAACGGTGATGTAGACTCTCTATTTAATCTACCGCTAGATGACCGAGACCAATGTCTCATACAATCCTAAATGCAGACTATTTGCTAAAATTTAGATATACAAATGCAATACTTACAAATAGAAAAAATAATAAACAAGTGAAATAAAGAAAAAAAAAAGTTAAAATAAATGACAAAAGAATAGCACAAATGTAATGATTAGATCCTAAAAATGTGCTACGATTCTTGTCAATTCAGACCTCAATTGAATTTCTCATTCAGCTGTCTCAATTTCTTGAATTAGTTTCTCACAAAAAATTATGGAAGAAAATCTCTAGATGAAGATGGTTCAAGAAATTCTTTGGCAAAATACAAGCTCTATTTTAATTAAGTTTTTTTGTCTCCTCTAACCTTGAATAATCAAATACAGGGTTTGTCTATATGTAGGATGTATGGGTTCATGATTCATTTAGAATTAATCAGGACATCTTGGATCTACACAAATGCAAAAAAGAAGAAAATGAGATGTAGAAATTACAACAAAAAAGAAAGGAAATAGAAAATAATAAAATACAATAAAATAAAAAGGAAAGAAAGGCAAAAAAACACAAGGATGTTAAATTATTATTATGTCTACTAAATTATATTCCCCGGCAATGGCGCCAAAAATTTGACACACTCATAAAGTGGTTATTTACTCCCAAGTATAAGAGTGTCAAAGTAATACAATAACCCGGTAAGTGCGGGGTCGATCCACAGGGAATAGATTTAGTAAAATAAAATAGTAATTTGAGTGAAAAGAAAAAGTTGAATTGTTTAAAGTGATGGACAATTTTAAATTGAACCGTAATAATAAATTAGAATGTTGGGGGTAGGGGATCCACTCTAGTCCAGATGTAATGATTAGATCTTAAAAACTTGTGAAGTGATTCACGTTCTACCTGATCAACTGGATTTTCATCTCGGGCATGTGGGTTTTCATTTCGGTTCTCTGCCATTTTAACTAACGATGAAGATGATGAAGACTCTTTATTTAATCTACCACTAGATGAACGAGACCAATGTCTCATGCAATTCTAAATGCAGACTATTTGTTAAAATTTAGATATGCAAATGCAATACTTAAAAAAAGAAAAAATAATAAACAAGTGAAATGAAGAAAAACGTTTAAATAAATGACAAAAGAATATCACAAATGTAATGATTAGATCCTAAAAACATCCTCTAATTCTTGTCAATTCAGAACTCAATTGAATTTCTCGTTCAGCTGTCTCAATTTCTCGAATTAGGTTCTCACAAAAACATTATGGAAGAATCTCTAGATAGGGATGGTTCAAGAAATTCTTTGGCAAAATGCAAGCTCCATTTTAATTGAGTTTTCTTTCTCCCGTAACCTTGAAGAATCAAATATAGGGTTTGTCTATATGTGGGATGTATGGGTTCAGGATTCGTTTAGGATCAATCAGGACATCTTAGATCTACACAAATGCAAATAAGGAAAAAAATGAGATGCAGAAAATACAACAAAAATAAAGGAAATACAAAATAAATAAATAAAGGAAAGAAAAGAAAAAACACAAGGATGTTAAAATAATATTCTATCTACTAAATTATAATCACCGGGAATAGCCCCAAAAACTTGACATACTCACAAAGTGGTGTAGGCATTGCATTTTCGCATGTGAAACCCGATGATGAGTCTCAGTTGGAGGCACTACCTTTTTAGCTAAGGATATTGCGGGAAACGGAGGTCGAAAGGGGAAATTCAGAATAAGTACGTCATCAAGTTCATTTCACAAGTTCACTGTCTTCGTTAGTGCTGCGTTCGTTACTTCGTTCGAACGTCAGGCAGATTGCGGACGTTCGTGTAGCGTTCGAATGGGCGTTCAAACGGAGTCGGTATTTCTGGTTTTGCTGCTAGCCTCGCACCCCAGCCCAATTAGCCCCCAAAGCCCATAAAACACATCCCAATTAATAAAACACATTTAAAACACATGGGATATTAAATTAATTATTAAATAAAATAATTAAACCATTTACCAATTAAATAAAACAAAATATAATCATACCTAATAAAGAAAATAAAATATATTATATACCAAACTTAACAAATATCATGCCTAATTAAAAATCAATCATAACAAATTAAATATTTTGCATTCCTAATCTAGCCAAGATTTGTCCCCCCTCAATCTAATCCTTTCCTTGTTGAATACCAAATCAAATCCTCCTTTTAATGCCAAAATCCCTTCCTTGTGAGACAAGGAGTAGCCCTAACCTTTCTCTTTATAAACAACCCCTAACCAAGACATGCACGCCCCTAGCTCATACACAAGACTTACACGAAAATCAAAACAGCAAGAGCCTTAGCCACTCACGGCAATAGCAAGAAGAAAAACACAAATATTTCTCTTCACCTCCCCCACTCCACAACCGAAAACAGCAGCCCCTAAACCTCCACAACCGAAAACAGCACCCCCAAACAACTGCACTCCTATTAGCCATCAAACAGCCCTTAAAATCCTCAAAACAGTAACATAAAAACTGCATTCTTAATCCTTAAAATAATCACACAAGACTGCACTAAAAACCCACAGAAAAAACTCAGAACAGTCTGTGGAAACGTCAAAACAGGTGACCTGAACAGTGAGCAGCAAAACAGAGGCCGAACAGTAGCAGAACGGAGTTCGAACAGGAAGCAAAACAGCAAAACAGTGAGCTAGGACGCTAAAAACGTGAACCGGAGAAGTTGAGGAGCTGTACCCTTCCGACGTCCGTGAAACGCAAGCCTGAAAGTTGGCGAAAAGGTTAGACCTGAGGGTATTTTCCACACTCGTTTTCTGTTTTATTATTTATTGAATATTGCTTGCATGATTGTCATGTTGAAATGTATGTTGTGGCCCTTGAGTAGATAAATATGCATGAATTATGAGATGTTCTATGTTGTGGCTTTGGAATAAAATGAGAGATGTGTCAACTCTCGCGGTATATCGGATGGAAACCCGGACATAAATTTCATAGCCGATTCTGAATGGACGGTAGTATGATCTGTACTCGGGATACAACTCCATGTACCGCTTGAGTAAACGGCACCTCTTTTGTTTTGTGTTGCTTTGGTTTATTTATTTTTCGTCACTTGAATTTTGCATGTTGCTTATTTATGTATGATTCAATCGAGCGCAGGGCTTAGTAAGTGGAATGAAAGATCCCCTATGTGGAGGGGTTAAAACCTTTTACCACGATGCTTTGCCGCGCCGGTTGATGTGTGTTCGGTTGAATGCAAGATACGTTCAATCGGGCTTACTACGTTTGATATTATTGCTTTTAATTCTTTGTATGCATGATTCAATCGAGCGCATGGGCTTAGTAAGTGGAATGAAAGATCCCCTATGGGGAGGGGTTAAAGCCCTTTACCACGATGCTTTGTCACGCCGGTTGATGTGTGTTCGGTTGAATGCAAGATACTTTCAATCGGGCATACTAAATATGATATTATTGTTTTTAATTCTTTGTATGCATGATTCAATCGAGCGCATGGGCTTAGTAAGTGCAATGTAAGATCCCCTATGGGGAGGGGTTAAAGCCCTTTACCACAATATTTTGCCGCGCCGGTTGATGTTTGTTCGGTTGAATGCAAGATACGTTTAATCGGACATACTGAGCTTGACATTGTTGTCTTTATTCTTTGTGTTGCATGCATCAGGTCTGGTTCCGTTCGAACGCGTTCTCGAACGCTACACGAACGCGAACCTTCTGTTTATCGTTCGAACGCGTTCTCAAACGCTACGCGAACGCACACGTACTTTCTTAGTCTCTTCATGCATCAGGTCTGGTTCCGTTCGAACGTGTTCTCGAACGCTATACGAACGCGAACCTTCTATTTACCGTTCGAACACGTTCTCGAATGCTACGCGAACGCACACGCACTTTTTTAGTCTTATCATGCATCAGGTCTGGTTCCATTCGAACGCTTTCTCGAACGCTATAGAACGCGAACCTTCTGTTTACTGTTCGAACGCGTTTTCAAACGCTACGCGAACGCGCACCTACTGAACTGAGTCTTTTTCATTAGATTTCATACATAGTTTTCCTAGTAACTATCCCCATATATATTAGTACAATGTGTTTAATGTATTACGCTTCATATGCCTATGTCATGATAACATTTGAGTATTATTTCTTGTGGTATATCGGATGGAAACCCAGATATAAATTCCGTAGCCGATTCTGAATGGACGGTAGTATGGTCTGTACTTGGGATACAATTCCACGTACCACTTGAGAAGGTGCTCACATATGTGCTTGTGTGGTTAGTATGTGTGCTTGTGTTTTCTTGAATGTAATATGCCAATGAAGTTGTATATTTGTCGCTCATTTGATGTACTTTCAAGCATGCAATCTTAGATGTGAAATATATGTGAAAGTTTTATTTTGTACATGTGAATTTAGAAGCATGATACTCTTGGAAATAAGTGCTACTTAAGCCTGATTAAATTATTACATAAATCCTTTCATTAAAAGTGGCATAAGTAAGGGACCATTCCGAACCCAATGGTTTGAGGTCTTCCCTTGCGAGGGGTGAGTGCGGCCTTAAATCTCATTTTCCTGGTTCACACCGGGTGGCGGACTCCATTATTCTCCAGTTTAGTCCCCCGTGGCTACTCTGTACTCCCGACCGGGCCGCGAGCCCGGGACAACATGCGTCGTCCAGTTTCTGTGTCCCACAGTCTGGTGACTCCACTGGGGATAGAGAATCGGCCCCGAATATTGTCTTGTAATGTTTGGATTTATGTTTTAATTGACAGTGTCTATAGTGGATAAAATGGGGGTTTAATCAAAGGCATTTTAAGGCTAGGTAATGGTTTGGTGTCTTCCTTCATTCACTACCTTTCTAGAAGGAAAAGCTGTGAATGAACCTATATGGCCATCTACTCGTAGCCTATTATGATGGACTAATTTGGAGGACTCGACTCGTGTTTATTCCTGACACCAAGCGATAAGAGCCTAAGAGGCTTGGGTATTTAAGTGAGCTCGCTCCACCTTCCCTCTGGGGAATCTACAACGGGAAATCCATTTGACAGTCCGTCACACACCATAGCTCATTGGCTTGTACCTTAGTGTATAAAAAAGGGTGCGCTCACTTGGTCGCTCGAACCCTTGATGGGGAGACCTAGTTGTGGGCCATCCTTCGCCGATGAGAGCCTTTGTCTATACTCCTGCGAACCCACCCATAGACCGGGTTTGTATGGTTAAAGTAACAATTATTTCCTTGAGTATGTGCTAGTGGACATCCTCTTGGATGCAGTTGGACCATTGTCAGAAATGCGGACTTGCTGGGCTATTTAAACTGGGGCGAGTTCGTACCTTATGACCATTGGGCCCAAAGATTCTGAAATATGATGGGCCATTCCGTAGAAATTATTACTTTATGTTTGCATTATCTTTTATGCTTGTGTGTGAGAACATCGTCGTTTGGATCCATTTGGACCATTTGTCATGAGATATGGGCTTGTTGGGCCATTTAAACTGGGACAAGAACGTATTTTATGACGGTTGGGCCAAAGGCTTCTAAGTGTTGATGGGCCACTTTGTGCTTGTGTTCGGAACGTTACCATTTGGATTTAGTCGGGCTCTTTGTCATGAGATGTGAACTCATTGGGCCATTTAAACTGGGATGAGTTCACTCCTATAACAATTAGCCCGAAAGCTTCTAAAATGATAACAGTCCGATTTGTTTGAAAATTTTAATTTTAATTTAGTATGTTACTGCATCTCATGCACCTCATGCATACATATATCATGTTAACACAACTCTATCTTCTAAACAAAGACATCATAGATACCGTTTGGGTTAGAGAAGGGACAAGGCTCATTAAAAGAACAGTAAAGTCATGAGTGTGAATCTGGTAATGAGGTATCCCATATGGATCAGTTAGAGAACAGTCTCGCCAAGGTCACTGAACAGTTGCAAGCTTTGACTACTGCTGTGGCTGGTATGGCTGTGCCCCGTGCTGGGGGAATTTCTGAGAATGTGGAGGCGTAAGGAGCCTCCGAATGGGTTGGGGGATGATATCCCCACTTTTGATGATGATATGGCAGAGTATGCAGCAGGCAAAGTGTCTGGGTCTCAGGCAGAGTTACAGAAACTTCGGGATCAGGTTGAGTCGGTTACCCACAAGATGAGGGGTAAGAATGAGGATCTGCTGGATTATGACACACTGACTTTCGAGGAACAGTTGCCGGTACAGTTCAAGATGCCAGATATGGCTAAGTTTAACGGGAATGGGGATCCAAGGGTGCATCTCTGACAGTTTGTATCAGTCATGAGTTCAGTTGGCCTGTCTCAGCGCCAAGTGCAGAAAATGTTTGGAATGTCGCTCGAGGGAGCTCCCGTGGTGTGGTACCACAGTTTGGAGAAGAAGTGAAGGAAGATTGGAGGGAGTTGGCGGATGCCTTCCTGAAGCAGTATGTCACTGACCTAGAGATCGATCTGTCACTTCGTGATCTGGAGAATGTTAAGTAGAAAGCGGAGGAGAGAGTTTTAAGGAGTATGTGGACCGGTGGATGGGTCAATTGTTTGAAGATGCAGACTAGGCCCTCGGGAAAGGACCAGATTAAAATGATTATCAAGGCACCAGGCCTTCCATTTATAGCAAGTTGAGGAGGATGACCTCCATGATTACAGACTTTCGGCAGTTGAGGGAGACTGTCATGGACATTGAAGACGAAGAGGCGGAAAACAGAAAATTCTATGGTCTGAACAGGAGGCCCGTTGGGGGGAACATCGGGAACAAAGCCCGTTTTTGCTGAGATTACCGCTATCCGGAACCGGTATTTTTTCAACTTGGGAAGGCCCCTGTCCAAGGTGCTAGAGAAATTGAAGAGGAAAGGGCTCTTAAAACCCTTGGAAGCCAAACCATTACCCAATCCCTTACCATCACATTATAACCTAAGCCTTTACTGTCACTTTCACCAACAAAAGGGCCATGACATTGACAATTGTGCCCGACTCCGCCATGAAACCAAGACCTGATAGACTCCAAGAAAATACCTGACCCAAATAGAACAGCCTGACACACACAGAAACCCCTTACCCAATTACCTTGCCCGTACCACCACCAGCCTACAATGATCAATTCTGGCCTCCCAGAAGACCTTGTCCTAAAATCCTTTCACCCTCTAGCCTTTTGCCTGGGAATCTGGGATAGTACTAGTGAAGATGAAACTGATGAGCAGGGAAAAAAATTTTGGCTTGATTTCTCTTGCAGTGACGAGGAAGAAGTAAGGGGAATGACGCGCAGTGGTCGTTTTTACAATGATATGGGTAAGGAAGTTTTGACAGATGGTAGAGAAGTGGTTGAGACTGCAGAAAACACTGAGGGGGGGGATATAGTGCTGAGGCAATTGAGGAAGACTAGAGCACAAGTGAGTATCTGGGAACTATTATGTGCATCTCGGGAGCATAGGTGCTATGGTTGAAGCCTTGAGCAAGATTGTGGTACCGGAAGACGCCAACCCTGCAATGTTTGTTGGGTCAGTTCAGAAAGAAGCTTTGCAGATATCTTTTTTTGAGGATGAACTCCCAGCAGAGGGGAGAAATCATAATAGGCCTCTATTTATCAGGGCCGAGGTGAGAGGGGCAAGAGAACTTCATGTGTGATGGTGGATGACGGTTCGTCCATCAATGTGTGCCCGCTGAAAATTCTGGCGAGATTAGGTATGAAAGCAACAGACTTGGACCCCTCCAGTATGACTATTAAGGCTTATGATGACAGTAAAAGGGGAGTTGAGGGTACCTTTGTGGCTGTGGTCAAGGTAGGACCGATTGAAGATGAGGTTGAGTTCACGGTACTGGACATCCCGGCTACTTTCGCCTTATTGTTGGGAAGGCCTTGGTTTCACAAACTTGGGGGCGTGCCTTCCACTTTGCATCAGATGATCAAGTTCCTGTATGAGGGAGAAGTTGTTACCATCCGGGCTATGTTAGATAATGTCGGGCTGCCTTAGAGATACAACCTTTCACGAGGTTTCAGGTGTCAGCTACTTTGAGGAGTGGGTGGATCCTAGGGTGGCTAGGATTATGGAGAAAATGAAGTTTGAGCCGGGTAAGGGTTCAAAATTACCAGATTTCAGAGGACAGACTCTCGGAAGGGTTTGGGGTACAAGTCTGATGAAGAAAAGCCAAAGGTCAAGAAAAAGGGCTGAAACTGATGTGAACTGATGGAATGTTTTGTGAAAGCTTCAGGATATCAGGGGGAGCCTGAACCTGTGGAAGTTAATAGAATTGTGGTACCTGGATTTGAGATCTTCCAGGATATGTTGGGTAAGAAACTGATAGTTGAAGAAATTGTGGAGAAAGAAGAAGAGAATTGGGAGGAAGAACTGATGAAGTTGGAGAGCCTGACTCTGGGAGAGGACGAAAAGCCTGAGGAAGACCTGATTGCAGAGGAAGAAGAAGTGTCTATAGATGATGAAGACATTTACCTTCCTGATTTGTTTGAATGTACTTCCACATTATCCAATAATAAAGACATCTCTTTTGCTTACTTGCCTGAGTCATTTCCATTTACACTGCACAAATCAAGCATATTTGACATCAGTTCAGCCAGAACTATTGCATTTAACTTGGGTACACTTGAGAACCCCAAGGAAATTCTGATTGCAAGTGAAGTACCTCCGAAGAGAGGGAGAACAGAAACTAGAAGAAGTGTTGGTCAGATATGCCAAAGTGTTTGCTTGGTCCTATGAGGACATGCCTGGGGTAGACAGAAACATTGCCCAGCACACAATACCAACTTATCCAAATATAAGGCCAGTAAAACAGAAACTCCGACGGATGAGACCAGAATGGGCTGAGAAAGTCAGAGAGGAAGTTAGAAACAGATAGACGTGGGGTTCCTGAAGTAGTAAAGTATCCTGAATGGTTGGCTAACATAGTACCGGTGCCGAAGAAAGATGGGAAGGTCAGAATGTGTGTAGACTACAGAGATCTCAACAAGGCTTGTCCGAAAGATGATTTTCCTCTGCCGCATATAGATGTTCTGGTTGATAGTGCGGCTTTATCTGCTATGTATTCATTTGCAGATGGATTTTCAGGTTACAATTAGGTTCTCATGGCTGAGGAGGAAGACAAAATAAGACTGCATTTGTTACTGAGTGGGGTACTTATTGTTACAAGGTTATGCCGTTTGGGCTTAAGAATGCGGGGGCTACTTATCAGCAGATGGCCACTACACTCTTCCACGACTTGATGCACAAAGAGATTGAGGTGTATGTGGATGACATGATGGTGAAATCAGAGACAAGAGTTGGGCATATTGAAGCACTGGAAAGGTTCCTTCAGAGGGTTGACAGATACAACTTGCGGCTTAATCCCAAGAAATGTGTGTTTGGGGTGACATCAGGGAAATTGCTTGGTCATACAGTAGGAATGGGCGGAATAGAGGTAGATTCTGAGAAGATCAAGGCAATCACAGAAATGCCTGCACCGAGGACAGAAAAAGAAGTCAGAGCATTCTTGGGGAAGATTCAGTACATCAGTCGGTTCATCGCCAAGTTGACATCAGTATGTGAGCCTATCTTCAAACTGTTGAGAAAAGATCAGCCAGTGAGATGGAATGAACAGTGTCAGATAGCCTTCGACAAAATCAGAGAGTACTTGGTAAAGCCTCATGTATTGAAACCTCCAAGACCGGGGAGACCTTTGATATTGTATTTGGCTATAGAATCAGAAGCCCTGGGGGCAATGATGGTACAGGCAAATGAGACAGGGGTAGAACATGCACTCTATTATCTGAGTAAGAAGATGCTCCCGTATGAGGCTCGGTATCAGGTAGCAGAGTTTCTGGCATTGCAACCTGTTGAGGGGGATCAATATAAGTTTGAATGTCCAGACGAAGAGATCCAAGCAATAACAGTTCAGAGATGGAAGATGTATTTTGACGGAGCAGTGAATTACAAAGGAGCCGGAATTGGGATCGTGATAGTGACCCCCGAGGGAGAGACTTTGCCTTTAGCCAAGAGGTTGACATTCAGAGTCACTAATAACACGGCCGAGTATGAAGCATGTGCTTTTGGTTTGACAGCATTGATAGCCTTGAAGGCTGGGAGTGTGGAAGTCTACGGAGATTCCATGTTGGTAGTCCAGCAGATGCGAGGAGAGTGGGAATTGAAAGAAGAACGGTTGAAACCTTACATTTTTCACCTCAGAAAGTTGGCACAGGTTATCTCCGAGTGTAAGTTTCAGCACTTACCGAGAGAAGAGAATCAGATGGCAGACGCATTGGCTACACTTGCAGCAACTTGGGAGAATCCAGAAAATTTAGTGATGAGACCGTTGATACTGACAACAGCGAGCATACCTGTTTATGAGATAGAAAGAATTCTGGAAGTTGAGGTCGACGACGGTAAATCTTGGTATTATGACATTCAGAGATATCTGGAACATGGCGAACTCCCGGAAGGGGCAGGCAGAAAAGACAGAATAGCCATTCAGAAGTTGGCTTCCCAGTATGTGATTTTGAAAGGGGAACTGTACAAGAGGCAGCAGCAAACGGTATTCAGTTGAAGTGTTTGAAAAAAGAAGAAGCTCAACATGTAATGGAAGAAATACACGCCGGGTATGTGGTCGCACATGAACGGGTTGAATCTGTCCCGCAAGATAGTGAGACAAGGTTTTTATTGGTCAACCATGGAAACAGACTGCGCGAAGATGGTAAAGCACTGTCATGATGTGTCAAGCACATGGTAATTTGAATCACTTACCGCACACAGAGTTACACGGGCTGTCAGAGCCGTGCCTTTCTCAGCATGGGGAATTGATATGATTAGAGAAATTCAACCGAATGCATCTAATGGGCATCGCTTTATAGTAGTGGCAGTAGATTACTTCTCGAAGTGGGTGGAAGCCGAATCATTCCGCAATGTTACAGCAAAACAAATGGCAAAGTTTATAGGCGGAACTTCATTTGTTGGTATGGTATGCCGCATCATATAGTGACAGACAACGGAGTTCAGTTTCAAGGAGAGACGAAGGCAATGTTGCAGAGATACGGGATAGGCCACCACAAGTCATCACCGTACAGGCCGCAGGCAAATAGGGCAGTTGAGGCAGCCAACAAGACCATAAAGATGATTTTAGCCAAGATGACAGAGAACTGCAGAGATTGGGCCGAGAAACTACCATATGCTCTGTGGGGTTACAGAACATCAGTAAGGACAGCAACAGGGGCCACACCTTACTCTTTGGTCTATGAAATGGAAGCAGTGTTACCAGTAGAAGTGGAAATACAGTCTATGAGGGTATTAGCAGAGGCAAAATTACCGGAACAGGAGTGGGTCGCACAGAGGTTTGATCAGTTAGCACTATTGGATGAGAAGAGAACTAAGTCTTGTATCAACATGCAGTTCTATCAGAAGAGACTAGCCCGAGCATTCAACAAGAAAGTACGTCCCACCAAGATCAGAAAAGGTGATTTGGTACTTAAGCAGTCGAGGCCGTCGACGACAGATCCGAGAGGAAAATTCAGACCAAACTGGGAAGGACCTTACATAGTGCAGAAGGTAATGTGAAATGGAGTAGTGAAGCTATCAGACTTGGAGGGGAACGAGTTCACCGAGTCGATCAACGTAGAGAGATTGAAGCAATACTTTGCCTGAGGGAGAAGACCGAGCAGTCACCACGGGAATTAGAAGAAGACCTAACCCAACGGAATAAGAAAATCATTCATGCATACACGTAACATTGCATTCTTTTCGTGTTTGTTTTTGTTTTGTGTTCGCAGGTTCGAAGAAAGGAGAAAGCGGCAGA
Organism: Zanthoxylum bungeanum; assembly: GCA_019454045.1. NCBI lineage: Eukaryota > Viridiplantae > Streptophyta > Magnoliopsida > Sapindales > Rutaceae > Zanthoxylum > Zanthoxylum bungeanum. Next base: position 29,356 of record SKCR01001276.1, read on the forward strand.
AATGAGCCAAGCAGCGTCAGCGCAATTTCAGTTTTTGGGATGAGTCCCAAGGGGCGAGGCCCATATCAGCTTGGGGGCGAGGCCCATATCATGTCGGCTCGGGGCGAGGCCTATATCAGCTTGAGGGCGAGGCCCCCGTTGTCAGTTGTAGTTCCAGGTCGAGGTACCCACTACATCATCAGTTCGAGGGCGAGGTCCCTATGGTCAGCGGTGTTGGGTCGAGGTGCCCCCGTTGTCATTTGTAGTTCCGGGTTGAGGTGCCCAGGGTCGAGGTACCCACCTACATCATCAGTTCGAGGGTGAGGTTCCTATGGTCAGCGGTGTTGGGTCGAGGTCCCCAGGGTCGAGGTGCCCCCGTTGTCAGTTGTAGTTTCGGGTCGAGGTGCCCAGGGTCGAGGTGCCCACTACATCATCAGTTCGAGGGCGAGGTCCTTATTGTCATCGGTATTGGGTCGAGGTGCCCAGGGTCGAGGTGCCCCCGTTGTCGGTTGCAGTTATTGGGATGCGTCCCAGGATTGAGGTCCACTGCAGCACCAACTCAGCTCGAGGCAGCAGCCGAGCCAGGTAAGTGAAAATGCATTGCATAACTTTGATAGGATTGTTCAAAGCCACACACTGCACAAGTCCCATCAAAGTGGGGGTGACTGTAGGCATTGCATTTTCGCATATGAAACCCGATGATGAGTCTCAGTTGGAAGCACTACCTTTTTAGCTAAGGATATTGCGGGAAATGGAGGTCGGAAGGGGAAATTCAGAATAACTACGTCACCAAGTTCATTTCACAAGTTCACTGTCTTCGTTAGTGCTGCGTTCGTTACTTCGTTAGAACGTCAGGCATATTGCGGACGTTCATGTAGCGTTCGAATGGGTGTTCGAACGGAGTCGGTATTTCTGGTTTTGCTGCTAGCCTCGCACCCCAGCCCAATTAGCCCCCCCAAAGCCCATAAAAACACATCCCAATTAATAAAACACATTTAAAACACATGGGATATTAAATTAAATATTAAATAAAATAATTAAACCATTTACCAATTAATAAAACATAAAATATAATCATACCTAATAAAGATAAATCAAATATATTATATACCAAACTTAACAAATATCATGCCTAATTAAAATCAATCATAACAAATTAAATATTTTGCATTCCTAATCTAGCCAAGATTTGTCCCCCCTCAATCTAATCCTTTCCTTGTTGAATACCAAATCAATCAAATCCTCATTTTAATGCCAAAATCCCTTCCTTGTGAGACAAGGAGTAGCCCTAACCTTTCTCTATATAAACAACCCCTAACCAAGACATGCACGCCCCTAGCTCATACACAAGACTTACACGAAAATTACAACACCAAGAGCCCTAGCCACTCACGGCAATAGCAAGAAGAAAAACACAAATAATTATCTTCACCTCCCCCACTCCACAACCGAAAACAGCAGCCCCTAAACCTCCACAACCGAAAACAGTACCCCCAAACAACTGCACTCCTATTAGCCCTCAAACAGCCCTTAAAATCCTCAAAACAGTAACATAAAAATTGCATTCATAATCCTTAAAATAATCACACAAGACTGCACTAAAAACCCACAGAAAAAACTCGGAACAGTCCGTGGAAACGTCAAAACAGGTGACCTGAACAGTGAGCAGCAAAACAGAGGCCGAACAGTAGCAGAACGGAGTTCGAACAGGAAGTAAAATAGCAAAACAGTGAGCTATGACGCTAAACCAGTGAACCAGAGAAGTTGAGGAGCTGTACCCTTCCGACGTCCGTGAAACACAAGCCTGAAAGTTGGCAAAAAGGTTAGACCTGAGGGTATTTTCCACACTCGTTTTCTGTTTTATTATTTATTGAATATTGCTTGCATGATTGTCATGTTGAAATGTATGTTGTGGCCCTTGAGTAGATAAATATGCATGAATTATGAGATGTTGTATGTTGTGGCTTTGGAATAAAATGAGAGATGTGTCAACTCTCGCGGTATATCGGATGGAAACCCGGACATAAATTTCATAGCCAATTCCGAATGGACGGTAGTATGATCTGTACTCGGGATACAAATCCATGTACCGCTTGAGCAAATGGCACCCTCTTTTGTTTTGTGTTGCTTTGGTTTATTTATTTTTCGTCACTTAAATTCTGCATGTTGCTTATTTATGTATGATTCAATCGAGCGCATGGGCTTAGTAAGTGGAATGAAAGATCCCCTATGGGGAGGGGTTAAAGCCCTTTACCATGATGTTTTGTCGCGCCGGTTGATGTGTGTTCGGTTGAATGCAAGATACGTTCAATCGGGCATACTACGTTTGATATTATTGCTTTTAATTCTTTGTATGCATGATTCAATCGAGCGCATGGGCTTAGTAAGTGGAATGCAAGATCCCCTATGGGGAGGGGTTAAAGCCCTTTACCACGATGCTTTGCCGCGCCGGTTGATGTGTGTTCGGTTGGTTGAATGCAAGATACGTTCAATCGGGCATACTAAGTCTGATATTATTGTTTTTAATTCTTTGTATGCATGATTCAATCGAGCGCATGGGCTTAGTAAGTGCAATGTAAGATCCCCTATGGGGAGGGGTTAAAGCCCTTTACCACGATGTTTTGCCGCGCCGGTTGATGTGTGTTCGTTGTTGAATGCAAGATACGTTTAATCGGACATACTGAGCTTGACATTGTTGTCTTTATTCTTTGTGTTGCATACATCAGGTCTGGTTCCGTTCGAACGCGTTCTCGAATGCTACACGAACGCGAACCTTCTGTTTACCGTTCGAACGCGTTCTCGAACGCTACGCGAACGCACACGCACTTTCTTAGTCTCTTCATGCATCAGGTCTGGTTCCGTTCGAACGTGTTCTCGAACGCTATACGAATGCGAACCTTCTGTTTACCGTTCGAACGCGTTCTCGAACGCTACGCGAACGCACACGCACTTTCTTAGTCTTATCATGCATCAGGTCTGGTTCCGTTCGAACGCGTTCTCGAACGCTATACGAACGCGAACCTTCTGTTTACCGTTCAAACGCGTTTTCAAACGCTACGTGAACGCGCACCCACTGAACTGAGTCCTTTTCATTAGATTTTATACATAGTTTTCCTAGTAACTATCCCCATATGTATGAGTACAATGTGTTCAATGTATTACGCTTCATATGCCTATGTCATGATAACATTTGAGTATTATTTCTTGTGGTATATCGGATGGAAACCCATACATAAATTCCGTAGCCGATTCCGAATGGACGGTAGTATGGTCTATACTTGGGATACAATTTCACGTACCACTTGAGAAGGTGCTCACATATGTGCTTGTGTGGTTAGTATGTGTGCTTGTGTTTTCTTGAATGTAATATGCCAATGAAGTTGTATGTTTGTCGCTCCTTTGATGTACTTTCAAGCATGCAATCTTAGATGTGAAATATATGTGTAAGTTTTATTTTGTACATGTGAATTTAGAAGAATGATACTCTTGGAAATAAGTGCTACTTAAGCCTGATTAAATTATTACATAAATCCTTGCATTACAAGTGGCATAAGTAAGGGACCATTCTGAACCCAACGGTTTGAGGTCTTCCCTTGCGAGGGGTGAGTGCGGCCTTAAATCTCATTTTCCCGGTTCACACCGGGTGGCGACTCCATTATTCTCCGGTTTAGTCCCTCGTGGCTACTCCGTACTCCCGACCGGGCCGCGAGCCCGGGACAGCATGCGTCGTCTAGTTTCTGTGTCCCACAAGTGGTTCTTTACTTTCCAAGTATAAGAGTGTCGAAGTAATAAAATAACCCGGTAAGTCCGGGATCGATTCGCAAGTAATAGATTTAGTAAAATAAAATAATAATTTGAGTGAAAAGAAAAAGCTGAATTTTTGAAGTGATGATCAATTTTAAATTGAACTGCAATAAAAAATTAGAATGTTAGGGCTAAAGAGTCCACTCTTGATATTTCAAATAAAAATAAATCTTACTTCTATAATGTATAAATTATCATTATTACCCAGTTAATCTACTTCAGGAAATTATCACGCCAAAACATATAAAATCAGTCATATAGGCGATGATAACATTTGTCCATAACAAGTCCAGTTAGGTACTCTATTATACCAAATAAATAAAAACAGCCATAAAGACGGTAACAAAGTTTGTCAATAATTAATCCAATTTAAATTACTCTCTCATATAATATGGAGTAAAGTATTAATTGTGTCAACCAAGATTTGATTGTCTACAGAGAATCAAGAAACCCGCAAATATAAGAGAATATTAAATATTAGTCTTCAGATTACAATTCATTTATTATAATATAAGTAAAATTAATTTATATTATCATATTTAGAGTTTCAACCTTTATCTTAGCAGAATGGAATTAGCTCCTCATGATTTGAATAAAAACTTGAATAATTTTATTATTGAAATAAAATAAGATTATAAGAAAAATAAAACACACAATACACTTTTTCCAAATTCTTTAAGAGAGAAAATGAAAGAAGCATGAAGAAAATGAGAGGTGAGCACCTCTATTTATAGAAGAAGTGCTCATCTCCAAATTATTAATTATAACTTTCCAAATCAAATACAAACAATAAATTTTTACTAATTTATTTTTTTCTTTTTCCATTTTTGACTTTTTTTTTTATTTTTATTGATCATTTTGTAAATATTTGTCAAAATCCACCTAAAGGTGGATTGTGACATTTCAACATTTATTTTTTATTTTTTACTTTTTTTATTTTTTATTTTTTACTTTATTTTCTAATAATTAAAATTACATGATATATATATTGACATCTTCACCAATTTCAACCTTGAAAACCTCAAAATTAGAAAAGCTTGTAAATATCAAAGATGTAGATATTTGGGTCTTCCTTGATTAGGAACTAAAATCGCCTCAATCCGATATCGGAATAAAATGTTATGGCAAATTATGAAACTTGCGTAAAATTAGAATTTCTGAAATTGTACACTGTTAGAACGCCATTTCAAGTTTTGGTCTCCAAAATCCAAATGACACATCTATTTTTCTAGTTATGTATCCATAGTATTATTTTACCTACGTAAGAAATAAAAATCACAATAAAAAATATATAAAATGTAAATTTAATTATTATTTTATAAATATGCTAAATTAAGAGGATTAATGAAACTACATGTGTAAAATGATTAATTTTCTTTTTTATAATTATACATTTTTTAGTGTTCATCACTTGTGATAAAATAAAGAGATTGAGTTAGAGAAATTGACACCCGTGATTTATTGTGGTTTGATCAACAATGTCTACGTCCACTCTCTCGAGCCGCGCTTGAAGATTTACACTAAGTTGAATCCAAAACTTACCAAGAGTTTTTTGTGGCTCACTCACAACCAAGAGTTCTGTCCCCTAGGTGCACTCTTTAAACCCTTACTATGAGTTATGTTCCTAGACTCACTCACAACCTTTTACAAATTTCCATTTTGAGTATACCCACTCAACAAGAGTCTTCACACCCCTAAGTATTTGAATAATGAAGATTAAAGTATAACTTGGGCCCTCACAAAGATAAAGAAGATTTTGTGTGAGTTGCTAACTGTAGACACTGTATTTTTGCATGAAGCCCAGTGATGAGCCTCGTATTGAGGCACCACCCTTTAAGTTGCGGAAGTCGCGGGAAACGGACATCGAAAGGGAAAAGTTCAAGAAATAAATACATCAACAAATTTAACCCGCTATTTGGCCTCGGGTTTGCTCAATTAATCCCTGTTTTAAAATATTAAGCCTCCAAGCCACACGCCCACATCATACAAAGCCCACCAAAGCCCAATCCCAAAAATTAAAACATTTAAAACACATGTCACAAATTAAATCAAATCAAATTAAATTAAATCAAATACAATAAATCAATCAAATCTCCTTCCTAAATTAAATAAATCCCTCTCTTAAACTAAATAAATATCTTTCCTAAATTAAATATATTCCCTACCAATTACACAATATCCTTTCCTTATAACAAACTAATTAAGGATATCCCTCATTATTGCATGATCCTTGTTTCCTACCCATACAAGGAAAACTCTAACCCACTCTTATAAAAAGACACACAAACCAAACCTTTGAACCCTAGAGCTCATTCACGCCAAATACAAATAAAAAAAACCCAAGTCACGCAGCCCTTCTCACTCGTCACAGCCTTACAAAAGTAACAATTAAACCAAAGTAAAGTAAACTCTGACCACGCACGTACCTCACATCCCTTATAAAACACACGCCCTTCAACAGCCAACCACTCACGGCTCCAACAACTATTCAGCTTTCCCACTCACCAACGTGAACCTCACCAGTCCTCTACAACTCGGCTGCAGCAAACCCCCACGCTCAGACCATAAACTGCCATAACACATGCACAAGTCGTGAACAACCATGTCCTTTACAAAGCCACTATTACACCACTCATTCTCTCTCATTAAACCAACTCATGCCACATTATTCTTCTCTCTACACCAAAAACAGCCCTTAAATTGCTCCCCTTTTGCACCAAAAACTGCACCCCAAACAGTCTATCAACCATGAAAAAACTGCACACCAAACAGTCCATCAACCACCGAAAAACTGCACCCTAAAACACCTCAAAATCACAAACGACATAAGCCATAAATAGACCTGGTTCACGTGAACAGCACCCCCATTTGCCTATCCAACAAAGCGACACAGCCCTCAGCAACAAACCCCATGCATACGTGAAAACAGTCCACAAAATCACTCCAAAACAGTGACCAAACCCGAACAACACACAGCCTCTGCAGTCCCCAAAATAATTCTGAAAATCACCCTTTAAATCGAGAGAAAAAATAGTCCCCAAAAATCTCAAAATAGCCCCGAAAATAACCCCGAAACAGTGACCGGAAAACATCATCAAATCATCAAAAAACAGTGAAGAAAACAGAGAAAGCGGCAGTGAACACAGTGAAACAGCGAAGGAAAATCTTGAACCAGAAAACCAGAAAAGTTACGGAACATTATCCCCCTGCGACGTCCCAACGCACTCCCGAGAAGCGACTTAAAAGGTAAGACCTGATGGCACCCTTTGTTATATTTTATTTTACCGTCCTGGAAATGGCATGCTTGGTTGGACGTGGAATACGTCCAACCGGGCATGCGAAGTCCTACATTGAAAACGGCCAAATTCTTTGGTCACATGTTTATTATTCCACAATTTATTTCGTATTATTAGTCTTCTATTATTTCGGATTTAATTTACATTTATTATTATTTTATTGTTCCACATTTTCATTTTTGTGTTATTTATCTTCCTTGTTATTTCGCATGTTTGTCTCTTCGGTTATTTATGGTTATATGTATTATCGTATGTTATGTCTGTCTACATTCGGTTAATGCTTGAGTGTTGCCTCTCATGGTATATCGGATGGAAACCCAGACGTAAATTCTGTATCCGAATCCGAATGGACGGTAGTGCGGTCTGTACTTGGGATACAACTCCACGTATCGCTTGAGGAAACGTTCACGCATATGTTCATGGGATTGTATGCTCGCATTTATTTCATTTACTTCTATGTGTGCAAACTTGTGTGTCGCTTAAACTATCATGTGTATGTTGCGTATACTTGGTTATATTATTGCGCGAATCGGTTCATTACAAGTGGCATAAGTAAGAGACCATTCCGAACCCAACGATTTGAGGTCTTCCCTTGTGAGGGGTGAGTGGGGTCTTAAATCATTTCCCAGTTCACATTGGGTGGCGACTCCATTATTCTCCGATTTAGTCCCCCGCGGGCTACTCCGTACTCTCGATAGGGACGCAAGCCTGCAACAGCGTCGCCGATTTATGTGTCCTACAGTCTGGCGACTCCACTGGGGATAGATAATCGGCCCCAAAATAATGTCTTGTAATGTTTGTGATTTTTGCTTTAGTGTACCTTGTCTAAGGTATTATTGGAGTTAGACAATGATTTGGTGTCTTCCTTCACTCACTACCTTTTTATAGCCAAAAGGAAAAGTTGTGAAGACATCTAGATAATCATCTAAAGCGATGGACTAATTTGGATGATTTGTTGTTTATTCCTGTCACCAAGGCGATAAGAGCCTAAGAGGCAAGTGTATTTAAGAGAGTTCGCTCCACCCTTCCTCTGGGGAATCTTCAATAGAGAAATCCATTTGACAGTCCTTCAGGTATCGAGAAGTCATTTTCACTCAAAGCGGTGGATCGTTATATGGTATCATCACTCGTTGGCACGTACCTTAGGGTATAAAAAAGGTGCACTCACTTGGTCGCTCGAACCCTTGAGTGGGGAGACCTAGTTGTGGGCAATCATTCACCGGCGGGAGCCTTTGTCTATACTCCTACAAACCCGCATGTGAACCATAGTTGTATGACTTATAGAAGCCACCCTTTTATGCTTGTGTTTGGGACCATCATCATTTGGATTCATTTGGACTTTTTGTCATGAGGTGTGAACTTGTTGGGCCATTTAAACTGGGACGAGTTTGTATCTTATGACGATTTGGCCAAAAGCTTCTAAAATACCGATGGGTGACTTTGTGTTTGGGCCCCCTATCATTTGAAGTTGTTTAGCCACGTTATTGCAAAAGTGTAAACCTGTTGGGCCTTTTTCAACTGGAACAAGTTTACACCTCGCAATAATATGATTGAATGCTTTGAAATGATAATGGGCCAACTTGTATGAAAACCTTGATGGGTTTAGAAAGACCAAACATGATCCAAATATTCTAGAAGCACGAGTTCGATATCCGCAATGGCTTTCATCCAGAAAGGATACGCCTTGTTACGACATATTTGCATACTTTTGGACGCTTTAAGTTCATCCTCATGACCACGGTCACCGAAAGCCCAATTCGTCGTTTCTAGACAATGGCATGATCCCATAATCGGCTTAGTCCATGTTGTAAATGGGCGGTCTTTGTCTTTTACCGATGGAAAGGGACAGAAGCAGCCAAGGTTCACCCTGTAGCATAGGAGAGAACGATTTTGTGTACCCCACATCGGTACATAAAATAAGCCATACCTAGGACAGAAATGGACTTACCACGAGTGTGGGAGATATAATGTTGGAAGGATATATGTTGTTTTGATAACCACGTGCATCTCATGCATACACGCATCATGTTAACCCTTGTGTCTTAAAAGCCATCATAGATATCTGTTGGGTTAGAGAACTAGAGATTTGTCGAGAAGAGTTTAGTAAACAAGCATATCAGGGAAAAGGAAACCAAGGAACATAAAACTTTATGGCAAGGATAGAAAGACCATTGTGGAAAAAAAAAAGAAGAAAAAAAAAAGAGAAAAGAAAAAAGAAGAGAGAGAAAAAAAATTATTTTTCTTAGTCCTTAATAGTTAGGCATAAGTCCATTGATGAAATCGTTTGCTTTAGGGTGAAATCTTAGAAACGATAAACTCTTGATGTTATTTTATCTGATACTTTGTGTAATTGATCTATGTTAGACTCGTAAGCACTTGATTATGGTTCGTAGCAGTGAGAACCTGAGTAGTTAGCAAAGTGACTAGTTGAAGAAATTGTAGGTCGGTGAATGACCGTTCGCCTAAATGTCTATCATGATTTGCTTGTGTTATGATGTGTGGTATGGTTGAAAATAAAAGAAAAGTCTCTAAGAAAAAAAATTAAACCACCTATAACCGATAAGCGTGAAGCTACCCATGGGCGAGTATTAGGACCACCATGAGGAGAAATGCTACCTTAAAGGGTAAGTGTGTTGAAAAAAAAAGAAGAAAAAAAAAAAAAAAAAAGAGGAAAAGAAGAAGTTCAAAACGAAAAGAAAAAAAAAGAGACAAAAGAGAAAGAAAACCATACCGCATTGAGCACAGAAAAGCAACTGCAGTGCATAATTGAGACATCTAGGTTGGTTTGACCTATCGATCCCAATTTTTTGACGAAATCATTGAGTTGGCTTACCTGGGGATGAATTTGCAAAGGAACCTTTGCACACACACACTTTGAGTCTGGCTTAGATCATTTATTCAATGAATTGGATTTGAGTTACAGTGAATGTTTTGAAGGTTCTCTGGTTTCAATACTGGGCATTCTTTGAGGGCAATAATATGTGTAACTATTGGGACTATTTCGTACCATGTAATATAGTATAATGATATGGAATGCCACATCATGTAGTCCATCTTGACCCAGTGCAAACAATAGAGAGCAGAAAGCTAAGCCAAGTCTGGGGGCGACCAGTCTACCACCCCGCGAATAAGGGATGTATCCAGAACTTGAGCCATGAGACAAAAGAGAACTGAACAATCACCAGAAAAGAACCAGCATAAGGAAATTATAAGCAGACCCAAGGGGCGACCAGAGACATTTGTAGGCGAATGGCACCAAGGAGCATAAGGAAGGCTAACCCATCGGAATAGGAAATACATCCATGCATACATGCATACACGTCATATACACGTATTTTTTGTTTTGTTTTTGTTCGCAGGTTTTGAAGAAAATGAAAAAGCGGCAAAGACAAGCAGTTTGGGGAATGAATCCCAGGGTCGAGGCCCACAATATCAGCAGTTTCGGGAATGAATCCTAAGGTCGAGGCCCACATCATCAGCAATATTGGGAATGAATCCCAGGGTCGAGGCCCACATCATCAGCAGTATTGGGAATGAATCCCAGGGTCGAGGCCCACATTATCAGCAGCATCGGGAATGAATCCCAGGGTCGAGGCCCACATTATCAGCAGTTTCGAGAATGAATCCCAGGGTCGAGGCCTACTGTAGGTACTGCATTTTTTCATATAAATCCCGATGATGAGTCTCATTTGGAGGCACTATCTTGTAAGTCGCGGAAGCCGCGGGAAACGGACGTCGGAAGGGAAAAGATGGAAATCAGTACTTTATCGAATTTGACTCGCTTGTTTAGCTTCGGGTTCGCTGATGGACCTCCGTTTTAAAGCACCATTAGCCTAAAAAAACCCGCAAACACTTAACCTTGGCCCAAAACCCCACATCTAGCCCTCATGCATAAATCCAAGCCCATCTCACCCAAGCCCAATCCAAAATAATTAAAACATTTAAAATACATGTCATAAATTAAATTAAACCAAAAATTAAATAATTAAATCAAATTAAAAGCTAATTAAATTAACCAATTAAAATAAATCTACATTAAAATAAATCTAAATTAAAATAAAATATTAATTAATTGATATACCAAATAAATAAGACATAAAATATAATTATACCAAATTAAAATATTGTAACTTCCTAACTTAAAATATTATATACTAAATTAAAGAAATATTATGCCTAATTAAAATCAATCATAACCAATTAAAAATATTGACTTCATAATCTAAAAAATTAAATGCCTAATTAACACCAATCAAATATTCAACCTTCCTAATTCGCCAAAATTTGTCCCCCAATCAAATATATATTTTCATTTTGTGACACTAATTAGATATTACAAATCCCTATCCATGCAAACCCTACCCTCTCACTATAAAAATAACACAAAACTAAACCTAGGGAGCTAGAGACACACGGCCACAACCAAATAATACAAACCTCACCTCTCCCAACTACTTCACCCTCACGGCACAAACAATAAACCACAAGACCAAAGGAACCCTAACGCCCTCATCACGCCAACACTCGCACAATGCCCTTAGCCAAGAAACGCACAGCACATTCACACTTTGCCCCATTTGCTCACAAAATCATTCACGCTCAACGCCAATCAGCCCAATGCCTCACGTTGAAACAACACGTAGCAGAACCTTTCTGCCTCACGCTAACTGCCCTTCACGCCAACAGCCACGAACCAGTCTGCCAACAAACACCACACTGACCAGCTTCACCTTCACAACAACCTTTATAGCCGCATAATATCCCCTGGCCTTCTTCACGCATACAGCCCATCAAAACCAGTCCAAACCTGCCGCAAGCAGTCCCCATACAGCCAAAACAGTCCCTTAAAACAGACCCAAACACCACCCTAAAACAGTGAGTAAACAACCCCAAAAAACACCCAAAATAGTAGCCTAAATTATCAAACATAGTGACCAAAAAACACCCAAACACTAGCCTAAATAGTAGCTTGAGCAGCGGAACAGCGAGATAAAACGCAAACCAGTGAACCAAAAAAGTTGCGGAGTGATAGCCCTTCCGACGGCCGTGAAACGTGAGTCCGAAAGTCGAAATAAAAGGTTAGACCTGAGGGTATTTTCCATATTCATTTTCTGTTTTATTTTCATTATTTATTGAGTATTGTTAGCATGATTGTTATGTTAAAATGCATGTTGTGGCCCTTGAGTAGATAAATATGCATGGATTACGAAATATTGTATGTTGTGGCTTTGGAATAAAATGAAAGATGTGTCAACTCTCGCGGTATATCGGATGGAAACCCGGACATAAATTTCATAGCCGATTCCGAATGGACGGTAGTATGATCTGTACTCGGGATACAACTCCACGTACCGCTTGAGTAAATGGCACTTTCTTTTGTTTTATGTTGCTTTGATTTATTTATTTTTCGTCATTTGATTTCCACATGTTACTTGTTTATGCATGACGCAATCGAGCGCATGGGCTTAGTAAGTCGGATTAAAGGTCCCCTATTTGGAGGGGTTAAAATCATTTACCACGATGCTTTGCTACGCCGGTTGATGTGTGTTCGGTTGGATGTAAGATATGTCCAACCGGGCATACTAAGTTTGATATTATTGTCTTTATTCTTTGTATGCATGATGCGATCGAGTGCATGGGCTTAGTAAGTCGGATTAAAGGTCCCCTATTTGGAGGGGTTAAAATCATTTACCACGATGCTTTGCTGCGCCGGTTGATGTATATTCGTTTGAATGTAAGATGTGTTCAATTGGGTATACGAAGTTTCATATAGTTATCATTGTCTTTGTACGCATTGTAATGAAAGGCGCATGGGCTTATTGTGTTGGATTAAAAGGTTCTCCATTTGGGGGAAGAAAAGCCTAAAAGGCTACCTTTACCACGATATTTGCCGTGTCTTTCATCTATTGATTGCATCATTTACCTTAGTCTTGGCTTAACGTAGTATAATTCATATATCCATGTTATGATAGCATTTGAGTATTATTTCTTGTAGTATATCGGATGGAAACCCAGACATAAATTCCGTAGCCGATTCCGAATGGACGGTAATGCGGTCTGTACTTGGGATACAATTCCACGTACCACTTGGAAAAGTGCTCACATGTGTGTTTGTGTCCATATTAGTTATCTTCTTTTGCACCACGTCATAGCATGCTTACTTTAATGCTTAATTGCATCCTTAAGTGTTTTTTTGCATTATGAACTTAGTTGACTCTTTTATTTGTGCATGGACATGTAATGGCTATTTGTTTATGATATGTCTATGAAATCACATGTTCGCCATTATTTGATTCGCCTTTATGTGTGCTTGTGTTTCCATGAATACAATATGCCAATGAAGTTGTATGTTCGTTGCTACTTTGATGTACTTTCAAGCATGCAATCTTAGATGTGAAATATATGCAAATTTAGGTGTAAGTTTTATTTTTGTGCATATGGATTTAGAAGCATGATACTCTTGGAAATAAGTGTTACTTAAGCTTGATTAAATTATTACACAAATCCTTTCATTACAAGTGACATAAGTAAGGGACCATTCAGAACCCAACGGTTTGAGGTCTTCCCTTGCGAGGGGTGAGTGCGGCCTTAAATCTCATTTTCCCGGTTCACACCGGGTGGCGACTCCATTATTCTCAGGTTTAGTCCCCTGTGGCTACTCCGTACTCCCGACCGGGCCGCGAGCCCGGGACAACATGCGTCATCCAGTTTCTGTGTCCCACACCTACATTATCAACTCAGTTCGGATGAATCCCAGGGTCGAAGCCCACATTATCAGCAGTTTCGGGAATGAATCCCAGGGTCGAGACCCACATTATCAGTAGTTTCGGGAATGAATCCCAGGGTCGAGGCCAACATTATCAACTCAGTTTGGGAATGAATTATGGAGATTGAAGCATCTCACATCAGTGACGCCTCAGATATGAGGTTTAGCATGGCGGGAATGGCGCTCCGGGAATGGAGCATGGTTCGGAAATGGACCACAATCTCAAACTATTCAGAAATAGACCACCATCACATCAGCGACGCCTCATAAATGAGTTTTAGCATGCCGGGAATTGCACTTAGGAAATGGAGCACAGTTCAGAAATGAACCAAAATCTCAACTCAGTAACGGTTCGGAAATGGACCATCACATCAGCGACGCCTCGGAAATGAGGTTTAGCATGCCGAGAATGGCGCTCCGGAAATGGAGCACAGTTCGGAAATGGACCACAATCTCAAACGGTTCGGAAATGGACCACCATCATATCAGCGATGCCTCGGAAATGAGGTTTAGCATGCTGGGAATGGCACTCCGGAAATGGAGTGCGATTCGAAAATAGACCACAATCTCAAACGATTGGAAATGGACCACCATCACATCAGCGACGCCTCGAAAATGAGGTTTAGCATGCCGGGAATGGTACTCCGGAAATAGAGCACGATTCGGAAATGGACCACAATCTCAAACGGTTCGGAATTGGACCACCATCACATCAGCGACGCCTCAGAAATGAGGTTTAGCATGCCAGGAATGACGCTCCGGAAATGGAGCACGTTTCGGAAATGGACCACAATCTCAAACGATTCGGAATTGGACCACCATCACATCAGCGATGCCTCGGAAATGAGGCTTAGCATGCCGGGAATGGCGCTCCGGAAATGGAGCACAGTTCGGAAATGTGCCACAATCTCAAACGGTTCGGAAATGGACCACCATCACATCAGCGACGCCTCGAAAATGAGGTTTAGCATGCCGGGAATGGCGATCTGGAAATGGAGCATGGTTCGGAAATGGATCACAATCTCAACTCAGTAACGGTTCAGAAATGGACCACCATCACATCTGCGGCGCCTCGGGAATGAGGTTTAGCAGGCCGGGAATGGCGCTCCGGGAATGGAATATGGTTCGGAAGGGGACCCCCTCTTATCAGCTCAGTTCGGTAGTGATTCCTAGAGATCGCAGCATCTTGCAAGGATGAACCTTGGGGGTCGAAGCACCTCGCCACCATGTCAACTCAGTTAGAAGCAACAGGGAAGTCAGGCAACAGCTGGCGAGCCAGGTAAGTAAAAATGCATGCACGACTTTGATAGGATTGTCACTGTCACACACTGCACAAGTCCCATCAAAGTGGGGGCGATTGTAGACACTGTATTTTTAATCCCTGTTTTAAAATATTAAGCCTCTAAGACACACGCCCACATCATACAAAGCCCACCAAAGCCCAATCCAAATAATTAAACCATTTAAAACACATGTCACAAATTAAATCAAATCAAATTAAATTAAATCAAATCCAATAAATCAAATCAAATCTCCTTCCTAAATTAAATAAATCCCTCTCCTAAACTAAATAAATCTCTTTCCTAAATTAAATATATTCCCCACCAATTACACAATATCCTTTCCTTATAACAAACAAATTAAAGATATCCCTCATTATTGCATGATCCTTGTTTCCTACCCATACATGGAAAACCTTAACCCACTCATATAAAAAGACACACAAACCAAACCTTTGAACCCTAGAGCTCATTCACGACAAATACAAACAAAAAAACCCCAACTCATGCATCCCTTCTCACTCCTCACAGCCTCACAAAAGTAACAATTAAACAAAAGTCAAGTAAACTCTGACCACGCACGCACCTCACGTCCCTTATAAAACACACGCCCTTCAACAGCCAACCACTCACGGCTCCACCAACTATTCAGCTTTCCCACTCACCAACGTGAACCTCACCAGCCCTCTACAACTCGGCAGCAGCAAACCCCTACGCTCAGACCACAAACTGCCATAACACATGCACAAGTCGTGAACAACCACGCCCTTTACAAAGCCACTATTACACAACTCATTCTCTCTCATTAAACCAACTCACGCCACATTCTTCTTTTCTCTACACAGAAAATAGCCCCTAAATTGCTCCCATTTATCACAAAAAACTGCACCCCAAATAGTCCATCAACCACCGAAAAACTGCACACCAAACAGTCCATCAACCACCGAAAAACTGCACCCTAAAACACCCCAAAATCACAAACGATATAAGCCATAAATAGACCTGGTTCACGTGAACAGCACCCCAATTTGCCTAGACAACAAAACGACACAGCCCTCAGCAACAAACCCCATGCATACGTGAAAATAGTCCATAAAATCTCTCCAAAATAGTGACCAAAATCGAACTACACACAACCCCTGCAGTCCCCAAAATAATCCTGAAAATCACCCTTTAAACCGAGACAAAAAATAGTCCCCAAAAATCTCAAAACAGCCCTGAAAATAACCCCAAAATAGTGACCGGAAAACAACAGCAAATCATCCAGAAACAGTGAAGAAAACAGAGAAAGTGGCAGTGAAAACAGCGAAGGAAAATCTTGAACCAGAAAACCAGAAAAGTTACGGAACATTAACCCTTCCAGTGACGTCCCAATGCACTCCCGAGAAGTGACTTAAAAGGTAAGACCTGAGGGCACCCTTTGTTATATTTTATTTTACCGTCCTGGAAACGGCATGCTTGGTTGGACGTGGAATACGTCCAACCGGGCATGCGAAGTCCTACAATGAAAACGGCCAAATTCTTTGGTCACATATTTATTATTCCACATTTATTTCGTATTATTAGTCTTTTATTATTTCGCATTTAATTTACATTTATTATTATTTTATTGTTCCGCATTTTCATTTTGTGTTATTTTTCTTCCTTGTTATTTCGCATGTTTGTCTCTTCGGTTATTTATGGTTATATGCATTATCGTATGTTATGTCTGTCTACATTGGGTTAATGCTTGAGTGTTGCCTCTCGTGGTATATCGGATGGAAACCCATACGTAAATTCCGTAGCCAAATCTGAATGGACGGTAGTGCAGTCTGTACTTGGGATACAACTCCACGTACCGCTTGAGGAAACGTTCACGCATATGTTCATGGGATTGTGTGCTCGCTTTTATTTCATTTACTTCTATGTGTGCAAACTTGTGTGTCGCTTAAACTATCATATGTATGTTGCGTAGACTCGGTTATATTATTGCGCGAATCCGTTCATTACAAGTGGCATAAGTAAGGGACCATTCCGAACCCAACGGTTTGAGGTCTTCCCTTGCGAGGGGTAAGTGCGGCCTTAAATCATTTCACAGTTCACACTGGGTGGCGACTCCATTATTCTCCGGTTTAGTCCCCTGCGGGCTACTCTGTACTCCCGACCGAGCCGCGAGCCTGGAACAGCGTCGCCGATTTCTGTGTCCTACACTAACCCAAGAAATCTAAACTCTCTAAATGATATGAAAATTTATGTAGTGAGCTTTATGACTAAGGGAGTAAAATGAATAAGAAAGTTCTATTCTCTCTTTGTTTTTGTCTTTAATAAAATGTATATAGGTTCAAGAAAAGAGCAAAAATGAATTTGGGGCTTAATATATAGTGAAGGAGAAAATTATCTCAACTTTTATGTCTGAGACCGGTATGCTGGTCTGACAAAGTATAATGACTATATTACCGTTTGAAAATTCAGTTGCAATACCGAATTAATGACCGGTAAGGAGTCTGGTATGCCGATGTACTTACCGGTATGGGAACCGGTATGGATCATGTCGGTTTCCGAGAGCATGCAAAATAAAAAGGCTGACTGGTATGAATATCGGTATGCTCTAGACCAGTTTCAGTAACAGTGCAAACTCTAGAATGGCCGGTATGGGTGATCGGTATGGAGTAGCTCGGTTCTAGAGGCGATACAAAGCTGCTCAGAATAGAACAGAGACATCAGTATGCCGATCTCAGTGCCAAAACGATAAGATTTGAAAATTAAAACCATTTTGCACACAACCCTACATTTATATGAATATACATATGTTCTATGAGCTTAGAGGCTTAAATTAACAACTCATTTTACAAAGAAAGCCGTAAGTTAAGACTACACAAGATATTCTTCATTTTTCGCTTGAGTCTTCACATCTATGGCTCTTCATCATCAATGTGCTTCGACATCTTTTTGTAATGTCCGCTAATGCGCGTCAAACACTTCTAGTGTTGTGTCATCAAAATTCATCTTGCGAATATGTCGCTAACAGTGAAGACTTAAATATAATTTTATCTCCTGATTTTTGTGGTGTCATGTTTCAGCAACAGAAGAAATTTTGGACAAAAATATTTGTAAGTATGATATGATTGTAGCAAAGTTGGTTTTGCATTAATTCGAGCGCATTAACTAATCAGATTAATTTAGAATTTTAAAAAACATATATCATTTTAAAAATAGAGAATACTCTCTAGATTCGTAATTTTTCTTTAAACTACTCTCTAAAACCTGATTTTTTCATCTCTTTAGATTCCTAATTTTTCTTTAAACTATTCTCTAAAACTCTGACCTCATCAAATCATCGCAATTATAACAGCAATGATAAAGAGATTTATTTTAATATTTTACATTTTTACCCCTACCCCTTTTTAAACCGTTCTATCTAAATAGTCTTCTTAACTTTCATATTTCTTCTCATTTCACGCCTTGAGAGAGATTTTCTTCAGATACGAACCCTAGGATTCCTAAATGAAATCACTTAAACTAATAACCCTCAATGCTCAACAGTTACTGTTTTTCAAAAATATTGCAACTTCTAAACTTTAATTTGGTGTTTTCCAGTACATTGTGAAAATTGAAACTATCAACTAGACATGGCTTCAATACCATTCAAGGTAAGTGACCCATGTGGAATTTATATTCTGAGATTTAAATTTACTTATAATAATTTTATTGTTAAAAGATTTAATTTTTTTTAGATTTGTTGATAAGCATCTGATGAATTTTTTTGAGATGCGGGGTGGAAAAAGTAAAGACAAAGGTAACTTTGGCTTTGAGTTTCGGGGATAGAAGAGGATTGTCTGATGAATGATTTTAGTCAACAGATTAATATTGTGTAATGTCGTGTGTCAATAGATTAATGCTTATTTTATTTTTTCCCCGTGGGAAACTTAGGGAATCTAATTTTTGATGCATGTATGATACTTTCTTAGAGTAATATTTGCACTATGTGTTGTAACGGTTGTACGATAAAGACACTCTAAGACACAACAATTTAGAGATATGACATAACACTTGTTGGATCTCTACTTGAGAACTCTTCATGTGAAAAATGTTATATTTAATTAATCAATTTCGTGCTCTATTTATAGGAAATCAAGATTTACTTCCAAAAGACATACTTTTTAGTCATTCTTTTCGGAACCAGTGTCTCATTGTCGTATCAATGACAAGTCATTATCGCGAAAATATGCATAGATCACCAATAGGACTGAATTGGGAAAATTATTTGAACTAGGAAAATGAATTTTAGGTTTGGCCTTAGGTTCAATAACACACGATATCATCTAATAAATTTCCCTGCAAGATAGAAATATACATGTAGGGTGTGCGTGGTCATAATTGAGACCTGATCTTAAAGAATTCAGATTAAATTGGTTGGCATAAAAATATAGTTAATTAATTTATTCTGAATATTTACACATGACCATCGAAAGAGAGTTATGGATACTGTCGTATTCCAGGTTAATAAGTTAATTTATTACACAAGTATAGAAAAATCAACTCATATTTCGCATAGTACTGTGTGGATTCACAACCCTGTATGTATTCATCTCATTGGTTGCTTTTGGAATTTTCATAATCATTTTCTTTATTTTCTTTAGCGTTAATTTAATAAAATTAAGACTTCATAGTTAATTTCAATTTGAAACACGTATGTAGTTAGTCTTAATAATTAGTAAAATCTGTGATAAATTCTCGTGAAATCGATACTTTTTATACTACTTGAGTGATACATGCACTTACATAACGTGTGAAAATCGCGATCAACGTGAACTCGCCAAGTCTTATAATCTGATTCTTGATTATGCACATGTCTTATTGATGACAAATGAGTGATTTATCATGCAAGCATGCCATGACATGTATTACATTCAGTCATGGTGATCCATTTTGATTATGTTGATAAAAGTTTGATAGTGCTGCATATATATCATCATATTCAAATACAATTAACCCTGATTTAGACGGGGCAAATTCGTCCAGGGTTGATATTAGGGGTGGTAATTTGGGTCAGGATTCATTTATTCGTTCGATTCGATTCGCTTTAAAACGAATACGAGTTTGAAAAAATTGATTCGTTTAATAAATGAGTCAATTCTATTCGATTGGTTTATTAAACGAATCGAATACGAATTTAAGCTCATTGATTCGTTTAGAATTCGTTTTATTATTTTCTTTTATTAGTTATTATTAGTTTTCAATTAAGATTCGAGAAATTATGGCCAATTACCATAGGAAAAAATAATATTATCGATATTTAGTGAGATATTTTTAGTAAATATATTAATTACATATTTCATATGTATATATTTATGAAGAATTAAGGTAAATAAAGTATGGTAAATTATGTTATTAAATAATATAATAACTAAACGAATATTCGTATTCGATTCGTTTAATAAATGAATCGAATAAGAATCCCGATATTAGGATTCATTTAATAAACGAATCAAATATGAATATTATTTTAGTAATATGAATACGAATACTGATATTAGGTATTCGTAAACGATTCGTTTAAAATTAAGAAAACCAGTGTAAGGAGAAGGTACAGGATGATGTATACTAAATGTAATGCGATGGGACATATAAGAAAGCATGCTATCTAAATAAGGTATATTTATGTGTTAACATATTTTTTGAAGTGTCAATTTTTTGATTGATTTATACGACTTCATTTTCTTTAAGGAAAATATAGGAGGTGTCAACTCAAATTCACAACCAGCAGTAGGTAGAATTATTGCTCTAGAGATCAAAGTTTTAATAATACCCAATGGTATTTGATATTCTTAGGTCAAATATGTAATTTTTATCAACAAACATGCAACTTAAATCATTAAACATGCAAACTCTGTCAATAAACATGAAACTTTTCAAAACATGAAATTAGTTGTATATTTATTGGTAGAGTTTACACATTTAATGGTTTAAGTTGCATGTCCAATATTAAAAGTTGTATGTTTTGTACCCAATGATTTTGATACCATTGGGTACCTTAGCATTTACCTTTAATAATTACCCTATAACAGTCTTACTATAGTAAAAATGTTTTTGAACATCTTGCCATGTTGACTTAAATAATGAGGTTAAACTACTTTCAAATTGGACTTTGAAAAATAGACCACTTCTAATCTTTATACATGAGCATATACTTTACTTACATTAACATATTTTCAGTTAGTATTAAAACAATTTGTGTTAATTAGTGCTAATATTTTGTATTTATTAAGGTTCAAATGCATCCAATACATCGAAGACAAACATCAGAGACTTGCAACAATATCGTTAAAGTAAATCATGTCAAGATTAGGTTAGGATGAAGAAAAAGTAGCCAGCAGCAACCCAGATCATAGGGTTGGTGCAACATAGTTTAATCCAAAAAATAGTGAAAACCAAGCATAATAACGAAATTATTTTCAGCAAACCTCGAGATTCCACTACATATGGTTCTAGGGGTTTCCAAGTATTTGCTTTAATATATGTGTAAAACCCCATAATTTTGTGAGGATTTTATTGGAAAATAAAAGAAATTTGGGATCCGAAAGTCAAATTTTGACTTGCTCAAAAGGGGATCAAAATGTAAAATTTTGAAAATTTCAAAAACTAAAATGATAAAATTTGAGAGTTTCGTGGGCAGATTTCGCTTTAACCAAACTTTAGGGGGCTCAATAATCTTTCCCAAAGAATGACAGGCGGCTCAACCAACTTATGACACGTGGCCCAATTGAAAATCGACAAATGTCCCCATCATGTCTATATATGTGGCACTCTCTCCCTCCCCAAAATTTGAAAAACACTTTCACTCCTCTTTCACTCTCTCCCTCCATCTCCACTGTCGTCGTCGTGAGTCATCCACCGTCGATCATCGGCCGCCACACATCAGCTCTCCGGAAACCTCAGATATCGGTCGTCATAACACTGCTAGCGATGTCGTCATCGGAGTTCCACCGGAAGAGATATCGACGTCTCAAAATCACGTCAATACCATCGTCTTCTGCCCCCACGTGCCACCGTCTGGTGTCAGCTGTTTTCATCGCGATGAGTGGGAATTCCCCTGACTGAAAACTTTCTAATGCCACCGACTATGCTCTAATCCGATATCGTTTGAGAAATACTCATTTCAGAGGAGAGTGAAATTCGGATTTTGGCCAAGCCTAGGAAATCCGACCTACACCACCAGTAAATTCACCTCGATGAAACGAGCATGTGGATATATAATTTGTTCGTTGAAAGTTGTCGAATTGCATGACCCATCAAAAGCGAACTACACGTGCCTCAAAATGCATGACAGCCGGCCCGAGATAGAATTTGGCTTGGGAAGAGATGAAAACATGTGTTTTGAACCTCTTGGTGAGATCAGATTCATAATCCGAGCGTATGATCGAGGTAGGGGTTTGATTACATTTCCTTTTAAATAAAGTCTATTTAAATTATATTTAGTTAAGTTGTGTATTTAATATTTCTATACTCTATTAGTTTATTAAATTATTTATGAAATGTTTCATTTGGATTGTGTTGCTTTTATGGATTTTTTTTTTGATATTACGGATTTGATGAATTATTATATTATTTATTAATCACTGCATAGGTGTTTGATAAAAATTGTACATGACATACATATTATAGAGTCACACTTGAGGTTTATCTTGTTACATCACGGATTGGGCATTCGACCACACTGGAGACTGTAACCCTATGTGGAAAGTGTGTACCGTTGATGAAAGTCCATAAAATTTTCTGATTTAACCAATAGGAGTTTGTAACCCCATGTGGAAAATGTGTCAGGATTACCATTAGTGAAAGTCCATAAAGTGTCCTGGTTAACCACACAAGAGTCCTAGATATTGGTGGGCTGGATCGCCATGGGTTAGACCCATAAATCCTATACGGGACTGTATTGATGGTGTTTAGGCCTACATGGTATATGATGATAGACCCCTCTAGAGTTCTGGATGATAGGTGGGTAGGACCACATTCGGTGTAGCAACTGTAAATCATGTGTGGAAAGTATGGTGGACTACCATTAGTGAAAGTCCAAAAAGTATCATAGCTTGTTACACATTACAATGTGAATTGTCATATTACTCTAGGATTTGATGAAATTTATAGCTCATGCATTTTATGGATTGTAATGTGTGATTATGTGCGTGTATATGTTTTCCGTTACTTTTATGACATTTGGATATTGTTATGGTTTTACATCTGTTTATATGAATTTCATAATTTCATTTAAATAATTTTATACATAATGAAATTTGAAGAAACTAATGATTATGCCATATATTTTATATATTTTGATTTTCTATAATTACATACAGATGTTTGAAATGAGTATTTGAACTATATTCGGACTAACTATGCAGCGACATTTCAATAGATGAAAAGGCTTTGAAACAGGTAATCGAATTCCTACAAGTATTTTCCAAAAATATTCACCCTCTACTTCCTCCACATGTATTTCTAGTTGGGTGACTTTGTTGGGAATATTGTAGGAAATTTAAAGCTTGGTACATGCACTCTGGCTTTGAGTTAGTTTCGCCTTTTTGATTAATAGATGATTGTTGAGCTTCCCTTTTAAGTCTGTGACGGTGATGATGCAGAATTTGTTACTTTAATTATGAATTTATTTACTTTATCATTAATAATGCTTAATAGTGATTATGATTTAGTGGGATACAAAATAATATTTTCAAATATTATTTGTAACAATATGGAATTTCCACTCAGTGTGGATTTCCCAAATTACCCCAGCCCCAAGTTTGGGGTGTGATAATATGCAACAGTGAATCATGATGTAACTATAGGAGCGAAGCGGGGTTTACCACTATGCCCATGGATAGCCTACGAGAGTTTAATCGGAGAATGAAGGAGTCGCTACCCAGTATAAAACACTAGGAATGATTTAGGGCTGCACTACACCTTTCGCAAGGTCCGACCTTAAACCCCTTTGGATATGAAATTGTTATATATTGATGCTAGTATAATACTAATGTTTGAAGAGAGACAAACTCATGTCTTATAATGTAAAATCATGCAATCAATAGTTTAAAACACGTAAGAGCACAATCACTAACAAAGACAATAAAAGAAAGCAGAATTGGTAAAAATACTTATCCAGAATGAGTTAAATACTAATAAAGTAAAACAAAAATCAAATTAAACGGAGCACATATCTCACTAGCCTAGTTTCGTAGAAGTGTGAACAAACATTTTCATGTGTCATTAATGTTCGACCAGCATAGTTCATGCCTGACCGGAAGTTCTTTGTGAAGCATAAAGATAAAAGAGTACAGAATACAGATAACAATAATAATACAGTAAGCATGACAGTAAATAAACGACTATAAAATATATCAATAGTAATTAAAAAAAATATAACTGAGCAAGATAGGGTACATGTCTTGGCAGTCTGACTTCTTAAAAGTCTAGCTGGACATTTTTTATGAAACTAATGTTCGGTCAGACTTAGTGCAAGTTTGGTCGGACATTCGTCTTAAAAACAGAAACATAACTAGGCAGAAACATGCATAGATAAAAGTAAAAATAGCATAATGATAAATATATTATTACAGAATAAAGGCAAAAGCAACAAGACATTAATTAAATAATACAATAATTAACAATAAGATGGTAACTAACAAGATTGTAATTCTATAAAATCAGCCTTCCATAGGCTTTTTTAATAATTATTTCCCAGTGATACGTGGAGTTATATCCCGTGTACATATCATACTACTGTCCATTCGAAATCAGCTATAGAATTTATATATGAGGTTTCATCCTATATGTCAAAGGGAAACAATAATAATTGAATTCGACCAGATATATTTCACAATTAGGAATGTCCGGCCGGATATATAATGGGTCTGGACGAATATCATTCGTGGATCATAATGGTGAAAAGGCATAAACATGTGTATTAATAACAAACTGAATATAACAAGATAATAATGAATGATATATTACTAACTAGAGAAAATATTAATATGGTCGGATATTTGTAGTATATGGTCGGACATTTATATGAAACTTATATACGGTCGGAAATACTGTGTAAGGACAGGAATATAAAAACACATAAAATAAAGGTTAAGGGTCTATTAGGTCATAACTTTAGATGTAGTTGGCTCGAAAAGTGCCTCTGAAGACTGAATTTCCACTGGGTTGCTTGCCGGATGGGGAAAACTCCAGAGATTTCTTAGGGTTTGCTTAATTTTTTTTTCTCTTTCTCTAAGCTTTCAGATAAGAAGTTTATTGCCAGGGAAAAAGTTTAGCCTCAGGTTCCATATTCAAAATTATTGAACACCATTTCTGAAGGTTGGACTCATTTTATAATATTCAGGCTGAATCGAAAAAAGGGAAGGAGAAATCAAAATCCTCTATCTATCTCTAGTGATTGCCAATCTGTAGCATCAGCTACAACTCGATCTATGTCCGGCCAAATGTTTATCTTGAGACATACCTGACACGCTCACAAAGTGATCTTTTACTCCCAAGTATAAGAGTATCGAATTAATTATCTCAAGAATTAATTATGCCAATATGCAGAACCGGCCATATAGGCGGTAATCATTTCTGTCGATAACTAGTCATGCCAAGGTACTAAATATGCCAAAAAAATATAAAACCGGCCAAAAAGGCGGTGATATCGTTTATATATAAAAAGTCCAATTAGATACTCAATTATGCCAAATTTGTATAAAATCAGCCATATAAGCGGTAGCAAGATATAACCAGCTATATAGGCGGTAGCCAATTTTTGTCAATAATTAATCCAAATCTAAATCAAGTTTTAATCATTAAATTATAATTTATTTATTATAATGTAAACAAGATTTATCTAAATTTTCATTATAAAAGATTCACCATTTACCCCAGCAAAGTGAAACTAGCTATTCAGTTTATAATTAAAAATACTCATAATTTTATTACTGAAAGAAAAAGACATTACAAAAAGCTTTAAATAAATAAACACACAAGACACTCTCTTCCAAGTCTATAGAGAAATCGGAAAGAAAACATGAAAATTTCTTCTGCCGGAAGCTTCAATTTATAGGTAAAAATCTGGTCCCCGCGTCGCGATGCCAAAGCTGTACGCGTCGTGACGATGCTGCTGCCAGCTGTATCCACGTGTCGAGAGATTAGGGCATCGCGACGCTAAAGTCCTACGTGTCGCGACGCGATGAGCGGTGCCCGCGGTGTCTTCGTCTTCTTGGGTGCATCGCGACGCTAAGGCCTTGCGTGTCGCGACACGCCTGCTGAAATTCCATTTTTACCCTTTTCAAGTCTGATTTGTCCTGTCAAGGTTTCGAGCAGTATTTTACCTATCAAATAATAAAAATACACAATAAAAATATACAAAATATAACTTAGTATATTATTTCACAGACGTGCTAAATTAAGGGGATTAGTGAAACTACAAGTGTAAAATGATTGATTTTTCGTAATAAATATGCACTTTTTAGTGTTCATCAATACCTCCAGTCAGACATCAATCAGGTCCGTAATTTCAGTATATTGAAAATCTGCACACTGGCTGACATCTCGATACATGTTCGGCCGGACATTTATTTCAAATATATATATCTGGCCGGACATTAATCAGAACTCGTGATTCCAGTGATTGGCAATCTACACACTCACTGATAACTATCATATATCCGACTGGATTTAGGGTTTCACATGTACGTACGACCGGATATGTTGGACTGAGAAAATGTTGTCCGAACATAGGTAGTGTCCGACCGGGATTTGGTATTTTTTTTGAATTCTCTGGAGTTCTCTCCCCTTTCGGCATTCAACCTTACAAGTTCTAAACTTTCAGGTGGTGTCCCCATAAGAGACTCATCATCGGGTTATACGTAATAATACAATGTCTACAGTAACAATAGAGTAATTATTGATACACATGCTATTTATTTTGAAATATATTTGTGCAATAAATTTCACAAACAATAGAATTAAATGAAAAATACATAAATTTAGAAGAAATGTTCTATTATTTCTTAATAAGGCAAAAGATCGATCATTTGTTCTCAGGATTCTCTCAATATTAATACATATCACACTACAAGAAAATAAAACTAACTGCAGTTATATTCTGACACACTCACAAAGTGGTTCTTTACTCACAAGTATAAGGGTGTCGAAGTAATAAATAATCTGGTAATTATGGGGTCGATAGGGAATAGATTTAGTAAAATAAAATAATAATTTAAGTGACCAAAAAATAAAAAGGCTGAATTGTTTGAAGTGATGGACAATTTTAAATTGGACTGTAACAATAAAAATAAAATATTGGGGCTAAGGAAAAATACTCTTAATATTTCAAATTTAGAGAACTCTTACTTTTTTATAATATATAAATTGTCATTATTACCTAGTTAATTTATTTTAGGAATTAATTATGCCAAAATATATAAAACCAGCCATAAAGACGGTGATAATATTTATCTATAATAAGTCCAGTTAGGTAACATCCCGCCTCAGGCAGAATGTTATCGGCAGGAGACAGGCTAATCCTACCTAAGCCTCTGATTCTGATGAAAAATTTCGGCATGATGTATGCAGAACATCTTGCAACTTGGCTTATAGCCAGCACCCTGAGACAATCTTTTTATGCAAACTCAAAATATATGCAATCATCATCTGGGCCTCAGGCCAGAACTCAATAAAAAAAATGCGAATCACTTGGCCTACGGTTAGAACTCAAAATAATACTATGCAATTATATAATCTTTTACATATGCAATACAAGTACAAATACAAATGCAAGGGGTCATGAGGACCCATAACTTGACCCAGGACTCAATGACTCTCTTGACTGCAATTGGGGCGATCCACTGTTTTCAAAGTCTTCACTGGTGTCCTGCTGGCTCAGTATGACTGCTACTGACCTGTAAAACTAACAAACTATTGTGGTGTGAGTCATAAGACTCAGTAAGTAACCATGCATGCATTCTAGTAATAAAAACTTCCAATATTATTAAAACTTAACTTATATCATTACTTTAATCACATTTGGAAAAGAAAGCCTCAGATTGATAAGTTAATTATCTTTCTTTACTCATAACTTGTATACTAAAATTTATCGTGAAATCTTACTAATGTCTGATCTCTACCTCAAGTTTGTATTTACTTATGCCAATTATGTTATATTTATTATCTTTGTTTTGCCCTTGTTTACTTATCAATGTTCTGAAATTTTCTAACTTCTTTAACTCTTACCTTAACTTACCATGTATTTATTCTGACCACTGTCTGGTCTATCATCTTATATTCAAGTTCTAAAGACAACACTTACTAAGTCTTATCTTAATCGTTTATCCGACATGTAAAATTCAGAATTAATCATTCCATTCTATAACATAACTCTTAGTTGACTTGTCATCCTTACAAGCTATAAATACATACATACGCTTTTACCTTCTTTGAAAACTTTCTTTGTAACAACCTTTCCTTTACCTGTTACCTATGAACATCGCACACCTCATACATACGCATTCCATCATACATGCAAAGCATATATATGCTTCATATACTACTTACCATGTGTCTGAACTCATGCATCATAATCACATAATACATATATAACATAATCAAAATTCATTATGTAATATAATTCTCTTATTCATTTGCAAATGCTATAAATATATATTCTCATGCATCAACTTGAACACGTATTTCAAACTATAAAACTCTTTTTATCTATGCATGTCACAATCTAAATCTAAAACTGAAACTGAAAAATGAAATCGGGAAGTCATTTCTGAAAACTGAATTCCAAACTGAAATTGGAAAACGCTTCTAAAAACCAAATCTCTGTAAACTTTACTTGAAAACTGGTTTTCTATAAATCTTGTCTGAAAACTGATTATAAAACTGGGTTTGAAAGTTTACATGGAAAATATATCTGAAATCTGTAATCTCATTCTCAAAACTGTATTCTCTTGTAAAAATCATTTCTTTCTAAAAGTTATGTTCATAAAAAAAAAACTCTATTTTCTGAAAATCTGATCTGGAAAAATGTTTTCTGGAAATCTGATATCTGTAAACTAATCTATCTCTGAAAAACTTGACGTATGGGGGCGTTACGTATCGCCGTACCCCATACGTCTAATTAGAGTCAGGAGTGAAAATCCATGACTTACCGTCCCCCAAAGCATGCCACAACTGTCTCTGAAACTAGTGGTCTTGGGGCGTTGCGTATCGCCTTCCCCAAGCCACTGAACTAGAGCTGGGGGTGCGGATCTATGCTAACCTCCAAGCTCTGAAACTAGGATCTAGGGGCATCTGTCATCCCTAGTCCTGAACTAGGATTTAAGGGCGTTATGTATCACCGTCCCCTCAGTCCTCTACATGTGCACATGTCATCCGTCAATTCCATGTCTGTACCAAGTTGCATACTGAGGTGGGTTTTTCCCCAATGCCTCGAAAATATAAAAATCATGTATTAAAATTAAAAACTTTCTAAAACCTTTCATTTCTAAAATTCACTGTAAAGAAAACTGGCTATCTTCTTAGAAACTGAAAAGTAAATCTCATTTTTGAAATAAATCAATAATTAAGTATGAAAACATAAATAAAGTTTGCAACACATGCTCATCATTATAATACTTTGCTTAATGCATATATTCATTTATCATCACTTATGCGATATAGCCATTTATTATGCAACTTAATCATTTGATACATATACAACCATCAAATTCACACACCTATATACATCATAACATGCATGTCTCCTTACCAAATATACATATCCATACTGTTGGACAATTATGACCCATAGCGTCACTATTTGTACAGATCATGGTGTTGTTGTACAAATTAACTATGTGACAAATGAGATTGCACTCTTATCATTTGTGATTAGATCACCTAGATGTATAAATGATAGGAGGTCCCTATGATTTATTCCTGGATTGAGAATGATATGAGACAGTATCAATCCACGAAGGATAAATCATTAAATATCCCTATTCAGAGTATTATCGAGATTGGACATCGATGAATACGTAAAAGACTAGTATTACACTTTGTGCGCGTTGTGAGGGCACAACGGCATAGTTCTCATATATTTGGGTATAGGATACTCATGAAAGTGTAATAGGAGGTTGTGTTTTACCGACGGTACGGGAAACAGCTTCGCTCTGGATAGACCCCATCGGAATTCCATTGGTAGTATGACTATGTGTCTATGGAAATCCGAAATCAGGGTAGGTGTATTTGGTCTTAAACTGATACTTGCACCGCTAATACTTGCAACAATCAATATACTTTGGTTGCGGTCGTCCAGGGCTTTAACAGGTTCTGTGTACGCCAATGCTGGGTATATTAAGAATCGTAGTGTGTTGGGTGTGATGTCAAGACGGAAGTGTCACTCCAGTCATATGGAGATGATAATCGCGCTCGGAAACAGACCTGGTTCTCTAAAAAGGTTGCAACCGTCGGGATAATATGACTTGGTCATGATTATCCGATATTATAGAGACTAGTTACTTGTTATCCGATATATGCTTCGTACGGGGCAGACATTGTACCAGCCCCAGGCCTTGCATGTGATCATCCGATACTGGACAGAAATACGCAATACTTCATATACTACGCCTGATATAGATCCTTTATTCCTGTAAGGATATTTCTGGAGAATTGGGAAGGCATGGCGCTTTGCTAGAAGCCAACCTTGTCTTGTAAATCTGTATAAACGTAGTACGAGGTACTTACGTGTTCGGATAGTCCGACGACCGAATTTACTGCCAACATATCCGGGGATCTCATGGGTCACTTCCCAAAGATTCACCGATGACGTATGACTCACATTTAATTAATCTGGGATTTATAAGATGAGAGAGAAAATTAATCTGGGATAAATTGCAGAGATATTTTATCTGGGATAAAATATCATTTAAGAGAGAGAACGATTAATTTTGAATTAATAAATAAATTAATATATTCGATATATTAAACGAAATTGGATTTCGACGCGGAATTAAAATTAGATTTTAATTCGGGCAAACAAATTGATTTAGAATTAATTCGATAGCGACATGAATAGTGACTTCGCTAGGCGTAATCATTTAATTACGACGCAACGGAAAATTCATTAATTTGGAATTAGGGAACCCGAGCCCGGGATTATTTGCGAGCGCATTCGCATTTCGAATTCGAGTACGGCACGCAAGTCAAATCAAGCGTCAAATCATTAGTCGCATCAAGCGTCAAATCACTTGTCACTTTGAGTGATGTGACTTGACAACTTGATTGATGGGATTTGATGTTGGTGGTTGAAGGCTTTGATGTTTGACTTTTGAAAGCCAAAATTTTGGTATATGTTTTGGAAATCAATTACCAAAATTAATTCAAAACATTTATCTCTCTCTCTCCTCCATTCTCTTCATTTTTCTCACGCCCAAGGGCTGAGCATTTTCTGGTTTTATTTTGCTGGGCAGAACCGAATTAGAAGGGAAGCAAGTGCGATTTTGTGGCAAAATCAAGAGTGCTAGCACACTCTGAGAGACATACGAAGGTGATAGGGAAGTCCACCCATGTGCCGGGAATAAAATGACGAAGCTTGGAGCTTGGTTTTTTGTTGATTGAAGGCCGAACCAGTGAGCATATCCACTGCCACTGCCGAATGCACAAGGAGCAGAAAAAGAATTTTTGTTGCCTACCGCGTCGCTCAACCGATCGATGTGAGTATTCCGCGACTTTCTCGATTGTATTCACACATGTTCATGCTTGTTTATTGATCCTTGGGACCTTAGCAATCTCCAACAATGGTATCAGAGCAAGGAAAAGCATGAAATTGGTTTATGGCTTAAAATTTGGGTAAAATTGATTTTGAGCATGATTTAATTAAATTGGATGTTTGAATATGCTTAAATCATGTTGAATTTAAGTTTGATTGGATCAATTTCAAGAAAATTAGATTGGATCATTTTTCCCCAAATTGTTGAGGCTTGGCCGAATCTTAAGTGCACTAATTCTTAGTGATTTTTTGATTTTTAATCATTGGATGAGTTGGAATCATGTTGGGTATGTTGATTTATGTCGATTGTGGATTTAATTGGATTGAAACCGAATCAGATATAAATATCCCCAAATTGCCGAGAACAATATAAGCATGATTTGGTTTGATTTTGATCAAAATGTGTTGGACACTAATTGAAGTAATTGAGCATGATTAATTAGGCTAATTTGATTTTTTGGAAATATTGATTTGGGTGATTAATTGTGTTATACACTTTAGTGTAATTAAATTGGGGAATTGGATTTTGGAATTTAATTATTTGGGCCATAAATTGGATTTGGGCTTGTTATGTTGTTATTGGGCTAATTGGGCTTGGTTGTACTAAGTTGGGTTTAGGAAAAATTGGTTAAATCCAATTGGGCCAAAAACCGCTTCCATAAAGCCCAAATGCGACTAATGGACCTTTAAAATTTAATTGGGCCTAATGGGTCAAAATTGATTTCTAGGCTTATGGGGTAACTCCCGGATTGGATTTTGGTTATCTGGTTTGACCCGAGTTGACCAAAAGTCCACGCCTTAAGAAATTAATTAAAAGCCCATTGGACTTGAATTAAATTGACGTTGGATGTTAATCGGGCTTTGAAACCCGTAACGATTAAATTTGGAATTTAAGTCGTAAAAGGTTTATTAATAAAGTGTAGTATTTAATTTGGAATTAAATAATGAATTAGAATTAAATACAAATTGAATTGGATTTCTTTGTATTCTCTTCTCACCTATTCCCCTCAATGTAAATGAGGTTTCTTTAGAAGTGTAGTGTAACGGGTAGAAGTAATACATGTGCTAGCGGGAGAGAGAAAGGGAGAGATTTGATCTAGGATCATTTTGTAAAGTATCCATCTGCATATCATTATTATTTATTTATACGCGCTTTATTATGTGTTTAGAATGCATGGTTAAGGGTGTATGATGGGGAGACCTTAACAAAGATAATAAATTGGTTGCCAATTTGCACTCGAAAAACCCTCGCAAAATATTAAGCGTCTTTCCTTCCATTGAGTGATTCTCACTCAAGATCCGAGACTGGCATTGGCTTGTTGGCCAAAGTTAAGGCCTTTGTCCGTCAAGGATGTGTTTGAATCACGAGAGCTTTGTTCCATATTGTGTCTTGTCCAAGTTGTGGTTTATTGGCCAAAGTCAATACCACTTATTGTCCATCGACATTGATTACGAAGCTTTCCATGGTCAATGGGTCGCGCTTAACTGGGATCACTAAGTTTGTTGTGCCAAAGCCAAGGCTTAGTTGATTCAGAGGAAAAATGTTAGGTAATATATTGGATATATTGGCATATATAAGATATATGTTTTGGACTTGGATTTCCCCCTACCGGATATAGGAATTGGATTGGATCCAATCGATCTTAGAGATCTACCTAGTTAATTATCATACAATTTGTTGGCCAAAGTCAAGATTGTGTGATATTTAACGGGATCATAGCCCACTAGGAAACACGGTTTCCCGAGTACTCGACAGAGGGCTATAGGCTCGCCGAAAAATAGTGGGAGGCAAGAATTGAATTTGCAATATTCGTTTAATTACCTTCCATACGCGCTCATTCAAATATCATTCGTCAAATATATTATATGTTAGTTAGACTAATATTTAAATGTTGTTTTTAATAAATAGTTGGACTATATTCAAACTATTCATTTATAGTTGATTTTATAATTGGATTATAGTAATCAATATAATTGATTTTAATCTATTAAATTTATAGTTGATTAAATAGTTGGACTATTGTAATCATTATAATAAATAGTACCAAAATCATTGATTAAATAGTTGGACTATTAAAATCAAGATATAATTGAAAGATTAGCATTTAAAACATAATCCTAGGGAAAATGTATTTAAATAATTTAATTTTTCAAAATTGGGAAAAATTTCAGGATGGTCCTGGAAACTAATAAGTTACTTTATTTGATAAAATAACATATTATGCCTAAGCCCGAAATTAAGCAAATAGTAGAGCATAATCTTTGGAAGATTTATGTAATGATAACTTTAGTGCTTAATCCATTATGCTTGTCGCAGTAGACTCCTTAATTTCTGAATTAGGACAAAGGATTAGATCTTTAAAGTATGATAATGAAATTCAAGGATCTTCAAAGAATCTATCCTTGGAATCTTACAAGTACTAAATTTCAATTAATAACTCTTGGAGAGTTAATGACTATTCTCAAGAAGATAAAGTCAAAGTTTGCAATTAGGCAAGTAGTGCAAGGCGCACCTTACTTCGATATTCTAGAAGTCTGAGGCTTGGCCAAAGGCTTCTGGAGTGTTGAAAAGGGATCGCGGAAGCGTGACTGCCGTTTAGACAAAGCAGACATGAAGGAATTGAAGAACAAGCAAGGCTCTGACTTCAAATATGATTGTCATTTTATGTTCACTACTAGTATTAAAATTGGATTTTAAATACTAAGTGTGGTACATAAATATATTGGTGTTCAGAATCTACTATGAGCAGGATTTTGAAACTGTTATAATATAACTAGTTTGACTAGATACATTATCTCTATATAAGTGTATAACCCGCTGCGGGTGTACATTTATATTCTAGAACACTAAAGTGTTTCATTATATAAAGCTGATATTAAGATAAACACATTAGATGTGAATAACAGCATTTATATTTTGAATATAAATAAATCTCAAATATATAACATGACAAACAAATAGCTCAAACTGATTTGATCATGAGAAACATATTGTGGCATTGTTGTCTGGGACACAATCAAACAAGACTCGTATATCCACGCTTTCGAAGAGTGGGTACTTGGACTGATTTGATTCTAATCAAATAAAGTCTACGAATCTAGTTATTGGGCAAAGTGCCTAAAACACTATTTACTTGGTAAAAGTGTAAATGCCACTGATCTGTTAGCCCTAGTTCATTGTGAAACAAGTGGGCCCATGTCTAGCTAGGCTAGATGTAGATATGAATATTTCGTGACCTTTACGGATGTGGCATCGCGTTATGGTTATGTGTTTCTTTTGAAGAACACAAATCAGAAACTTTTAAGTTTCGACACGAAATAGACAAACAGATCGGCTATAGTATTAAACTGTCACGGTAAGACCGTAATGGAAAATACTTAAGCAATAATTTTTTAGTATAATTGAAAGAGTAAAATATTCTTTCAATGAGGACTCCTCCCGGAACACGTCAAAGTGACGGTGTGTCCGAACCGAGTAACCAAATTTGTTGGACATTATAAGGTTAATCATGAGTTGCTCTGAGCTACCATTTCCTTCATCGGATAAGCTTTAAACAGTGCAGAACTTATTTTGAATAAGGTTACATAATAATCTGTTTGACAGATATCATATTAGATATGAGCGGGAAAGAAACCGGGTTTCACATTCCTGAAAATTTGGGATGCTAGGCATATGTTTGGATGATACCAAACTAAAACCCAAATTGGATAAGTGCCAATTGTAGGTTATCCTAGGGATACATAAGTATAGTACTTATACAACTCACAAGAGAGCAATTAGATTGTTGCTCACCATGCGGTTTCCTAAGAGGAATACCGATATGCAGTGGTAAGTGGGAGGATAGTAAAACTCGGTGAAAAATCGGAGTAATACTGTTCCAGGCACCGAGTCCTAATAGAACACAAATAGTTCATCAAGGGTGTGAAACTATACCATTAATCTTCATATACACAAGAACCGCGTATGTGGGAGAGAGTCAGAAAACAACCTGGGGTATGGGTTTCTGATCTCACCTCGAAAAGATGTCAATCTTTCGAGATGTCAATCTTTTGAGGTATACAAACTGACTACATATGAGGAAGTGATACAAGGTATCGACTCCCTATTATGACAAAGTGTCATGAGTCCGAAATGGATTCCATGTATATCAACAAGTTTGGATACTAGTTGATGTACCGCAAGGCATTGTGCCTATTGGTACTATATAAGTCTTCAAGGAAGACGTACATGGATGGCAACATACCAACGTATAAAGCTAGGCTTTTAGCAGAAAGGTATCGTTATCAACATTGTGTTGATTTCGATTCAACCTTTTACCTGTTGCCACGATATATCCATTTGGAAAAAGCTTGCTAAAGCTGCATGTTTCATTTATGAAATATGACATCTTTACGGGAAAATCGCTTTCCTGAAAAGGAAACCTTTCGGAGGATGTTTACAACATCCTGTCGGTTTTTTCGTACCATAACAAGCAAACAAGGTTTGCAGGTTATTCGATCCATGTTTGGATTGTAGCAAGCGTAGGTTCTTGGAATTGTCGTTTTGATGTGATCATAATGGTTTATGATTTAATTCAAAACGGAAATGATTCTTGTGTATTTAAGAGGGTTAGTGGGAGCACACTGAAAGTAGCTGTCCTATAAATAATGATAATATGTCATTTCTTGGAAATGATATTCCCAAATAACAATCGGTGAAAGCTTGGCTTTCGAGAAAACAACTCTCTGAGAAACCGTACATTGAAAAATATACGCAACCTGGTGTCCCATACGCTTTGAGCATATGGATTCACAAACAGGCCAATCCAAGTGATAGTCACTAGGTTGATGTTAAGAACATCTGTTAGTATCTTAGAGAACTAAGGATGCTATCTTAATCTGTGGAGAAGGAGAACTTGAAGTGACTGGGATCACTACTGCAAGTTTCCTAAACCGATAAAACGACTATAAGTCACAAACGGTACTACAAAGTTTGAATAACGGAACAGTGAGCTGGAAATCTTCCAAGTAAGATACTGTTACCGTATAACAATAAATGCGGGTTATTGCTGCAGCTGAGGCGGCAATAGAAGCCATTTGGGTCGATAACAAATCTAATTAGATTAGATATAATTCTATTAGCAGCTGAGCTAGGCTGCAGCGCAGGCTAAAGAATTAATGGTCTCATCAACGATCCAGATATATACTTCGATATTCATCTGATTCGTTCGGATCATACATCGTGGCGATGTGATGATCGTATAAATCACATCAGATGATAATCATACAAATTCGCTGACGAAAGCCTTTTCTCAGCAATTTGAGCCAACCGTACATAGTTCGGGTGTTGTAAGACACTCGAGTGACTGGCTATAGGCCAAGTGGGAGATTGTTGGACAATTATGACCCATAGCGTCACTATTTGTACAGATCATGGTGTTTTGTACAAATTAACTATGTGACAAAGGAGATTGCACTCTTATCATTTGTGATTAGATCACCTAGATGTATAAATGATAGAAGGTCCCTATGATTTGTTCCTGGATTGAGAATGATATGAGACAGTATCAATCCACGAGGAGGATAAAACATTAAATATCCTTATTCAGAGTATTATCGAGATTGAACATCGATGAATACGTAAAAGACTAGTATTGCACTTGTGCGCGTTGTGAGGGCACAACAACATAGTTCTCATATATTTGGGTATAGGATACTCATGCAAGTGTAACAGAAGGTTGTGTTTTACCGATGGTACGGGAAACAACTTCGCTCTGGATAGACCCCATCGAAATTCCATTGGTAGTATGACTATGTGTCTATGGAAATCCGAAATCAGGGTAGGTGTATTTGGTCTTAACCTGAGACTTGCACCGCTAATACTTGCGACAATCAATATACTTTGGTTGCGGTCATCCAGGCTTTAACAGGTTCTGTGTACGCCAATGCTGGGTATATTGAGAATCAGTGTGGTTGGGGTGTGATGTCAAGACGGAAGTGTCACTCCAGTCATATGGAGATTATGATCGCGCTATGATACAGAACTGGTTCTCTAAAAAGGTTGCAACCGTCAGGATAATATGACTTGGTCATGATTATCCGATATTAAAGAGACAATTTTCTTGTCATCCGATATATGTCTCGTACGGGGCAGACACTGTACTAGCCCCAGGCCTTGCATGTGATCATCCGATACTGGACAGAAATACGCAATACTTCGTATACTACGCCTGATATAGATCCTTTATTCCTGTAAGGATATTTCTGGAGAATTGGGAAGGCATGGCGCTTTGCTAGAAGCCAACCTTGTTTTGTAAATCGGTATAAACGTAGTACGAGGTACTTACGTGTTCGGATAGTCCGACGACCGAATTTACTGCCAACATATCCGGGGATCTCATGGGTCACTTCCCAAAGATTCACTGATGCCGTATGACTCGTACTTTAATTAATCTGGGATTTATAAGATGAGAGAGAAAATTAATCTGGGATAAATGCAGAGATATTTTATCTGGGATAAAATATCATTTAAGAGAGAGAACGATTAATTTAGAATTAATCGATAAATTAATATATTCGATATATTAAACGAAATTGGATTTCGATGCGGAATTAAAATTAGATTTTAATTCGGGCGAACGAATTGATTTAGAATTAATTCGTTAGCGACGTGAATAGTGACTTAGCTAGGCGTAATCATTTAATTACGACGCAACGGAAAATTCATTAATTTGGAATTAGCAAACCCGAGCCGGGGATTATTTGCGAGCGCATTCACATTTCAAATTTGAGTGCGACACGCAAGTCAAATCAAGCGTCAAATCATTAGTCGCATCAAGCGTCAAATCACTTGTCACTTTGAGTGATGTGACTTGACAACTTGATTGATGGGATTTGATGTTGGTGGTTGAAGGCTTTGATTGTTTGACTTTTGAAAGCCAAAATTTTGGTATATGTTTTGGAAATCAATTACCAAAATTAATTCAACACATTTATCTCTCTCTTCTCTATTCTCTTCATCTTTCTCACGCCCAAGGGCTGAGCATTTTCTGGTTTAATTTGCTGGGCAGAACCGAATTAGAAGGGAAGCAAGTGCGATTTTATGGCAAAATCAAGAGTGCTAGCACACTCCGAGAGACATGCGAAGGTGATAGGGAAGTCCACCCATGAGCCGGGAATCAATTGACGAAGCTTGGAGCTTGGTTTCTTGTTGATTGAAGGCCGAACCAGTGAGCATATCCACTGCCACTGCCGAATGCACAAGGAGCAGAAAAAGAATTTTTGTTGCCTACTGGTCGTTCAACCGATCGATGTGAGTATTCCGCGACTTTCTCGATTGTTTTCACACATGTTCATGCTTGTTTATTGATCCTTGGGACCTTAGCAAACTCCAACACATACACCACAAGTACTCACATACATACTTTCTCATGCTCAAGTCCGGTGCTCAATATCTCATTTACATATATTCATATACACATATACTCTATGTTCATTTAAACATACATCAAATTACTTGTATACAATATACATCCATATTATATACATGCTTACTTATTTCTCCATGCATACTTACATGATTTTTGTACTTCAATACACACAGCCTCTTGCTTATACATACAAACTCTGTTTCACATGCTTAAACATATGCATGCGTAATAACATATGTACTTGTTTCTACCTACTTAGGTACCTATTTACTTATACATGCTTATACTTTCAATCCCAGGCTTGCTAGTATCTTACTTGCATATATAGATATATATTCTGTTATGTGTGTTGGGGTTTTGGGCAAAATACCCGGGTTACGCAGCGGAATGCTGAAAAATCAAATTTTCCCATTTCCTTAATTTTTCTTGGGTAATTAAAATAAACTTATTTATTTTAATCACTTAATACTCAAAAACATAAATTTTTAACCCAGAAATCATAATTTCAATAAATTACCATACAACCCCAAAACTTTCCATTTTAATCATTTTAGTCCTTAATTGTTCAAAACAAGTTTAGGTGATTTCCAATCACAACCAAAATGATTTGTACATTAAATATACATTAAAACATAAATCTGAAAAAATTTCCAGATTTTTCAGTAATTACGGAAATGCCCCTAAACTTTGCATTTTGATCATTTTAGTCCTAATTTGTCAAATACATAATTAGGTGATTCCCAATCACTACCAAAATGATTTATACATGTCATACATGTCAAAATATAAATTGCAATTCAAGAAAATAATTTTTCAAAAAATTGCCGAGAGGTCCCCATATTTTCAAGAATTTATAATTTTGTCCTTTTTGTTCAAAACATGTCAAGATCAAATCCAAAAATTCCCAAATTTAATATACAGCATATTGTTAGGATATATGCCCAATAACATAATGTAATATGTAAACAGGATTATATTTAAGTAATAAACAATGCAGTTATTCATTTATTAAAATATTGATTTTAAAGTTGCATATTATAAATTATCATGTATGCCATTGGATACTAAATGTACTTTCAGATTTAGTGTATAAGTGTTATACACAAGAGGATTTAAATATAAAATTAGTAATCCTTAATAGTCCGTAGAGAGCAAACGAAGATGGGCACTTTGTTTGTGGTTTATCTACAACTGCGGTCCATTCCATATTGTATGACAACTTTGATCCGGGTTCGTTCATGTGGTGACATGGGAATGGAGGCACCTTATATGATACGATCATATAGGACTGGACCAAGACATAAATAAATTTCTTTTAATACCCGTTAAATAAAGAAATTCATATCAATCTAATAGATGATTATATATGGGTTGATCTTAATCCTGAGAGTACTACGAACACCTGCATGTCAGGCTATGTCCTTTGATTTACAAAGGTGAGGTTGGTGAAGCAATCCTAACCAATAGCTACGTATTTTGGGGGCATGGTTTGGTGTGTAGCTGGAAACGTTTTACATAGATATGGAATCCACTCCTTCTTGCGAGAAGTAGATGAGTATCTTCTTTAGGGGTTGATTCTGTACTTGAACAGTTAGAGTGCTCGAGTCTTTCTATTACGAATAGAAAGTTTAATATTCATAATAGTTATGAATAAATCGTTCATTAGAGAATCAATGGTACTTATGGTAATTAGAGGGGTATAACAGACATTTTAACCCGGCTCTAATTATGAGATACTCGTGGATGGTCAATCTGTATGCAGTGATTATATTGGTGGACGTCGTTGACTTTCGGTATAAAATATATCTGCAGTGACGAGAGTGCAGCTTTAGGTTTATAGTGGAATAACATAAAGTTAATAATTCAGAATATTCAATTAAAGAGTTTTAATTAATATTTCAAGATTATTGGAGCTCAGAACTATAGGTTCATTTGGTCCCCGTGTTAGCTCGTTACACTATAGGAATCCATGGAATAATTGGATAGTCCAATTATGAACTCACTTGAAAAATAATAAATAGTTGAGAATTATTTATTGATATAATTATTAATTTGATTAATAATTATATAATGTCACACTTTGAAATTATATATTAAAATGTTTAATATATAGTTTTTATATTAATGATTATTAGATAATCATTTAATATAAGATTTGATTTTAAATTAAATTTGATTTAATTCAAAATTAAATATGTAATTTGTACCATGATGTAAGTTACATGTTAAATTTTAATTTCAAATTAAATGATATTTGATATTATATTTAATTTCAAAATTAATAATTTTGTTGTGACAAAAATGCCATTAGCCAATATTATATGTGTGATTAGGGTTAGGGTTAATTTTGTAAATGTATATTTAATTAACATAAACCCTAGATATAAAATAGGAGCTTTTCTCTTCACAAAAAAACCCTAGTTGTACTTTCTCATTCTCAATAAGATTGAAAATGAAAGGAAAAAAGAGAAAACAAAAAGGTAGAAAATTTATCAAGAAACTTTTCATCAAGTGAGTTGATTCGAGCCCACCCTCATAGATTTTTGGTGGTGAGTCATAACACAGAAGATTGAGTGGTGACCCGATTCTTATCACACGTCCATGGCTCGACAATGAAGCAAAGGAAATAATTGATCAGCTCACGCACATGGATTATTTTCAAACAAATTAATGATCAAAAGGTATTATCAAATGCAATATACATATATATATGATAACTATGCCGTTAAGCTTCCATAACTCGCACAAGTGTAATACTAGTCTATTCCGCATTATCGATGTCTAGTCTCGATAATACTACGACTAGAGATATTTAATTATTAAACCATTTTGTGGATTAATACCGTCTCATATCTTATTAATCCGTAACTAATCATAAGGACTTTTATCATTTTTATATCCAAGTAATCCAATTACGAAATGATAAAATAGCAATTTCCTTTGTCACATAGTTAATTTGTACAAAAACACAATGTCTTTTACAAATAGTGATGCTATGGGTCATAATTGTTCAACAATCTCCCACTTGGCTCACAGCCAATCACTCAAGTATCTAATACCTGAACTATGTACATGTCGCTCAAACGTTTGCTGAGAAATAGCTTTCGTCAGCGGATCTGCAATGTTGTCATCTGAGGTGATCTTTTCGATCTTCCCATCGCCATGATGTATGATCTCACGAATCAGATGGAAACCTCGAAGTACATGCTTGGATCGTTGATGAGACCGCGGTTCCTTAGCCTGTGCTATAGCCCTGTTATTGTCACAATACAAAGGAACTGGCTCAGCTGCTAACGGAACTACTCCTAATCCAATTAGGAATTTATGGATCCAAACTGCTTCTTTTGTTGCCTCAGCTGCAGCGATATATTCCGCTTCTGTTATTGAATCGGCAACAGTCTCTTGCTTGGAAGATTTCCAGCTCACTGCTCCATTGTTCAAACAAAATATATACCCCGATTGCGACTTACAGTCGTCTTTATCGGTTTGGAAACTTGCATTGGTGAACTCTGTCACCTCAAGTTCTCCTTCCCATATACTAAGAAATCATCCTTAGTTCGTCTAAGATACTTAAGGATGTTCTTAACAGTAATCCAATGACCATCACCTGGATCGGCCTGATAGCGACTGCACATGCTCAATGAGACATCAGGTCGCGTACATTCATGGCATACATGATCGATCCAACTGCAGAAGAGAACGGGATCTGACTCATTGTATGTGTCTCATCTTGTGTTTTATGACACATGTCCCTTTTAGATTGATCCATGTTGAATCTCTTCAACACTTTGTCAATGTCGAGCTCTGGAGAGTCCCGCGCTTCTCTCTCTATCCTGGTAGATCTTTATTCCCAGAATAAAGGTTGCTTCTCCCAGATCTTTCATGGAGAATTTTAATGAAAGCCAAGCTTTCACCGATTGTAGCATGGGAATGTCATTGCCAATAAGCAATACATCATCAACGTATATGACAATGAATGTTAGTTGCACTCCCACTAACCTTCTAATATACACAAGAATCACCTTCGTTTTGAATGAAACCATAATCTCTTATGATCTCATCAAAATGTTGGTTCCAAGAACGCGATGTTTGCTTCAATCCATAAATGGTCGACTTAACTTGCAAACCTTGTTTGCATGTTTTGGCACGACAAAACCGTCAGGCTGTTGCATATAAACATCCTCCAAAAGGTTTACGTTAAGGAAAGCGGTTTTGACATCCATCTGTCATATTTCATAATCGAAATATGCAGCAATAACAAGCATATCCGAATGGATTTAATCATGGAAACAAGTGAAAAGGTTTCGTAGCAAAATTACTATTAACGTTGCTAGCGAATTAATTCTAAATTAACTCGTTTGCCCGAATTAAAATCTAATTTTAATTCCGAGTCGAAATCTAATTTCGTATAATATATCAAATATATTATTTATCGATTAATTCCAAATTAATCGTTCTCTCTCTTTTAATGAATTTTATCCCAGATAAAATTCTCTATAATTAATCCCAGATTAATTTTCTCTCTCTGTATAATTAATCCCAGATTAATTATTTGCGAGTTATACGTTCGGTGAATCTTCGGGAAGCGACCCATGAGATCCCCGGATATGTTGCAGTAAATCCAGTCATCGGACTATCCGAACACGTACGTACCTAGTACTACGTATTTACCGATTTACGAGACATGGTTGGCTTCTAGCAAAGCATTGTGCCTACCCAATTCTCCAGAAATATTCTTAAAGGAATATGT
Organism: Zanthoxylum bungeanum; assembly: GCA_019454045.1. NCBI lineage: Eukaryota > Viridiplantae > Streptophyta > Magnoliopsida > Sapindales > Rutaceae > Zanthoxylum > Zanthoxylum bungeanum. The sequence continues at coordinate 73,408 of SKCR01001276.1, forward strand.
AATCTATATCAGGCGTAGTATACATATAGTATTGCGTATTGCGATCCAGTATCGGATGTCACATACAAGGCCTAGGGCTGGAATTATGTCTGCCCCATACGAAGCATATATCGGATCTCTAGGAACTAGTCTCTATAATCGGATAATCATGACCTAGTCTTATTATCCCGATGACTGCAGTACTAAGAGTACTAGTTCCGTATCCCTACGTGATCATCATCTCCATATGACTGAAGTGATACTTCCATCTTGACATCACACCCAATACTCTACGATTCTCAATATACCCAGAAGAGGCGTACACAGAACCTATTAAAGCGATGGACGACCAAAACCAAAGTATATTGATTGTCGCAAGTATTAGCGATGCAAGTCTCAGGTTAAGACCAAATACACCTACCCTGATTCGGACTTCCATAGACACATAGTCATACTACCAATGGAATTCCGATGGGTCTATCCAGAGCGAAGCTGTTTCCGTACCATCAGTAAACACAACCTCATATTACACTTGCATGAGTATCCAATACCGAAATATATGAGAACTATGTCGTTATGCTCCTATGACACGCACAAGTGCAATACTAGTCTATTCCGCATTATCGATGTCCAATCTCGATAATACTACGACTACGAATATTTTAATGATTAAACCTTAGTGGATTAATATTGTCTTATATCTTATTAATCCGGAACTAATCATATGGACTTTTATCATTTATGTATCTTGGTAATCTAATTACACATGATAAAAGAGCAATTTCCTTTGTCACATAGTTAATTGTACAACAACACCATGTTCTGTACAAATAGTGATGTTATGGGTCATAATTGTCCAACAATCTCCAACTTGGCCTATAGCCAATCACTCAAGTGTCGTACACCTGAACTATGTACGGTTCGCTCAAACTTCTGCTGAGAAACAACTTTCGTCAGCGGCTTTGCAAAGTTATCATCTGATGCGATTTATTCGATCATCACATCGCCAAGATGTATGATCCGAACGAATCAGATGAATAGTTGAAGTATATATTTGGATCGATGATGAGACCATTAATTCTTTAGCCTGTGCTGAAGCCTAGCTCAGCCGCTAACAGAACTACACCTAATCTGATTAGGATTATTATAGATCCAAATCGCTTCTATTACTGCCTCAGCTGCAGCAATATTCGCTTTTTTTATTGTTTATTCGGCAACAGTATCTTGCTTAGAAGATTTCCAGCTCACTGTTCCGTTATTCAAACTATACAGTACCTTTATTACGACTTATAGTCATTTTTATCGGTTAGGAAACTTGCAACGGTGAACCCAGTCATTTCAAGTTCTCATTCTCCATAGGTTAAGAAGGCATCCGTAGTTCATCTAAGATACTGAAGGACGTTTTTAACATCAATCCAGTGACCATCAATTGGATTGGCCGGATTGTGACTCCATATGCTCAAAGCCTATGAGACACTAGGTCACGTACATCTTTTCAATGTACGAGTTCTCGGAGAGTTCCAACAACTTTTAGATCTATCTCAGTAGATCTTTATTCCTAGAATAAAAGTTGTCTCTCCCAAGTATTCTATGGAGAATTTTCATGAAAGCCAAGCTTTCACCGATTGTAATATGGGAATGTCATTTGTAAGAAATGATTATATCATCATTTTATAGGACAATCATTGTCAGTGGCCGACCTTCTGTCAGTGCGCTCCCACTAACCTTTTATATACACAAGAATCATTTTTCGTTTTGAATTAATCATATTACCATTATGATTACATCAAAACGATAATTCCAAGAACGCAATGCTTGCTTCAATCCATAAATGGATCAAATTAACTTGCAAACCTTGTTTGCTTGTTTTGGTACGACAAAACCGTCAGGATGTTGTAACATCCTTCAAAAGGTTTTCTGTAAGGAAAACGATTTTGACGTTCAGTTGCCATAGTTCATAAATGAAACATGCAGCATTAGCAAGCATTATCCAAATGGATTTAACCATGGCAACAGTAAAAGGTTTCGTCGTAATCAACACAATGTTGATAACGATACCTTTTCGATACAAGCCTAGCTTTTTACGTTGGTATGTTGCCATCCATGTATGTCTTTCCTTGAAGACTTATATAGTACCAACAGGCACAATGACTTCCGGTACTCAACTATGTCCAAACTTAGTGGTATACATGGATCCATTTCAGACATCATTGCACTTTGCCATAATAGGAGTCGATACCTTGTATCACTTCCTTATATGTAGTCGGTTCATGTTCCTCATAAGATTGACATCTTCATGAGTGTGAGATCAGAAACCCATACCTCCTAGGTTGTTTTCTGACTCTCCTCTACTTACGCGGTTCTTGTGTATTTGAAGATTGTGGGCAAGTTTCATCCATGATGAACTGTTTTGTGTTTCCGTCAAGGAATCGGTGCCTTGGAGCAGTATTACTCTGATTTTCATCGAGTTTTACTTCCTTTCCTCCACTTACCACTGCATATAGGTATTCCTCTTAGGAAAACCGCATGGAGAGCAACAATTATATTTGTTCTCTTGTGAGTTGTATAAGTATTATACTTTGGTTACCTTAGGATAACCTACAAATTAGGCACTTATCCGTTTGGGTTTTAGTTTAGTATCATCCAAACATATGCCCAGCATTCCCAAATCTTCAGGAATGAGAAAAACCCGCAACCCGTTTCTTTCTTGTTCATATCTAATATGAAATCTGTCTAACAGATTTTCATGGAACCTTATTCAAAATAAGTTTTGCAACTGTTTAATGTATATCCCTAGAAGGAAAATGGTATCTTAGAGCGACTCATGATAACCTTACTATATCCAACAAGGTTTGGGTTTCTCTCTCTGTTCGGACACACAGGCCAAACCGCGTCAAATTGAGGGTTCCGAGCAGAGCTACCGTCACAGTGTCAATTGAAAGAATACTATTACTCTTTCAAGTAATTGAGAAACTTATTGCTTAAGTATTTTCCACCATGGTCTAACCGTGACGAGTTAATACTTTAGGCCGATCTGTCTGTCTACTTCGTGTCGAAACCCCTTTGAATTTATCAAAGTTTTTCGATTCGTGTTCAAAAGAAACACATAACCATAACGCGATGCCACATCCGTAAAGGTTCGAAGTGTTCATATCCACATCTAGCCTAGCTAGATATGGGCCCACTTACGTCACTATGAACGAGGCCTAACAGATCGGTGGCACTTACATACAACTTTTACCCAGTAAAAGGTGTTTTAGAATGGCATTTTGCCTAATAAACTAGATTCGTAGACATTATTTGAATAGAATCAATTTGTCCTAGTCCCCCTCTTCGAAAGTGTGGATATACGAGTCTTGTTTATGTGTCCCAGAAAATAATTGCCACAAATAAGTCTCTTCTGATCAAATCAGTTTGAGCTATTTGTTGTCATGTTATACGTTTGGATTCATTTATATTCAAAATATAAATATTGTTATTCACATCTATGTGTGTTTATCTAAATATCATCTTTATAAAATAAAACACTTTAGTGTTCTAGAATATAAGGTATAAACCGCAACGAGTTTACTCTGATCATAGAGATAATGTTTCTAGTCAAACTAGGTACATTATAACAGTTTCCTAATTTAAGTACATACCCAAAGGATAGTTCCTAAACTTATGTTTCTACGGTTAAAACGACTCTCGTCCCGTTTCCCCTGACTCGTAGGTAAATTTTCAACTGAAGTCAGTCTCCTGTTTATCAGCAGATTCCGCACATCAGTACATATATTGTCCAACACTTAGTATCAAAAATCCAATTTTGAAACTAATAATGAACATGTTTATGACAAACATACTTGAAGAGCCGGAGCCTTGCCCATCTTCATTTCCTTCATGTCTGCCTTGTCCATATGGTAGTCACGCATCCAGTGACCCCATTTGCCACAGTTTAGGCAGACATCTTGGGATATGTCATTTGTAATCCTAGAAGACTGTGATGATTTTGCCTTTGCCCTTTTTTAGAAGTTCTGGCTCTGCCGTCCTTGAGCATAGCCATCAACTCTCCAAGATTTTACTCTTGGTTTATAATGAACCTGCTCCAGCTTTCGGGTAGAGACAATAAGATCAAATCTTTGGTAGTCTCGGCCACGTAGGTAATGCCCAGCTAACCTAGCTGATCGATGTCTGCAATCATCTGTAACACCTAGTGCTCGATAGATGTACCCTCTGACATACGTGAGCGAAAGAGATTCTGTTGCAATTCATACTTCTAAGATCTAAGGATAGATCTATGAAGATCCTTCAAATTCAATATCATACTATAAAGATCTAACCTTAGTTCTGACGAAGAAATTAAGGAGTCTTTGCGACAAGTATAATGGATTGAGCACTAAAGTTATCATTACATGAATATTCCAAAGATCATGTTCTACCATTTGCTTAACTTCGAGCTTAGGCCCAAGAGGTTTTTTCTATCAAATAGAATAACTTCTCATTTTCCAGGACTATCCTGAGGTTTTTCCCATTCTGAAAATTGGAGCCGTTTAAAGACATTTTCTCATAGGATTATGTTTTAAACCTCTATCTTTCAGTTATCTTGATTGCTATAGTCCAACTATCAAATCAACGATTTTGGGTACTATTGAATATAATGATTACTATAGTCTAACTATATAATCAACTATAATTTGATTGGTTAAATTCAAATTTATTGATTACTATATTAATCAATTATATAATCAACTATAAATGAAATAGTTTGAATACAGTCCAACTGTTAAATTAAAACAACGATTAAATATTAGGCCAACTAATATATATATTAAGTAATGACGAAAAACTGAGATGAAGCGTATTGGCAAGTATCTAAACGATATTGCAAATTAATACTTGCCTCCCACTATTTTTCGGCGAGCTTCTAACCCTCTGTTGAGTACTCGGAAAATCTTGTTTCCTAGTGGGCTAGGATCCCGTTAAATAACACACAACCTTGACTTTGGCCAACAAGTTGTATGAAACTTAACTAGGTAGATCTCTAAGATCAATTGGATCTCATCCAATTCCTAGATCCAGTAGGTGGACATCCAAGTCCGAAACATATATCTAATATATGCCAATATATCCGACATATTCCCTAACCTTTTTCCTCTAAATCAACTAAGCCTTGGCTTTGGCACAACAAACTTAATGATTCCAGTTAAGCGGGACCCATTGACCTTGGAAAGCTTCGTAATCGATGTCGATGGACAAGAAGTGATCTTGACTTTGGCCAACAAATCACAACTTGGACAAGACATGCGATATGGAACAAAGCCTTCATGATTCAAACACATCCGCGATGGACAAGGTCTTGACTTTGGCCAACAAACCAGTGCCAATCTTGGATCTTGAATGAATGAATCATTCAATGGAGGAAAAACGCTTAATATTTGTTGAGGGTTTTTTCGCGTAATTGGCAACCAATTAATTATCTTTGATTAGGTCTCATCATACACACTTAAGCATGCATTCTAAAAGCATAATAAGGCGCGATAATAAATTAATAATGATATGCGGATGGATATTTTAAACATTTTTTTCCTAGAACAAATCTCTCCATTTCCTCTCTCCCCGTAGCAACAAATCTTACTTCTACCCAATTACACAACACTTCTAAAGAAACCTCATTTACATTGAGGGAATAGGTGAGAAGAGAAATACAAAGAATCAAGAGGTAATAGGCTGGACACGCAGGTCCAATTTATAAATTCTAAATTTATACAACAATTTTCAAAATTGCCCTCACCCATCTAATATCCATCCGATATACATTATTCATACATCATCCATGTATTCACACAAAGCATGTTATCAATCAAGCTAATCCAATAATTTATCTGAAATTAATGACCATCCAATGTTCAAATAACGATTTGATTTTCGCGAGTCCAACTCGTTTTAAGAATAAGTACTCAAAATACGAATTCTCGAATTATATCAAACTACAATATTAAATCCAATTTAATTTGTATTCAATACTAATTCTTTATTTAATTCCAAATTAAATAATTACACTTTATTAATGAGCCTTTGCGACTTAGATTCTAAATCTAATCTTACGGGTCTCAAAGCCCAAATAACATCCAATGTCAATTTAATTAAAGTCCAATGGGCTTTCAATTAATTTATAAGGCGTGGACTTTGGCAACCAAAGCCCAATAAGGAATCACCCTTTTGCCAAAATCAATTTGGGCCCATTAGGCCCAATTAAAATTTTAAAGGCCCATTTATTATATTGGGACTTTATGGAAATGGTTTTAGGCCCAATGGATCCAACCAATTAACCTAAACCACACTTGATCCAACCAGCCCATTAACCCCAAATACAACAATTTTAAGCCCAATTCCAAATTTAGCCCAACTAATTAAATTCCAATATTCCAAATATCATAATTTAATCAATTAAAGTGCATTAGCCATAATTAATTAGTCAAATTAACATTTCCAAAATACCAATTTACATAATTAATCATGCTAATCATCATCAACATATGTCCAACATTATTGAATCAAAAAATCATCTCATTTCATGCTTTGAAGCTCACGGCATTTTGGGGTTTTTAAAATCGATTTCGATTTCAATCCAATTAAATCCTAAATCAATTTATCCCAAGTCTTGAAACTCATCCAATGATCAAAAGAACAAAAAATACCATGACTTTAGGGCTATACACACATTCGGCCAAGCCAAATTTTTGGGGAAAAAATAATCCAATTCAATTTTCATCAAATTGGTCATGCATAACTCTAAGTTAGCATCATTCAAGCATACTCAATCAATCAATTTTATCAAATCATGCTCAAATCAATTTTACCAAATTTTAACATAAGAACCCTAAATCCAATTTCATGCTTAATAAGTGCCCTGATACCATTGTTAGGTTTTCTAGGTCAAACCAAGATCAAATTAAGCAATGAAATGTGCGAATACAACAAAGTAAAGTAGCGGAAATACTCACTTTGATCGGCTTTTACGATGCGAAGACAACAAAAATTCTGCTCCAAGCTTTTCCTCCTTGTGTGTTTCGGCCGAGCCTATTTGCTTTGATCTTCAAGCTCCAAGCTTTGTGAATGATTCCATGCTCAAGGGTTGGTTTCCCTATCACCTTTGTAAGACTCCTTGATGTGCTAGCTTCTTTGAGTTTGAAGCAAAATCAAGAAGAAATTAGCCCTAGGCTCACGACAACAATGAGAGAAAAGGAAGAAGGCCATTCGGCCAAGGTGAGAAAGAGAGTGAGAAGAATGATTGAATGTATTTTCATTTTCCAAAAATGAAAGCCATATACCAAAAATAATAAAAAATGGTAAAAGGTCATTCAATCCATCACACAAGTGTGTTGTACAAGCAACCATCAAATCCTATCAACTTCCATCAACCAAAAAGGAGAAGTGATAGACAAGTGATGTGACTTGATGTGAAGCGTGATGTGACTTGTGGGCCCCACTTGATTCAAAATACGAGTGGTCCCGCAAACACTCCCGGGCTCGGATTCGTTAATTCCAAATTAACGAATTTTCCATTGCGACGTAATTAAATCAAATTTAACTAAATAATTATGCCTAGCAAAATTACTATTCACGTCGCTAGCGAATTAATTCTAAATGAACTCGTTTGCCCGAATTAAAATCTAATTTTAATTCCGCGTCGAAATCTAATTTCGTATAATATATCAAATATATTATTTTATCGATTAATTCCAAATTAATCGTTCTCTCTCTTTTAATTGATTTTTTCCCAGATAAAATTCTCCGCAATTAATCCCAGATTCATTTTCTTTCTCTGTAATAATTAATCCCAGATTAATTATATGCAAGTCATACGTCATCGGTGAGTCTTCGGGAAGCGACCCATGAGATCCCCGGATATGTTGGCAGTAAATCCGGTCATCGGACTATCCAAACACGTACGTACCTAGTACTACGTTTTTACCGATTTACAAGACATGGTTGGCTTCTAGGAATGCACCGTGCCTACCCAATTCTCCAGAAATATTCTTAAAGGAAAATGTAATCTATATCAGGCGTAGTATACGTAGTATTGCGTATTGCGATCTAGTATCAGATGTCACATGCAAGACCTGGGGCTGGAATTGTGTCTGCCCCGTACGAAGCATATATCGAATCTCTGGTAACTAGTCTCTATAATCAGATAATCATGACCTAGTCATATTATCCCGATGACTGCAGTACTAAAGAGTACTAGTTCCGTATCATGCGTGATCATCATCTCCATATGACTGAAGTGATACTTCCATCTTGACATCACATCCAATACACTATGATTCTCAATATACCCAGAAGAGGCGTACACAGAACCTGTTAAAGCACTGGACGACCAAAACCAAAGTATATTGATTGTCGCAAGTATTAGCGATGCAAGTCTCAGGTTAAGACCAAATACATCTACCCTGATTCGGACTTCCATAGACACATAGTCATACTTGTTGGGTTTCTAGTTAGTCCCAAGATCGATTTCAAGCAAGAAATTATATATGTGAATACTCGTAAAAGCATGGCGGAATCATACTTACAACGATCGACTTTTGCGACGCGAGGAACATCAAAATCTTCAAGCTTTTCCTTCCTTGAAGTCTCGGCTTTGGGCTGATTTTTCTGCTCCAATTTCGGTCTAATCTCCAAGCTTTTGAATGGTGATTCCAAGCTCACAAGTTGGTTTCCCTATCACCTTCGCAAGACCCCGAATGTGTGCTAGCACTTCGAAAAAAATTTGCCCCAAATCTTTCCTTATTTTTTCATCTTGTTCTCGGCATTTGCCAAGAAAATGAAAAAACTTGGCCCAAGGCCGAGAGAGTGAGAAGGAGAGAGGAGAAGAATTTTTGTGTTGTGTGTTAGATTATTGATTTCCAAAATCAATTAAAACATATACTAATTTTTTTTTGAATTTCAAAAAGTCAAAAAGGTACAAGCATTAAAGCTCTCCAACTACCACCATCAATCACAAATGACAAATTGTCAAATCACTCAAAGTGACTAGACATCACATCAATTGAATGACTAGTGATTTGACGCTTGATGTGACTTATGGGCTGCACTTAAATTCGCAATACGAGTGCACCCGCAAACACTCCCGGGCTCGGGTTCGCTAATTCAAATTAACGAATTTTCCGTTGCGACGTAATTAAATCAAATTCAATTAAATAATTTTGCCTAGCAAATTTACTATTCACGTCGCTAACGAATTAATTCTAAATTAACTCGTTCGCCCGAATTAAAATCTAATTTTAATTCTGCGTCAAATCCAATTTCGTTTAATATATCGAATATATTAATTTATCGATTAATTCCAAATTAATCGTTCTCTCTCTTTAAATAATATTTTATCCCAGATAAAATATCTCCGTAATTAATCCCAGAGTAATTTTATCTCTCTCATTAATTAATCCCAGATTAATAAAGTGCGAGTCATACGTCATCGGTGAATCTTCGGGAAGCGACCCATGAGATCCCCTGATATGTTGGTAGTAAATCCGTCGTCGGACTATCCAAACACGTACGTACCTAGTACAACGTTTTTACTGATTTACAAGACATGGTTGGATTCTAGCAAAACACCGTGCCTACCCAATTCTCTAGAAATATTCTTACTGGAATATGTGATCTATATTAGGCGTAGTATACGTAGTATTGCGTATAACGATCCAGTATCGGATGTCACGTGCTATGCCTGGGGCTGGAAATGTGTCTGCCCCGTACGAAGCACATATCGGATCTCTGGTAACTAGTCTCTATAATTGGATAATCATGACCTAGTCATAATATCCCGATAGCTGCAGCATATAAGAGCACCAGTTCTGTATCCTACGTGATCATCATCTCCACTATGACTGGACTGATACTTCCATCTCGACATCACACCCAATACACTACGATTCTCAATATACCCAGAAGAGGCGTACTCAGAACCTGTTAAAGCCCTGGACGACCAAAACCAAAGTGTATTGATTGTCGCAAGTATTAGCGGTGCAAGTCTCAGGTTAAGACCAAATACATCTACCCTGATTCGGACTTCCATAGACACATAGTCATACTACCAATGGAATTCCGAGGGGTCTATCCAGAGCGAAGCTGTTCCCGTACCATCGGTAAACAAAACCTCATATTACACTTGCATGAGTATCATATACCCAAATATATGAGAACTATATCGTTAAGCTCCCACAACGCGCACAAGTGTAATACTAGTCTATTCTGAATTATCGATGTCCAATCTCGATAATACTACGACTAGGTATATTTAATGATTAAACTTTATGGATCGATACTGTCTCATATTATCTCAATCCAGAACTAATTATATGGACCTTCTATCATTTATACTTCTTGGTAATCTAATTACAAATGATAAAAGAGCAATTTCCTTTGTCACATAGTTAATTTGTACAACAACACCATGATCTGTACAAATAGTGATGTTATGGGCCATAACTGTCCAACAATCTCCCACTTGGCCTATAGCCAATCACTCAAGTGTCCTACACCTGAACTATGTACGGTTCGCTCAAACTTCTGCTGAGAAAATGCTTTCGTCAGCGGATTTGCAGTATTATCATCTGGTGTGATTTATTCGATCATCACATCGCCACGATGTATGATCCGAACGAATCAGATATATAATTGAAGTATATATCTGGATCGTTGATGAGACCATTAATTCTTTAGCCTGTGCTGTAGCCTAGCTCAGCTGCTAACAAAGCTATTCCTAATCTGATTAGGATTATTATCAATCCAGAAGGCTTCTTTTGCTGCCTCAGCTGCAGCAATAATCCACTTTTGTTGTTTATCCGGTAACAGTATCTTGCTTGGAAGATTTCCAGCTCACTGTTCCGTTATTCAAACTTTATAGTACCTTTTATTACGACTTATAGTCGTTATTATCGGTTTGGAAACTTGCAGCAGTGAACCCAGTCACTTCAAGTTATCATTCTCCATAGTATAAGAAAGCATCCTTAGTTCATCTAAGATACTAAAGGATGTTCTTAACATCAATCCAGTGACTATCACTTGGATTGGCCTGATTGTGACTCCATATGCTCAAAGCGTATAAGACACCAGGTCGCGTACATTTATTTCAATGTACGAGTTCTCGGAGAGTATCAACAACTTTAAATCTATCCCAGTAGATCTTTATTCCTAGAATAAAGGTTGTCTCTCCCAAGAATTATATGGAGAATTTTCATGAAAGCCAAGCTTTCTCCGACTGTATTATGGGAATATCATTTCCAAGAAATGACATATCATCATTATTATACAGGACATTCACTGTCAGTGAGCTCCCACTAACCTCTTTATATACACAAGAATTATTTTCATTTTGAATTAAATCATATACCATTATGATTACATCAAAACGATAATTCCAAGAAAACTATGTTTGCTTCAATCCATTCATGGATCGAATTAACTTGCAAACCTTGTTTGCTCATTCTGGTACGACAAAATCATCAGGATGTTGTAAACATCCTCCAAAAAGTTTCCGTTAAGGAAAGCATTTTTGGCATTCAGCTGCCATATTTCATAAATATAACATGCAGCATCAGCAAGCATTGTCCAAATGGATTTAACCATGACAATAGGTAAAAGGTTTCGTCGTAATCGACACAATGTTGATAATGATACCTTTTCGCTACAAGCCCAGCTTAGTACGTTGGTATGTTGCCTTCCATGTATGTCTTCCTTGAAGACTTATATAGTACTAACAGGCACAATGCCTTCAAGTACATCAACCAGTGTCCAAACTTGGTTGTTATACATGGAATCCATTTCGGACTTCATGGCACTTTGCCATAATAGGGAGTCGATACCTTGTATCACTTCCTCATACATAGTCAGTTCATATTCCTCAATAAGATTGACATCTTTACGAGGTGAGATTAGAAACACATACCCCAGGTTGTTTTCTGACTCTCTCCGACTTACTTGGTTCTTGTGTATTCAAAGATTGCGGTATAGTTTCATCCTTGATGAAGTATTTGTGTTCCATTAAGGAATTGGTACCTGGAATAGTATTACTCTGATTTTCATCGAGATTTACTTTCTTCCCACTTACCACTGCATATAGGTATTCCTCTTAGGAAAACTGCATGGCGAGCAACAATTACATTGTTCTCTAGTGAGTTGTATAAGTACTATACTTTGGTTTCCTTAGGATAAACAACACTTAGGCACTTATCCAATTTGGGTTCTAGTTTGGTATCATCCAAACATATGTCTAGCATTCCCAAATATTCAGGAATGAGAAATCCCAGTTTCTTTCCTGTTTATATCTAATATAAAGTCTATCAAACAGATTTTTATGGAACCTTATTCAAAATAAGTTCTGCACTGTTAATGCGTATCTGTTGAAGGAAATGATAGCTCAGAGCGACTCATGATTAACCTTATCATGTCTACCAAAATTCAGTTTCTCCGTTCAGACACACCGTCAAACTGACGTGTTCCGAGAGGAGTCCTCATTGAAAGAATACTATACTCTTTCAAGTATTGAGAAACTTATTGCTTAAGTATTTTCATCATGGTCTAACCATGATGGTTTAATACTTTAGCCGATATGTTTGTCTATTTCGTGTTGAAACTCTTTGAATTAATCAAAAGTTTCCGATTCGTGCTTCTAAATAAACACATAACCATAATGCGATGCCACATCCGTAAAGGTCACGAAACACTCATATCCACCTCTAGCCTAGCTAGATATGAGCCCACTTACGTCACTATGAACGAGGGCTAACAGATCGGTGGCACTTGCACTTTTACCAAGTAAATATGTTTTAGGCACTTTGCCCAATTAACTAAATTCATAGACATTATTTGAATAGAATCAAATCCGTCCTAGTATCCACTCTTCGAAAGTGTGGATATACGAGTCTTGTTAATTGTGTCCCAGACAACAATGCTGTTGGACAATTATGACCCATAGCGTCACTATTTGTACAGATCATGGTGTTGTTGTACAAATTAACTATGTGACAAATGAGATTGCACTCTTATCATTTGTGATTAGATCACCTAGATATATAAATGATAGGAGGTCTCTGTGATTTGTTCCTGGACGAAGAATGATATGAGACAGCATCAGTCCACGAAGGATGAATCATTAAATATCCCTAGTCAGAGTATTATCGAGATTGGACATCGATAAATACGTAAAAGACTAGTATTACACTTGTGCACGTTGTGAGGGCACAACGTCATAGTTCTCATATATTTGGGTATAAGATACTCTTGCAAGTGTAATATGAGGCTGTGTTTTACCGATGGTGCGGGAAACAGCTTCGCTCTGGATAGACCCCTGCGAAATCCCATTGGTAGTATGACTATGTGTCTATGGGAGTCTGCAATCAGGGTAGGTGTATTTGGTCTTAACCTGAGACTTGCACCGCTAATACTTATGACAATCAATATACTTTGGTTGAGGTCGTCCAGGCTTTAACAGGTTCTGTGTATGCCAATGCTGGGTATATTGAGAATCGTAGTGTGTTGGTGTGATGTAAGACGGAAGTATCACTCTAGTCATATGGAGATGATGGTCATATAGGATACGGAACTCGTTCTCTTAAATGCTCGAGCTATCGGGATATTATGACTAGGTCATGTATATCCGATTATAGAGACTAGTTGCTAGACATCCGATATGTGCTTCGTACGGGGCAGACACAATTCCAGCCCCAGGCCTAGCACGTGAACATCCGATACTGGATCGACATACACAATACTACGGTATACTACGCTTGATATAGATCACATTTTCCCTAAGGATATTTCTGGAGAATTGGGTAGGCATGGCGCTTTGCTAGAAGCCAACCTTGTCTTGTAAATCGGTAAAAACGTAGTACGAGGTACTTACGCGTTCGGATAGTCCGACGACCGTATTTACTGCCAACATATTGGGGATCTCATGCGTCGCTTCCTGAAGATTCACCGATGAGTATGACTCGCACTTTAATTAATCTGGGATTAATTAGAGAGAGAGAGAAAATTAATCTGGGATTAATTACGGAGATATTTTATCTCGGATAAAATATTAATTAAAGAGAGAGAACGATTAATTGGAATTAATCGATAAAATAAATATTTGATATATTATGCGAAATTGGATTTCGACGCGGAATTAAAATTAGATTTTAATTCGGGCGAACGAATTAATTTAGAATTAATTGTTAGCGACGTGAATAGGATTTCGCTAGGCGTAATCGTTTAATTGCGTCGCAACGGAAAATTTGTTAATTTGGAATTAACGAACCCGTGCCCGGGATTATTTACGAGCGCATTCACATTTCGAATTCGAGTGCGGCACGCAAGTCAAATCAAGCATCAAATCGCAAGTCACATCAAGCGTCAAATCACATGTCACTTTGAGTGATGAGACATTTGATTGATTGATTGAGTGATTGATGTGAGTTGATTGAAATGCATTATTTGCTTTTCCTTTTGACTTTTTAGAAAATGGAAAAGATTTTTGTATTTGATTTTTGGAAAATCAAATAAATATAAAACATTTTCTTTTTCTTTCTCTCTCCCACTTCACTCTATACGGTTTTCTCTTTCCCTCTCTTCTCTCACTCGGCTTTGAGCCGTTTCTTCTTCTCTGTTTCTGGTTCTGCCGAACGCAAAAGAGAAGCAAGTGAGACGTTTTTGTGGCAAAAACAAAGTGCTAGCACACACTTAAGTTATCCTAAGGTGATAGGTTAGTGAGTTTGTGAGCTTGGAATTCATTTTTGGAGCTTGAAGCTTGGAGCTTCAATGGAGTCTCCCATGGCCGATTCTTGGAGGAGCCAAACCAGTCAAAACCGAGCAGTCCACTACAAGGATGAGCCACTACCGAACCATCTTGGAGGAAGAAAAGGCTTGTCTTCTTCGTGTCGCAAGATCCGGTCAATGTGAGTATATTCTACACCTCCTTTGATGCGTATTCACTTGTTTCATTGCTTGATTTCATGACCTTTGGACCTAATCTAGAAACCAACAAATGCCACTTTAAAGTTTCAACTGATTAAATCAGTTTGATCTATTTGTTTGTCCTGTTATACTTTTTAGATTTATTTATATTCAAATATAAATAATGTTATTAACAACTAATGTGTTTATCTCAATATCATCTTTATAAAATGAAACACTTTAGTGTTCTAGAATATAAAGGTATATCCGCAACAGATTATACTCTGATATAGAGATAATGTTTCTAGTCAAACTAGTTACATTGTAACAGTTTCCTAATTTAAGTACACACCTGAAGGGTAGTTCCTAAACTTAGGTCTCTGCGGTTAAAACAGCGACTCTCGTCCCGTTTCCGATTCGCAGATAAATCTCTACTGAAGTCAGTATCCTGCTTACCACCAGATTCTGCACATCAATGCATATTTATGTACCACACTTAGTATCTAAAATCCAATTTTAATACTAGTAGAGAACATATTTATGACAAACATTCTTGAAGTCAGAGCCTTGTCCGTCTTCAATTCCTTCATGTCTGCCTTGTCCATACGGCAGTCACACTTCAGTGACCCCGTTTGCCACAATTTAGGCAGACTTCTTGGGATATGTCTTTGTCTTCCTAGAAGACTATAATGATTTTGCCTTTGCCCCTTTTCCACACCCCAGAAGCCTTTGGCCAAGCCTTGGCCTTCTGGAATGTTGAAGTAAGGTGCGCCTTGCGCTTCTTGCCTTATTGCAAACTCTGGCTTTGTCTCCTTGAGTATAGCCATTAACTCTCCAAGAGTTTTCTATTGCACTTTAGTACTTCTAAGATCTAAAAATAGATCTATGAAGATCCTTCAATTTCAATATCATAATATAAGGATCTAATCCTTAGTTCTGAATAAGAAATTAAGGAATCTATTTGGCAACCTTAATGGATTAAGCACTAAAGTTATCATCACATGAATATTCCAAATATCATGTTCTACTATTTGCTCAACTCCGGACTTAGGCTCGAGACGTCACTCTATCAAATAAAGTAACTTCTCGGATTTCAGGACTATCCTGAAGTTTTATTTCCAATTTGAAAATTAAAGTCGTTTAAATACATTTTCACCCAGGATTATGTTTTAAACACTAATCTTTCAATTATCTTGATTCTAATAGTCCAACTATATAATCAACGATTTTAGGTACTATTCATTATAATGATTACTATAGTCAACTATATAATCAACTATAATTTAATTGGTTAAATTCAATTATATTGATTACTATAATCCAATTATAAAATCAACTATTAATTGAAATAGTTTGAATACAGTCCAACTGTTTAATTTAAAACAACATTAAATATTAGTCCAACTAATATATTAATTTATTTGACGAAATATTTGAAATGAGCGCATATGGCAAGTAACTAAACGAATATTGCAAATTTAATACTTGCCTCCCACTATTTTTTGGCGAGCCTCTAACCCTCTGTTGAGTACTCGGGAAACCTTGTTTCCTAGTGGGCTAGGATCCCGTTAAATAACACACAATCTTGACTTTGGCCAACAAATTGTATGATAATTAACTAGGTAGATCTCTAAGATCAATTGGATCCCATCCAATTCCTAGATCCAGTAGGTGGACATCCAAGTCCGAAACATATATCTTATATGCCAATATATCCAATATATTTCCTAACCTTTTTCCTCTGAATCAACTAAGCCTTGGCTTTGGCACAACAAACTTAGTGATCCCAGTTAAGCGGAACCCATTGACCTTGGAAAGCTTCGTAATCAATGTCGATGGACAAAAAGTGATCTTGACTTTGGCCAACAAATCACAACTTGGACAAGACACCATATGGAACAAAGCTTTCATGATTCAAACACATCCGCGATGGACAAAGTCTTGACTTTGGCCAACAAACCAATGCCAGTCTTGGATCTTGAGTAAGAATCACTCAATGGAAGGAAAAACGCTTAATATGTAGTGAGGGTTTTCGCGTAATTGGCAACCAATTAATTATCTTTGTTAAGGTCTCATCATCATACACCCTTAAACATGCATTCTAAACACATAATAAGGCGCGTAAATAAATATAATAATGATATGCGGATGGATATTTAACACATTGTTCCTAGAACAAATCTCTCAATTTCCTCTCTCCCGCTAGCACAAGTATTACTTCTACCCGATTACATAACACTTCTAAAGAAACCTCATTTACATTGAGGGGAATATGTGAGAAGAGAAATACACAGAGTCAATAGGTAATAGGCTGGACACGCAGGTCCAATTAATAAATTCTAAATTTATTACAACAATTTCCAAAATTGCCCCCACCCATCTAATATCCATCCGATATACATTATTCATACATCGCATCCATGTATTCACACAAAGCATGTTATCAATCAATCTAATCCAATTAATTAATCTGAATATTAATGACCATCCAATGTTCAAACAACGATTTGATTTTGCGCGAGTCAAACTCGTTTTGGAATAAGTACTCAAAGTACGAATTCTTGAATTATATCAAAACTACAACATTAAATCCAATTTAATTTGTATTTAATACTAATTCATTATTTAATTCCAAATTAAATATTACACTTTTTTAATGAACCTTTACGACTTAGATTCTAATCTAATCGTTACGGTCTCAAAGCCCGATTAACATCCAATTTCAATTTATTTAAAGTCCAATGGGCTTTCAATTAATTTCTTAAGGCATGTACTTTTGGTCAATATGGGTCAAACCCAAATACCAAAGCCCATTTAAGGAATCACCCTTATTTGCCAAGAAACCAATTTAGGCCCATTAGGCCCAATTATAATTTTAAGGTCCATTAAGTCATAATTGAACTTTATGGATATGGTTTTGGGCCCAATTGGATCCAACCCAATTAGCCTAAAACAAAACTTGGCCCAACCAAGCCAGTAAGCCCAATTACAACTTAAAAGCCCAATTCCAAAATAGGCCCAATTAAGTAATTACCAAATTCCAAATTTCATAATTAAATTAACCAAAGGGTATGCCATAATTAATTACCCAAATAATATTTCCAAAACACTAATTTACCCACATTAATTATGCTCATCATCATCAACTTTTGTCCAACACAATTGAATAAAAAATCAATCATTTTACATGCTATCACATTCACGACATTTTGGGGATTATTTGTCCAATCCAATTAATTTAAATCTCAAATCAACATTACCCAAGTGATTTCAAATCATCCAATGATCAAAATCAAAAGAATACCAAATTTAGGGCATTGTTCATATTCAGCCAAGCCAACATATTTGGGGAAATATTGATCCAATCAATATTTCCTGAAATTGATCATATACAACTTCAATACAACATCATTCAAGCATACTCAATCAATCAATTATATCAAATAATGCTCAAATTGTTTTTACCCAAATTTTACCCTAAATTCATTTCATGCTCAAAATGGCTTTGATACCATTGTTGGGTTTCTAGTTAGTCCCAAAATCGATTTCAACCAAGAAATTATATATGTGAATACTCGTAAAACCATGGCGGAATCATACTTACAACGATCGGCTTTTGCGACGCGAGGAACATCAAAATCTTCAAGCTTTTCCTTCCTTGAAGTCTCGGCTTTGGGCTGATTTTTCTGCTCCAATTTCGGTCTAATCTCCAAGCTTTTGAATGGTGATTCCAAGCTCACAAGTTGGTTCCCTATCACCTTCGCAGACCCCGAATTGTGTGCTAGCACTACGAAAAAAATTGCCCCAAATCTTTCCTTATTTTTCATCTTGTTCTCGGCATTTGCCAAGGAAAATGAAAAAACTTGGCCCAAGGCCGAGAGAGAGTGAGAAGGAGAGAGGAGAAGAATTTTTGTGTTGTGTGTTAGATTATTGATTCCAAAATCAATTAAAACATATACTAATTTTTTTTGAATTTCAAAAAGTCAAAAAAGGTACAAGCATTAAAGCTCTCCAACTACCACCATCAATCACAAATGACAAGTTGTCAAATCACTCAAAGTGACTAGACATCACATCAATTGATTGACTAGTGATTTGACGATTGATCCCGCAAACACTCCCGGGCTCGGGTTCGCTAATTCCAAATTAACGAATTTTCCGTTGCGACGTAATTAAATCAAATTCAATTAAATAATTTTGCCTAGCAGCAAAATTACTATTCACGTCGCTAACGAATTAATTCTAAATTAAACTCGTTCGCCTGAATTAAAATCTAATTTTAATTCTGCGTCAAATCCAATTTCGTTTAATATATCAAATATATTAATTTATCGATTAATTCCAAATTAATCGTTCTCTCTCTTTAAATAATATTTTATCCCAGATAAAATATCTCCGTAATTAATGCTAAATTAATTTTATCTCTCTCATTAATTAATCCCAGATTAATAACGTGTGAGTCATACGTCATCGGTGAATCTTCGGGAAGCGACCCATGAGATCCCCGGATATGTTGGCAGTAAATCCGGTCGTCGGACTATCCGAACACGTACGTACTTAGTACTACATTTTTACCGATTTACAAGACCTGGTTGGCTTCTAGCAAAGCACCGTGCCTACCCAATTCTCCAGAAATATTCTTACTGGAATATGTGATCTATATCAGGCGTAGTATACGTAGTATTGCGTATAATGATCACGTATCAGATGGCACGTGCTAGGCCTGGGGCTGGAAATGTGTCTGCCCCGTACGAAGCATATATCAGATCTCTGGTAACTAGTCTCTATAATCAGATAAACATGACCTAGTCATAATATCCCGATAGATGCAGCATATAAAAGCACCAGTTCCGTATCCTATGTGATCATCATCTCCACTATGACTGGAGTGATACTTCCATCTCGACATCACACCCAATACACTACGATTCTCATATACCAGAAAAGGCGTACTCAGAACCTGTTTAAAGCCCTGGATGACCAAAACCAAAGTGTATTGATTGGTCGCAAGTATTAGCGGTGCAAGTCTCAGGTTAAGACCAAATACACCTACCCTGATTCGGACTTCTATAGACACATACACATACTACCAATGGAATTCCGAGGGTTCTATCCAGAGCGAAGCTGTTCCCGTACCATCGGTAAACACAACCTCCTATTACATTTACAAGAGTATCCTATACCCAAATATATGAGAACTATGTTGTTATGCTCCCACAACGCGCACAAGTGTAATACTAGTCTATTCCGCATTATCGATTTCCAATCTCGATAATACTACGACTAGGGATATTTAATGATTAAACCTTTATGGATCGATACTGTCTCATATCATCTCAATCCGGAACTAATCATATGGACCTTCTATCATTTATACATCTTGGTAATCTAATACAAATGATAAAAGAATAATTTCCTTTGTCACATAGTTAATTGTACAACAACACCATGATCTGTACAAATAGTGATGCTATGGGCTATAACTGTCCAACAATACTACCAATGGAATTCCGAGGGGGTCTATCGAGAGCGAAGCTGTTTTCGTACCATCGGTAAACACAACCTCCTATTACACTTGCATGAGTACCAATACCCAAATATATAAGAACTATGTTGTTATGCTCCCATAACACGCACAAGTGCAATACTAGTCTATTCCGCAGTATCGATGTCTAATCTCGATAATACTACGACTAGGGATATTTTAATGATAACCTTAGTAGATTAATATTGTCTCATATCTTATTAATCCGGAACTAATCATATGGACTTTTATCATTTATGTATCTTGGTAATCCAATTACAAATGATAAAAGAGCAATTTCCTTTGTCACATAGTTAATTTGTACAACAACACCATGTTATGTACAAATAGTGATGGGTCATTTTTTGTCATAATTGTCCAACACTTACCATGTCTAACAAGTTGGTTCTCCGTTCGGACACACCGTTCAATTGAGGTGTTCCGGGACGAGTCCACTGTGAAAGAATACCATATTCTTTTAGGTAATCTAGAAACTCATTGCTTAAGTATTCTCCACCACGGTCCCGACCGTAGTGTTTTAATACTTTTGCCGACCTGTTTTTCTACTTCATGTCGAAACTCTTTAAATTTCTCAAAAGTTTCCGATTTGTGTCTCATAAGATACACATAACTATAACGCGATGCATCAGCCGTAAAGGTTACGAAGTATTCATATCCACCTCTAGCCTATCTAGACATGGGTCCGCATACGTCACTATGAACGAGGGCTAACAGTTCAGTTGCACGTACACATTTACCGCTAAAAGTTGTTTTGCCTAATAAACAAGATTCAAAGACGTCATATGAATAAGTCAAATTATCCACTCTTCGAAAGTGTGGATATACGAGTCTTGTTAATGTGCCAGACGACAATGCCACAAATAAGTTTCATCTGTTTTACTCATTTGAGCTTTTGTTTGTCATATTATATGTTTGAGATTCATTTATATTCAAAATATAATGACCATTATTAGTATCAGCTGTACATATCTCAAAATCATCTTTATAAACAAAACACCCAGTGTTCCGGAATACAAAGGTATACCCGCATTGGGTCAAACAAGTACAGAGATAATGTTTCTAGTCAAACTAGGTACATAATAACAGTCTGATAATGAAAGTACATTCCCCGAGGGCGGTTCCAAAACATAGGTCCCTACAGCCAAAACAGCGACTCCCGTCCCATTTCCAACTCGTAGGTCAATCTCGCCTGAAGCCAGTCTCCTGCTAATCTGTAGATCCTGCACATCAGTACATATATGAGTACCACATCCAGGATCAAAAATCCAATTTTTAAAACTAGAAGTCGACATGTTTATTTCAATAACAAACATACATGAGCCGGAGCCATGCCCGCCTTCACTTCCTTCATGTGCGCCTTGTACTCACGGAAATCACGCTTCCAGTGACCCCGTTTGCCACAATATAGGCAGACATCTTGGGATATGTCTTTTGCCTTCACAGAAGACTTTGATGATTTGGCCTTGGCCTTTCTTTTCTTCTTCTTCTTCACACCTCCAGAAGCCTTCGGCCAAGCCTGGCCTTCTGAGATGCGAAGTAAGATACGCCTCGCGCTTCTTGCCCTTCAGAAGCTCTGGCTCTGCCTCTTTCAGCATCGCCATCAACTCTCCAAGAGTCTTCTCTTGGTTCATCATATTATAGTTTATGATGAACCCGCCCTAGCAGTCGAGGAGAGACTTTAAGATCAAATCTATGGAAGTCTCAGCCTCGAAGGTTATGCCCAGTTGAACTAGCTGTTCGATGTCAGTAATCATCTGTGACACATAGTGCTTGATAGATGTACCCTCTAACATACATGATCGAAAGAGCTTCTTTTGCAATTCATACTTCTGAGATCTAAGATTAGATCTATGAAGGTCATTCAATTTCAACATCATGTTGTAGGGATCCAATCCCTTATTTTGACGACGAAATTGAGGGGTCATTGAGGCAAGCATGATGGATTGAGCAGTTGAGTTGTCATCACTATGAGTCTTCCAAAGCTCATGATCAACTACCCGCTCATGTCCGGGCTCAGGCCCGAGAGGTTTGTCTATAACATAGAATAACTTCTCGACTCCCATGACAATCCTAAGATTTATCTCCCAATCTGGAAAATTTACGACGTTAAAGACATTATCGCCCATGACGATGTCTCTAACGCTAATCTTTCCAGTCATCTTGATTGCAATAGTCCAACTATCTAATCAATGATATCGGGTATAATCAAATGTAATGATTACTATAGTCTAACTATATAATCAACTACAAATGAAGTTATAAGAGTACAGTCCAACAGTTCAATAAAAATATAAAATATTAGTCCAACTAATATAAATAAATAATGACGAAAATATTTAAAAGCGCGTATTTCGCAAGTATTAAACTAAATTGTAATCTAATACTGGCCTCCCACTATTTTTCGGCGAGCCTCTAACCCTCTGTTGAGTACTCGGGAAACCCAGTTTCCTAATGGGCTAGGATCCCGTTAAATAACACACAACATTGACTTTGTCCAACAAGATGTATGAAACTTAACTAGGTAGATCTCTAAGATCAATTGGATCCCATCCAATTCCTAGATCCGGTAGGTGGACCTCCAAGTCCAAGATATATATCCAATATATATTTCCTAACCTTTTCCTTTGAATCAACTAAGCTTTGGCTTTGGCTCAACAAGCTTAATGATTCCAGTTAAGCGCGACCCATTGACAGTGGGAAAGCTTCGTAATCCATGTCGATGAACAAGAAGTGACCTTGACTTTGGCCAACAAGTCACAACTGCCCAAGACATGCGATATATAACAAAACCTTCGTGGTTCAAACACATCCGCGATGGAAAATGATCTTGACTTTGGCCAACAAATCAAAGCCAATCTTGGATCTTGAGAAAGAACCACTCAATGGAAGGAAAACACTTAATATTATAGTGAGGGTATTTTTCCCGTAAATTGGCATCCAATTTATTATCTTTGATTAGGTCTCATCATACACCCTTAAACATGTATTCTAAAAGCATAATAGAGTGCGAATAAATTAATAATGATATGCTGATGGATATATAAGACAATTTGTTCCTAGAACAAATCACTCTCTCTTTCCTCTCTCCCGCTAGCACTGTACATACTTCGACCCAATTACATAATACATAAAGAAACATCATTTACATTGAGGGAAATTGGTGAGAAGAGAAATACAAAGAGTAAAGAGATGATAGGCTGGACACGCAGGTTCAATTTAATAAATTCCAAATTTATTACATCAATTTCCAAAATTGCCCCACCCGACTAATATCCATCCGATATACATTATTCATACAAATACATCCAAGTATTCACACAAAGCATGTTGTTCAATCAATCTAATCCAATTAATTAATTTTCAAATAATGACCATCCAATGTTCATACAACGGTTTGAAATGCGCGAGTCCAAATCGTTTAAGAATAAATACTCAAAGTACATATTCTTGAATTATATCGAACTACAATTTTAAATCCAATTTAAATTGTATCCAATACTAATTCATATTTAATTCCAAATTAAAAAAATACACTTTTAATAATGCCTTTTAGACTTGGATTCCAAATCCAATCTAAATGGGTCTCAAAGGCCCAATTAGCATCCAATGCCTATTTAATTAAAGTCCAATGGGCTTTGAATTAATTCTTTAGGTGTGGGCTTTGGCCATTATGGATCCAATCCAATAACCAAGGCCCAATTAGGAATCACCCTATGCCAAAAATCAATTTAGGCACATTATGCCCAATTAAATTATTAAAGGCCCAAAAGTCATATTTGGACTTTATGGAAATGGTTTTAGGCCCAATTGGATCCAACTCAATTGTCCAAAACCAAACTTGGCCCAACCAATCCCAATAGTCCAAATATAACAAATTAGCCAATCCAATTTTAAAGACTAATTTATATTAACATAATATTCCCAATATCACATTAGTTTCAATTAAAGTGTAATTAACACAATTAATCTATTAATCTAGTATTTCCAAAATATTAATTAATCAAATTAATCATGCTTAATTATCCAATTCATGTCCAACACAAATTGAAGCAAAATCAATCCATTCCAACATGCTATAGCTCACGACAATGGGCATAAATAATATCCAATTTTGATTTCAATCAACAATCAATATTCATTTCATAAACTCATCCAATGGTCTAAATCCAAAATTACCACGATTGTTCCAAGGGTTCATGTATTCGGCCATGTGAAGGAATTTGGGGAAAAATTAATCTAATCAATTTTTCTCAATCCTATGATGCACAAATCAAATCATCATCATCAAACACAACCAAACAACCAATTTGGAAAAATACATACTCCAAGCACAAAATCCCCAAATAAGTCCATAAATCCTAAACTCAAATCATGCTTAGATATGGCTGATACCATTGTTAGTGTCCTAGACATGCCTAAGGTCTCTAAGTCATGATATTGTGTGTGAATGATCAAATGAGTTGCTGAAAAAACTTATATTGATCAGATGTGTGATTTCAAAAATTCTTTGTATGTAGGAAGCTCCAAGCTTTATGTTGAGTGTTTCCAACCCAAGGGTGAGATTCCCTATCACCTCATAAGACTCATTAAGTGCTAGCTTGCTTGATTTTTGAAGCAAAATCAATGGAGAAGAGAACCCAAGGTCACGACAAAGAGGAAAAAAGGAAGATATAGTATTTTTCAAATTTGTTTTCCAAAAACTAATACACAAAATTGACTTTCAAAAAGTGTATATGCTTTTCCAAAAAGCTAAACAAATGTGTTGGAAGAAGTTGCAGTAAAAAGCTCCCAACTACTTCCATCAACTAGTTGACAATTGATGTAACTTAGTGGGCCCCACCACTTAAATTCAAAATTCAATTTGGCTTGCTCAACACACTTCGGGCTCGGGTTCGTTTAATCTGATTAAACAAATTTTCCATCGCGACGTAATTAAATCCAATTTAATTAAATAATAATGCCTAGCAAAATTATTACGAAAGTCGCTTACGAATTAATTCCAAATTAATTTGTTCGCCCGAATTAAAATCCAATTTTAATTCCGTATTGAAATCTGATTTCAATTAATATATCCAATATATTATTTAATCGATTAATTCCAAATTAATCACGTTCTCTCTTCAATTCGAATTTTATCCCAGATAAATTCTTGCCGCAATTAATCCTAGATTAATTTTCTCTCTCTCATAATTAATCCTAGATTAACTCTGTTCGAGTCAAATATCATCGGTGAATCTTGGGAAGCGACCCAAGAGATCCCTAGATATGTTGGCAGTAAATACAATCATCGGACCATCCGAACACGTGCGTATCTCGTACCACGTTCTTACCGATTTACAACAAGACATGGTTGGCTTCTAGCAAAGCACCGTGCCTACCTAATTCTCCAGAAATATTCAACGAATAATATATAATCTGTATCGGGCATAATATACTATATATTACGTATTACGATCCAGTATCGGATGTCACATGCTAGGCCTGAGGCTGGAATTGTGTCTGCCCCGTACGAAGCATATATTGGATCACTAGCAAATAGTCTATGTAATCGGATAATCATGACCTAGTCATACTATCCCGATAGCTGCAGTGATACTTCCATGCGTGATCATCGTCTCCATATGACTGAAGTGATACTTCCATCTTGACATCACACCCAATACACTACGATTCTCAATAAACCCAGAAGAGGCGTACACAGAACCTGTTAAGGCTCCGGACGACCAAAACCAAAGCGTACTGATTGTCGCAAGTACTAGCGATGTAAGTCTCAGGTTAAGTGTTGGGTTTCTATTAGGTCCCAAGGATCAAATCAAGCAAAGAAACTCATGTGCGAATACTCAAAGAAGTTGCAGAATACTTACAATGATCGGTTGAGCGATGCGATGAACATAAAACTTCAAGCTATCCTCCAAGGTGGCTCACGGCAATAGCAACTTTTTGGTCTTCCAAATTTTCGGGCATCACCTCCAAGTGTGCTCCAAGAGTGTCTTCAAGCTCTAAGCTTTATTTGGTGATTCCATGCTCATGAAAAAGATTCCTATCACCTTTGTATGTCCTCTTTTGAGTGCTAGCTCTTGTGATTTTTGCCACAAAAATCACCATCTTCATCCTTGTAAATCTCGGCCTTGCCAAGATAAAGAGAAAGAAGAATTTTGGCCTCTAATCCGAGAGAGGGAGGAGGGAAAAAATGGGTTTCCAAAACCGTGAGATGTAAAGAGAGAGAGAGGAAAAATGTGTGTTAAGTGTATCTTGTTTTTGATTTTCCAAAAATCAAATATTAAAAACCATTTACAAATTTCCAAAAGTCAAAGGCTTTAAAGCCAACAACCACTCCCGTCACTATTCACATCAAAAGTGACTAGACATCACATCACTCAAAGGACAAGTGATTTGACGTTTGATGTGACTAGTGATTTGACGCTTGATGTGACTTGCGGGCCGCACTTGAATTCGAAATACGAATACATCCGCAAACACTCCCGGGCTCGGGTTCGCTAATTCCAAATTAATGAATTTTCTGTTGTGACGTAATTAAATAATTATGCCTAGCAAAATCACTATTCACGTCGCTAACGAATTAATTCTAAATTAACTTGTTCGCCCGAATTAAAATCTAATTTTAATTCCGCGTCGAAATCCAATTTCGTTTAATATATCGAATATATTAATTTATCGATTAATTCCAAATTAATCGTTTTCTCTCTTTATAAATATTTTATCCTAGATAAATATCCCGTAATTAATCTAATCCCAATATATCGGATATGTTGGCAGTAAATCCGGTCGTCGGACTATCCGAACACGTACGTACCTAGTACTACGTTTTTACCGATTTACAAGACAAGGTTGGCTTCTAGCAAAACGCCATGCCTACCCAATTCTCCAGAAATATCCTTACATGAATATACGATCTATATCAGGCGTAGTATACGTAGTATTGCATATTTCGATCCAGTATCGGATGTCACGTGCTAGGCCTGGGGCTGGAATCGTGTCTGCCCCGAACGAATCACATATCGGATCTCTAGTAACTAGTCTCTATAATCGGATAAACATGACCTAGTCATAATGTCCCGATAGCTGCAGCATATAGGAGAACCAGTTCCGTATCCTACGTGATCATCATCTCCACTATGACTGGAGTGATACTTCCATCTCGACATCACACCCAATACACTACGATTCTCAATATACCCAGAAGAGGCATACACAGAACCTGTTAAAGCCCTGGACGACCAAAACCAAAGTATAATTATTGTCGCAAGTATTAGCGGTGCAAGTCTCAGGTTAAGACCAAATACACCTACCCTGATTCGGACTTCCATAGACACATAATTATACTACCAATGGAATTCCGAGGGGTCTATCCAGAGCGAAGCTGTTTTCTGTACCATCGGTAAAACACAACCTCCTATTACACTTGCATGAGTATCCTATACCCAAATATATGAGAACTATGTCGTTATGCTCCTACAACGCGCACAAGTGTAATACTAGTCTATTCCGCATTACCGATGTCCAATCTCGATAATACTACGACAAGAGATATTTAATGATTAAACCTTTATGTATTGATATTGTCTCATATCTTATCAATCTAGAACTAATCATATTGACCTTCTATCATTTATACATCTTGGTAATCTAATTATAAATGATAAAAAGCAATTTCCTTTGTCACATAGTTAATTTGTACAACAACACCATGATCTGTACAAATAGTGATTCTATTGGCCATAACTGTCCAACAATCTCCCACTTGGCCTATAGCCAATCACTCAAGTGTCCTACACCCGAACTATGTACGGTTCACTCAAACTTCTGCTGAGAAATACTTTCGTCAGCGGATTCGCATGATTATTATCTGATGTGATTTATTTGATCATCACAACGCCACGATGTATGATCCGAACGAATCAGATGAATATTTGAAGTATATATCCGGATCGTTGATGAGACCATTAATTATTTAGCCTATGATGTAGCCTAGCTCAGCTGCTAACAGAACTATATCTAATCTAATTAGATTTATTATAGACCCAAATGGCTTCTATTGCTGCCTCAGCTGCAGCAATAATCCACTTTTGCTATTTATTCGGTAACAATATCTTGCTTGGAAGATTTCTAGCTCACTGTTCCGTTATTCAAACTTTATAGTACCGTTATTCAAACTTTACGACTTATAGTCGTTTTTATCGGTTTGGAAACTTGCAGTAGTGAACCCAGTCACTTCAAGTTCTCCTTCTCCATAATATAAGACAGCATCCTTAGTTCATCTAAGATACTAAAGGATGTTCTTAACATTAATCCAGTGACTATCATTTGGATTGGTCTGATTGTGACTCCATATGCTCAAAGCGTATGAGACATCAGGTCGCGTACATTTTTCAATGTACGATTTCTCAGAGATTATTAACAACTTTAAATCTATCCTAAGAATTCTACGGAAAATTTTCATGAAAGCCAAGCTTTCACCGTTTATATTATGGGAAATATCATTTCCAAGAAATGACATGTCATCATTACTTAAGACTTTCACTTTCAGTGTGCTCCCACTAACCTCCTTATATACACAAGAATTATGTTCGTTTTGAATCAAATCATATATCGTTATAATTACATCAAAATGATAGTTCATCGTTTTAACCTATGTTTGCTTCAATCCATCCATGGATCGAATTAACTCGCAAATCTTGTTTGCTCATTTTGGTACGACAAAACCGTCAGGATGTTATAAACATCCTCCAAAAGGTTTCCTTTTAAGGAAAGCGATTTTGACGTTCCTACTGCCATATTTCATAAATGAAACATGCAGCATTAGCAAGCATTGTCCAAATGGATTTAACCATGACAACAGGTAAAAGGTTTCATCGTAATCGACACAATGTTGATAATGATACCTTTTCGCTACAAGCCTAGCTTAGTACGTTGGTATGTTTCCTTCCATGTATGTCTTCCTTAAAGACTTATATAGTACCAATAGGCACAATGCCTTGCTGTACAACAACTAGTATCTAAACTTAGTTGGTATACATGGAATCCATTTCGGACTTCATGGCACTTTGCCATAATAGGGAGTCGATACCTTGTATCACTTCCTCATACGTAGTGAGTTCGTATTCCTCAATAAGATTGACATCTTTATGAGGTGAGATTAGAAACCCATACCCCGGGTTGTTTTCTGACTCTCTCCGACTTACGTGGTTCTTGTGTATTCGAAGATTATTGGTATAGTTTCATCCTTGATGAAATATTTGTGTTCCATTAAGGAATTGGTGCCTTGAATAGTATTTCTACGATTTTCATCGAGTTTTACTTTCCTCCCACTTACCACTGCATATTGGTATTCCTCTTAGGAAAACCGCATGGCGAGCAACAATTACATTGTTCTCTTGTGAGTTGTATAAGTACTATACTTTGGTTTCCCTAGGATAACCTACAAATTAGGCACTTATCCAATTTGGGTTCTTGTTTGGTATCATCCAAACGTATGCCTAGAATTCCCAAATCTGCAGGAATGAGAAAACCTAGTTTCTTTCCTAATCATATCTAATATGAAGTCTGTCAAATAGATTTTTATGGAACCTTATTCAAAATCAGTTTTGCACTGTTTAAAGCTTATCCGTTGAAGGAAATGGTAGCTCAGAACGACTCATGATTAACCTTATTATGTCCAACAAAATTTGATTTCTCAGTTCGGACACACCGTCAAATTGACGTGTTCCGGGAGGAGTCCTCATTGAAAGAATACTATATTCTTTCAAGTATTTGAGAAACTTATTGCTTAAGTATTTTCATCATGGTCTAACCGTGATGGTTTAATACTTTAGCCGATCTGTTTGTCTACTTCGTGTCGAAACTCTTTAATTTCATCAAAAGTTTCTGATCCGTGTTTCAAAAGAAACACATAACCATAACGCGATGCCACATAAGTAAAGGTCACGAAACATTCATATCCACCTCTAGCCTAGCTAGACATGGGCCCACTTACATCACTATGAACGAGGGCTAACAGATCGGTGGCATTTGCACTTTTACCAAGTAAAAGGGTGTTTTAGGCACTTTGCCCAATAACTAGATTCGTAGACATTATTTGAATAGAATCAAATCTGTCCTAGTACCCACTCTTCGAAAGTGTGGATATACGAGTCTTGTCAATTGTGTCCTAGACAATAATGCCACTTATAAGTCTCAACTGATTAATTCAGTTCGAGCTATTTGTTTGTCATATCATATTTGTTTGTCATATCCGTAGGTCCCAAGGATCAAATCAAGCAAAGAAACTCATGTGCGAATACTCAAAGAAGTTGCGGAATACTTACAATGATCGGTTGAGCGATGCGATGAACACAAAACTTCAAGCTATCCTCCAAGGTGGCTCACGGCAATAGCAGCTTTTTGGTCCTCTAAATTTTCGGCCATCACCTCCAAGTGTGCTCCAAGAGTGTCTTCAAGCTCCAAGCTTTATTTGGTGATTCCATGCTCATGAAAAAGATTCCCTATCACCTTTGTATGTCCTCTTTTGAGTGCTAGCTCTTGGTGATTTTTGCCACAAAAATCACCATCTTCATCCTTGTAAATATCGGCCTTGCCAAGAAAAAGAGAAAGAAGAATTTTGGCCTCAAAGTCGAGAGAGGGAGGAGGGAAAAAATGGGTTTCCAAAACCGTGAGATGTAAATAGAGAGAGAGGAAAAATGTGTTAAATGTATCTTGTTTTTGATTTTCCAAAAATCAAATATAAAAACCATTTCCAAATTTCCAAAAGTCAAAGGCTTTAAAGCCAACAACCACTCCCATCACTATTCACATCAAAAGTGACTAGACATCACATCACTCAAAGTGACAAGTGATTTGACGCTTGATGTGACTAGTGATTTGACGCTTGATGTGACTTGCGGGCTGCACTTGAATTCGAAATGTGAGTACGTCTGCAAACACTCCCGGGCTCGGGTTCGCTAATTTCAAATTAACGAATTTTTCGTTGCGACGTAATTAAATAATTATGCCTAGCAAAATCACTATTCACGTCGCTAACGAATTAATTCTAAATTAACTTGTTCGCCCGAATTAAAATCTAATTTTAATTCCGCGTCGAAATCCAATTTCGTTTAATATATCGAATATATTAATTTATCGATTAATTCCAAATTAATCGTTTTCTCTCTTTAATAAATATTTTATCCTAGATAAAATATCTCCGTAATTAATCCCAATTTACTTTTCTCTCTCATTAATTAATCTCAGATTAATAAAGTGCGAGTCATACGTCATCGGTGAATCTTCGGGAAGCGACCCATGAGATCCCCGGATATGTTAGCAGTAAATCCGGTCGTCGGACTATCCGAACACGTACGTACCTAGTACTACGTTTTTACCGATTTAACAAGACAAGGTTGGCTTATAGCAAACGCAATGCCTACCCAATTCTCCAGAAATATCCTTACAGGAATATACGATCTATATCAGGCATAGTATACGTAGTATTGCGTATTTCGATCCAGTATCGGATGTCACGTGCTAGGCCTGGGGCTGGAATCGTGTCTGCCCCGTATGAAGCACATATCGGATCTCTGGTAACTAGTCTCTATAATCGGATAAACATGACCTAGTCATAATATCTCGATAGCTGCAGCATATAAGAGAACCAGTTATGTATCCTACGTGATCATCATCTCCACTATGACTGGAGTGATACTTCCATCTTGACATCACACCCAATACACTACGAATCTCAATATACCCAGAAGAGGCGTACACAGAACCTGTTAAAGCCCTCGACGACCAAAACCAAAGTATATTGATTGTCGCAAGTATTAGCGGTGCAAGTCTCAGGTTAAGACCAAATACACCTACCCTGATTCGGACTTCCATAGACACATAGTCATACTACCAATGGAATTCCGAGGGGTCTATCCAGAGCGAAGCTGTTTTCCATACTATCGGTAGAACACAACCTCCTATTACACTTGCATGAGTATCCTATACCCAAATATATGAGAATTATGCAATTATGCTCCCACAACGCGCACAAGTGTAATACTAGTCTATTCCGCATTATCGATGTCCAATCTCGATAATACTACGACTAGGGATATTTAATGATTAAACCTTTATGGATTGATACTGTCTCATATCTTATCAATCCGGAACTAATCATATGGACCTTCTATCATTTATACATCTTGGTAATCTAATTACAAATGATAAAAGAGCAATTTCCTTTGTCACATAGTTAATTTGTACAACAACACCATGATCTGTACAAATAGTGATGCTATGGGCCATAACTGTCCAACATTAAGACCACATACACCTACTCTGATTCGGATTCCCATAGACACATAGTCATACTACCAATGGGATTCCGATGGGTCTATCTAGAGCGAAGCTGTTCCCGGTCCAACGGCTAACAGAACCTTTTATCGCACTTGCATAAGTATCCAATACTTAAATATATGAGAACTATGCCGTTAAGCTTCCATAACGCGCACAAGTATAATACTAGTCTATTCAACATTATCGATGTCCAGTCTCGATAATACTACGACTAGGGATATTTAATGAATAAACCGTTCGTGGATTAATACTGTCTCATATCTTATTAATCTGGAACTAATCATAAGGACTTTTATCATTTATATATCCAAGTAATCCAATCACAAAATGATAAAATAGCAATTTCCTTTGTGACATAGTTAATTTGTACAAAAACACAATGTATTTTACAAATAGTGATGCTATGCGTCATAATTGTCCAACAATGTCAAGATGGGAGTATCACTTCAGTCATATGGAGATGATGGTCACACAGGATACGAAACTAATACTCTAAAAGCTTCAACTATCGGGATAGTATGACTAGGTCATGACTTCTCGATTACAGAGATTAGTTACTCGAGATCCGATATATTCTTCATACGGGGCAGACATAGAGCCAGCCCTAGGCCTAACATGTGACATCCGATACTAGATCGTATTATGCATTACTTAGTATTACTATGCCTGATATATATGATATTCCTCGTTGAATATTTCTGGAGAATTGGGTAGGCACGGTGTTTTACTAGAAGCCAACCATGTCTTGTAAATCGGTGAGAATGTGGTACGGGGTACGCACTTGTTCGGATAGTCCGACAACCGTATTTACTGCCAACATATCCAGGAATCTCTTAGGTCGCTTCCCAAAGATTCACCAATGACATTTGACTCAGATAAAATTAATCTTGGATTAATTATGAGCGAGAAAATTAATCTGGGATTAATTACGGCAAGAATTAATCTGGGATTAAATTCATATAGAAGAGAGAACGCGATTAAATTAGAATTAATCGATAAAATAAATTTAATAGTTAAATTAGATTTTTCTATTTAATTTATTTATATGGGGCTAAAATAATATATCAGATATATTAATTGAAATCGGATTTCAATAGGAAATTAAAATTGGATTTTAATTCGGGCGAACGAATTAATTTGGAATTAATTCGAAAGCGACTATCGTAATAATTTTGTGATACATAATTATTTAATTAAATTGGATTTAATAATAGCGCGACGACAAATTCATTGAATTCGGAATTAAACAAACCCAGGCCCAAGTTTAGTTGTGTGTTGGAGAAGCCAACTTAAATTTTGAATTTAAAAGTGGTGTGACCACTTGACTTACATCAAATGTCAATATTTGATGGAAGTAGTTGGCAAAATTTATTAACTCATTTAAACACACAACAACTAAAGTTTTAGAAACTATTCACTCATCTCTCTTTTTCCTCTCAATTGCCGAATTCTCTCAAAATGGTGTGAAATTTTTACTTCAAAAATTTCAACTAAGCTAGCACTTGGAGGGTCATTTGAGGTGGTAGGGAAACTCACCCAATGAACAAACAACCTACTACAAGCTTGGAGCTTCATCCAAAAGTGGAGATTTTTGAAATTTCTCCCTAAATCAATGTAAGTAATTCTGCCACATTACTTGATTTTTCACACAATAAATCATGTTTAGGATCTTATGGCATGTCTTAGAGACTAACAAACTGACATGCCCTACGGCGACACTTCAATAGTTAAGTCCAAGGGTCCCAAAACGACATGTCACACTCACAAAGGAATGATTAACTGTTAATCAAAATTCCTTGATCGAATCAAACGATAGTTGATTAATATAAGAATAAGAGTTATTCCTGTATATATTAATCAATTGAGATTGTCTCGATCTGTCATGCAAGTACTTGACCTACCCTACGCCGACACTTACTTGTGGGATGATAGATTTTCGTGGCATGGTAATTCTCTTAGGTTTCTAATTCGTTATTCATGGTTCATGCATCATGTTTAATTTTATGCCAAAAATACTTTTGATGATTTTAATATGCAATGAATGAAATTTTGAATGCATGTTTATCTTAAAATTTATCAGCCATTTTTCTGATATTTCCATGCTTGCTAAATGTCAAATATACGAGAGAAAGTTACGTTAAAAGAAAAGTAACATGAAAGTTGTCATGGTCTTTTGAAGACGTGCATTTGTCCTGGAGGAGGAGTAACCTCTAGAGCCAAGCTATATATGATACTCACTAAAGGTGGATATGGCCAATGATAAGACACAATGCTAATTATTAGTAGGGATGTCTTGTGTTCTTGCTGCAAAGCATGAGCAAATGGCTACAACATCCATGATGATGTAGTCATTACAGGACATGTTTGGGTATCCTTCGGAGCAGTAACATCATGAGGCCTTAGTCTCAGTGATGACCACGAAGATGAAGGATGAGACATCCATCCAAAAGAACGTCTTGAGGATGATGACCTAATTCAATACGGCCGCCTCTAGTCAGGTGACCATAATAATGAGATCTCTTTCAAAGAGTCTCCAGCAGTTTAAGAGCAACTTTGTTGTGAACAAGCTGATTTCCCTCTTACATAACTACTATATATGCTCACCTCTTTGAAGTCCATACTAATGGATCCTTGTAAGCCTAGTTGAGAGGTAAGTGTTGCCGAGTCTTTCAAAACTGTAAAGAAAAGAAAGAAACACTAGTAAGGCTAAGGTTATAGCTACTTGATACATGGAAAGACCTTGCTGAATGTAACTTTACCATGGGAGCCAGGATAGGAAATGTTGTTTCAGTAAAAGCAATGGGAGTTATTAGTTTTCAATCTTGAAATAAATATTATTTGAATTTAAATAAATTGTTGTTTATTCCATTTTGTTGTAGAAATATGATTTCTGTTTCAAAACTATTGCATGATGGTTTCCATTTTATTTAATAGTAATAGTTATTATTTCGAAAATGGATTAGCTATATGCAAAGGAAACTAGGAGATAACTTGTATGTGTTAAGATTGTTAACACATAACTCACTGCTCAACACTGAGATATTTAAGGTTGAAAAAACCTAAAACTAAATGGAAAATGATTTCTCACAATAACACATATCTATGGCATCTCAGACTTGGCCATATTTACCTTGACAAGATAAACTTATTAGTAGAAAGTGGATCTTTAAGTTAGTTAAAGGACCACAACTAACCAGTCTATGAATCTAGTCTAGAAAGTAATATGACCAATAGACCTTTTATTTGAAAAGGGCTAAGAGAAAATTAATCGCTAAGTGATTATGAATATTTCGTCACATTTGTTGATGATTATTCTAGATATGTGCATGTTTACCTAATACAGCATAAATCATGTACCTTTGAAAAGTTCAAGGAGTATTGTGCTAAGGTTTGGAACCGATTAGGTAAAGAGACCAAAATTCTACGATCAGATCGTAGAAGAGAATACCTCGACAATTAATTCGAGGAGTTCTTAGTTGAGCATGGGATAATATCTAAACTCATAACACTTAGAACACCACATCAGAATGGTGTTGCATAAAAGAGAAATAAAACCCTATTAGACATGATGAGATCAATGTTTATTGACAGTGAAACTATGGATGAATTCTTTTATAGTCTAAGAAGAGAACAAAAATGTTTGTATTTCTTGACGAGGACTATATGAGAGAATTCATACCTCGTAGTAAATTGGTACTCGAGGAGTTACTTTCTGGTTAGACCAATGCATTATCAACAATAGTTGTTGACAATTATAATAACATAACACCTTTGACATCTGAGTGTCAGATGCAGTAATATTATGAGAATCTACCACCTATACATAATGGTAGGGTTGTGCGACAACCTGATATCTATCTAGGGTCTGGAGAGGCAAGAGTTGTCACCTCCAATAATGATATATCTATTGAGCTATCGTAGTGCAATGGATGATCTTGATAAAAAGGAATGGCTCAAGCCATTAATCTTGAGATGGAGTCCATGTACTCCAACTTAATCTGGGATCTTGTAGGCCAGCCTGATGGGATAAAACCTATAGGCTGCAAGTGGACCTATAAGAAGAATAGATGAATAGATGGGAAGGTACAAACCTTCAAAGCTAGGTTAGTGTCATTGGGTCATACCTAGTAAGAGGAAGTCAACGATGAGAAGACTTTCTCGCCTGTAGCCATGCTTAAATCTATCCACACTCTTCTATCCATTACCATATATTGTCAATATGAGAAATGGCTAATGGGTGTCAAGATGCCAATCTTGAATGATAGTCTTGATAAGAGCATCAAAACGATGCAATCAGAGAGATTCGTTGTCTAAGGTCAAGAGCAAAAGGTTTGCAAGCTGCAAAGGTCTATTTATGGACTGAATCAAGTATCTTGATCTTGGATAATAAGATTTGATGCGATGATCAAGTCTTCTAATTTTGAGCAAAACGTCGATGAGTCTTGTATATACAACTGTGTCATTTATGAAAATGTGGTTTTTCTCGTATTATACGTCGATGATATTTTACTCATTGAGAATGGTGTAAAAGTATTCTCATAAGTAAAATTCTGACTAGCTAACCAATTCCAAATGAAATATTTGGGAAAGGCGAGTTATGTACTTGGGATCTAGATTATTTGGGATCACAATAGATGACTATTAGATGTGTCTCAAGCATCATATATCGACAAGATTGTTGTTCGATGTTGGATGCTAAATTCTAAGAAAGGTATTTTACCTCTGCAACATGGAATTCACTTGTCGAAGGAACAGTTTCTTAAGACACCTCAAACAGTTGAGGAGATAAAACACATCTCACATGCCTCTACAGTTATAAGTCTCATGTATGTGATACGTAAGACTTGATATCTGTTATGTTGGGGGAGCAGTCAGTGGTTTTCAATCTAACCCAAGATTAGATCAGTGGGTGACTGTAAAGGGCATTCTCAAGAGAATGAGAGACTATATGCTTCTATATTCTGAAAAGGATATGATCCTTAGAGGATATACATAATTTGTTTTTCAGATGGATGTAGATTATGAGAAATCTATATCCAGATCAGTATTTACCCTAGTTGGTGGAGTCATAGTATGGAGGTGTATAATACAATATGGTATTGTGAACTCCACCATGGAGGCTGAGTATGTAGCAGCTTATGAAGCAGTTAAGGAAGCAATATGGCTCCATAAATTCTTGGGAGATCTGGAAGTTGTTACGGATATGGATATATCACCCACACTCTATTATGATAATAGTGGTGCAATGGTAAAATTCTAAATAACCAAGAAGCCACAAGAGAGGGAAGCATATAGAAAGGAAAACATCATCTTTTTAGGAAGATGGTGCAGATAACATTCTGCAGATAATTTGACTGATCTATTTACAAAGACTTTTGATGGCTAAAGTGTTTAAAGGTCACCTAGAGGGTTTAGGATTATGCAACATATCTCATTTCCTCTTGTGTAAGTGGGAGATTGTTGGGATATATGCCCAAGAGCATAATGTAATATGTAAACAAGATTATATTTTAAGTAATAAACAATGCGGTTATTCATTTATTAAAATATTGATTTTAAAGTTGCATATTATAAATTATCATGTATGCCCTAGGATACTAAATGTACTTTTAGATTTAGTGTATAAGTGTTATACACAGGAGGATTTAAATCTGAAATTAGTAATCTTAAATAGTCCGTAGAGAGCAAACGAAGATGGGCACTTTGTTTGTGGTTTATCTACAGCTGCGGTCCATTCCATATTGTATGACGACTTTGATCCGGGTTCGTTTATGTGGTGACATGGGAATGAAGGCACCTTATATGATACGATCATATAGGACTGGACCAAGACATAAATGAATTTATTTTAATATCTATTAAACAAAGAAATTCATATCAGTCTAATAGATGATCATATATGGGTTGATCTTAATCCTGAGTGTACTAAGAACTCTTGCATGGCAGGCTATGTCCTTTGATTTATAAAGGTGAGGTTGGTGAAGCAATCCCAACCAATAGCTACGTATTTTGGGGGCATGGTTTGGTGTGTAGCTGGTGACGTTTTACATAGATATGGAATCCACTCATTCTTGCGAGAAGTAGATGAGTATCTTCCTTAAGGGTTGATTCGGTACTTGAACGGTTAGAACGCTCGAGTCTTTTTATTACGAATAGAAAGATTAATATTCATAATAGTTATGAATAAATCGTCATTAGAGAATCAATGGTACTTATGGTAATTAGAGAGGTATAACAGACATTTTGACCTGACTCTAATTATGAGATACTCGTGGAGGGTCAATCTGTATGCAGTGATTATATTGGTGGACGTCGTTGACTTTCGGTATAAAATATATCTACAGTGACGAGAGTGCAGCTTTAGGTTTTTAGTGGAATAACCTAAAGTTAATAATTCAGAATATTCAATTAAAGAGTTTTAATTAATATTGCGAGATTAACGGAGCTCAAAACTATAGGTCCATTTGGTCCCCGTATTAGCTCGTTACACTATAGGAATCAATGGAATAATTCGATAGTCCAATTATGAACTCACTTGAAAAATAATAAAGTTGAGAATTATTTATTGATATAATTATTAATTTGATTAATAATTATATAATGTCACACTTTGAAATTATATATTAAAATGTTTAATATATAGTTTTTATATTAATGATTATTAGATAATCATTTAATATAAGATTTGATTTTAAATTATATTTGATTTAATTCAAAATTAAATATGTAATTTATACATTGATGTAAGTTACATGTTAAATTTTAATTTCAAATTAAATGATATTTGGTATTATATTTAATTTCGAAATTAATAATTTTGTTGTGACAAAAATACCATTAGCCAATGTTTATATGTGTGATTAGGGTTAGGGTTAATTTTGTAATTGTATATTTAATTAACCTAAACCCTATATATAAATTAGGAGTTTTTCTCTTCACAAAAAAACCCTAGCCGCACTTTCTCATTCTCAATGAGATTGAAAATGAAGGGAAAAAGAGAAAACAAAAAGGCAGAAAATTTCTCAAGAAAATTTTCATCAAGTGAGTTGATCTGAGCCCACCCTCACAGATTTTTGGTGGTGAGTCATAACACGGAAGATTGAGTGGTGACCCGATTCTCATCACACGTCCATGGCTCGGCAATGAAGCAATGAAAATAGTTGATCAGCTCACGCACATGGATTATTTTCAAACAAATTGATGATCAAAAGGTATTATCAAATGCAATATATATATATATATATATGCGCATCATGTGCTGTTAATTTGATCAATTGGTGTTAAAGTCAATTGATGATCAAAATCTATTATCATATGCAATCTTGATATGCGTATCATGTGCTGTTACTTTGGGCAATTGGTGCCACGAAAATTGATCAAATCTGCGCGTGTGGCTTGAATCAAATTGCGCTGGTGGCTAGTATTTGTTGATCAAATTGTGCACTAGACAAAATAATAAAAAGTAACGTGTAAGATGCATGAGAGACCAAGGATCAAGGAGCTGGTCCATGGTAATTGATTCACGCATAACAGCTTGGTGCATGACTGGTCTATGAGCTCGTCCAAGGCTGGTGTGTGACTGGTTCAAGAGCTATTCAGATATGGAATTTTTGGCCGAAAATTTCAGGATTAAGAAGACGAGAGCAGAAAAAAATTTCAAGGTAGATCTCGGGTGCCTAAGCCGCTTCCGCTGCGCTAGGGAAAGCGTTCCCTAAACATATATACATCAAATTATATTACATATATGAAAAGCCCCAAATTTGGAGTGGGTTATGAACCATAATTTTATAATTTCAATAGATTGACAAATTAATACCAAATTAATTAAATTCAACACTTTAATTCAATTCCCACCACACCAAACAAGTCTCACCATCATAAAACAACTCAAGAACAATTCTACGTCATTTATGAGTGGCTAAGTTACTCTAGAATGGCAACTCACCATCAAATGGTTAAAAAGAATGCTTAAGAAAAATTTCATGCAATCTTAATATTATACATGTTTCCATCTTTCTATCAAGTTCTCAACCATCAAAATACATCCACAAGTGAGTATAGAAAAATCTAAGCTACACATATTGAAACCTATAGTCTTAGAAACATTTTTCATAGAAAAAAAGTGACAAAAAACTCACGAAAACCCAAGATTTCCAAGCCTTTGCTTTCTTTCTTCCTTTTTTCTCTCAAGCGCTCTTTTGTATTTTGATTTAGGATTCTTAGATAATGAAACCAAAAATAAAAACAAGGCTTTATATATTTTCCCTCAATGACCGAATTTTGAGGAAAAAATACAAACCAAGTATTTGAATTTTGTTTCATTAAATAAATGGAAAATGATTTAATAAAAATTGTGATACTTATCCATTAAACCATTTAATATAAGTCACAACTTGTATCATTTAAATCAAACCATTTATACCAATCAAAATTGGCTAATTAATCCAATTAAAAATAACCATTCAGCTTATTTTATTAAAGTAAACAAGATATTTTTTATTTTATTAATTTATTTATTCAACATTTGAATATTCAAATAATTAAATACAAATATCTTAAATATATGTATTATATTTACATTAAATAATCAAAATACAAATATTAATAATAAATGTTAAATATCACAATTCGACATTTAGTAAATAGTCGAAAGATCTCAAACACATGTATTTTCGTTTAACCATTAAACGACTTATAAATAATAAGTATTATTTATAAAAGTTGTCTTAGTGCTCTACGAGTATGTTTCATTAGTGAGACTCTCTAGATTCAGGCATTTCCGTCACGAAATCCAATTTCGTATCCATAATCTACCCACCCGTAAATTATGACGATCACGGATAAACTCGTTGAATCATATAGGTTGAGGTCATCGCATACCTATAATCCCTCCGTCACAGGTATTCGGATTATCCCAGAGATATAGAAAAAAATGTCAAATTTCTGTAGGTATAATCTCGTCGATGATTCTATTAGCAATCTCTTAATAACACTCAGAACTAACTTCTACAGTGTACCACGGGCCCATGGATTTAACAGATTGCTAATTGCACATTGAATACCTATGCTCCGTACACAGAACTGACGGATCCTATCTTGATACGCAAATGATATCCTGAGGATTAGTCCACACCCAACGAACATGCGGAGGTTTGATCTAAATAGATCGGTGACGTGAATGCCATCAAAGTGTGAAGGATACCTCATACATCCACAATGGTATCTCAAGTCGAAGGACCACTATGCTCACTCTACCCGAGAAGATTCCTATTGACGTTGGTGTACCATATATTAGGAAATCTTCGGTGAGTCGTGTTGGTTTCTAATGTGGTCCCAAGATCATATTTGAACAATGAAAAGAATGAATACAAAATGAAGTGAGGCGGAAACACACTTACATTGAACGGATTTGAGATGTGTTGAAAAGAAAAATGAACTCCAAGAATCATTTATGGTATTCGGCCAAGGTGATCTCCAAGTGTAGGTCTCCAAGCTCCATGCTTTGTGAGGATTCCAAGCTCTTGAGATGGTTTCCCTAACACCTTTGTTTGATTCTTGAATGTGCTAGCAAGATTGGAAGAAAAACAATTTTCCTTCCTTCTACTAAGGCTCACGGGTTTTGCATTGTTGGGAGAGAGAGAGATCCATTTGTTTTTGGTATTTGTTTTCTAAAAACAATTAATGAAAAAATGCTTTACCAAATTTTGGTATATCTTTCAAAAAGTCAAACCAAAAATTTGCATTAAAGCCTCACAACCACTTCTTTCATGAATAGTGACTGCATGTCAATCACCAAAAAGTGAGTTGACATCTATCACTTGAATGACGTGCGATGTGACGAGCGATGTGACTTGTGGCCGCACTTGATTCGAAATCGAAGTGGCCTCGCAAACACATCCCAGGCTCGGGTTCATTAATTTCGAATTAACGAATTTTCCGTTGCGTCTTAATTAAATCAAATTTAATTAAATAATCATGCCTAGCAAAATTACTATTCATGTCGCTGGCGAATTAATTCTAAATCAATTCGTTAGCCCGAATTAAAATCCAATTTTAATTCCGCGTCGAAATCTAATTTTGTTTAATATATCGAATATATTATTTTATCGATTAATTCTAAATTAATCGTTTCTCTCTCTTCTATTAGTATTTATCCCAGATAAAATATCTCCGCTATTAATCCAAGATTAATAAAGTTCGAATCAAACTTCATCTGTGAATCTTCGGGAAGCGACCCAAGAGATCCTTGGATATGTTGGCAGTAAATCCGGTCGTCGGACTATCCGAACACGTACGTACCTCGTACTACGTTCTTACCGATTTACGAGACATGGTTGGCTTCTAGCAAAGCGCCATGCCTACCCAATTCTCCAGAAATATTCTTAATGGAATATACAATCTTTGTCAGGCGTAGTATACGTAGTATTGCGTATATCGATCCAGTATCGGATGTCACATGCAAGGCCTTGGGCTGGAATAGTGTCTGTCCCGTACAAAGCATATATCGGATTACAAGCAACTAGTCTCTTTAAATCGGATAATCATGACCAAGTCATATTATCCCGATGGTTGCAACCAATTTAGAGTACCAGTTCTGTATCCCTGCGTGATCATCATCTCCATATAACTGAAGTGATACTTCCATCTTGACATCACACCCAATACACTACGATTCTCAATAAACCCAGAAGAGGCGTACACAGAGCCTGTTAAAGTCCTGGACGACCAAAACCAAAGGGTATTGATTGTCGCAAGTACTAGCGATGCAAGTCTCAGGTTAAGACCAAATACACCTACCC
This sequence comes from Zanthoxylum bungeanum, assembly GCA_019454045.1. Taxonomy (NCBI): domain Eukaryota; kingdom Viridiplantae; phylum Streptophyta; class Magnoliopsida; order Sapindales; family Rutaceae; genus Zanthoxylum; species Zanthoxylum bungeanum. Next base: position 116,986 of record SKCR01001276.1, read on the forward strand.
TGATGTGGATTCCCATAGACACATATGCATACTACCAATGGAATTCCGCAGGGTCTATCCAGAGCGAAGCTGTTTCCGTACCATCGGTAAACACAACCTCCTATCACACTTGCATAAGTATCCAATACTTAAATATATGAGAACTATGTCGTTACGCTTCCATAACACGCATAAATGCAATACTAGTCTATTCCGCATTATCGATGTCCAGTCTCGATAATACTACGACTAGGGATATTTAATGATAAAACCTTTATGGATTGATATTGTCTCATATCTTATAATCTGAAACTAATCATAAGGACTTTTATCATTTATATATATTAAGTAATCAAATTACAAAATGATAAAATGCAATTTCATTGCTACATAATTAATTTGTACAAAAACCACAATGTCTTTTACAAATAGTGACGCTATGGGTCATAATTGTCTAACAAGTCGTTCAGTGTTTATCCACTATAAACACTTACACGTCTATATGAGTCTCCCCAAACTCATGGTTCATTGGGATAACCATCGGACCAAGTCTCGATATACGATGTTACTGGTCTCAGCGGATTTTACTAACCGACCTGTGTTAGTAAATCTTGACCAGAAACTTTATTTGATAATATACTTCTTCTAGTGACACTTCCCAATATCAATTACAAACTACTTTGTAACTGTGCACTATATTATATATTATCGAGTCTTTGTCTAATATATATATATCACTAAATCCTATTTAGTTTCAATCTAATCGTAATTAGATCGAATATGTATATAAAAGAAAGAAGTACTACCATAAATAAGTAATATTATGGAAAAAAGAATTGTTCGTATTAATGAATTGAATATAAATACGATCCGGATTAGCACTCCGAGCACCAACCCTAACAATTTCTCCCAGTTGCTCTAGTGCCAATCCACGATATCATATACACATCTTAATATGTATTACATACGCATGGTCCTCAAGAGGTAAGCAACAACAAGTAAGTCCGCTATAACATATTGAGTTTGTCTAACAAATCCAAAATGTTTCCTTTAACTTGCATCATTCATATTTTTGTATAACCTAAGTTATACATCAATATGACTCAAATGCAATATCAATATTGTGTTATAACTACAGAATTGTCCAAGTATTTAAGGATCAGGTCCAAAATACTATGTAGACAACCGCAAGCACAACATCAATATCAAAACTTCTAATTTATAAGGTCACTTTGTAACTTAATAAGTCAATACTTCATAAGTTATAATTAATTCCACTTACATAGTAGAATCATTCGTGACACTCCCACTGCATCTTTTTTTACTCTTTTATGATGTAGACCATTTAACATCATAATTAGACTCAAACTAATCAGACCCTCATGGTTGCAGACTATATTGTCCATGAATAAGAAACTTGTTCTTAATATCTCAAAGATAACAAAGAACACGTTTCAGACATATCCTATGGTCTATAGCATATCAAAATTGCTCGTAACAATTATGATTAAATTGATGACTTTTAATGGTACATATTATAGTATTCATTACACCATCATCTTATTATGCTTAAGATTGACTAGACATTCTAATCAATTTCTCTTTCAACAAAGGAATCATCATTCACGAAAGATGAATACTATATACAAGAGACATACTAACTGTCACATATAGATAGTTTTGTTGTGTCCTATATTAGATAATATATAATGCACGACTAATAGGAGTATCTCACAAGTCTCTTAGTTTTATATCATATATAAAACTTTATAGCGAATATAACAAAGACTACTCCCACTACTTTCACGGAGAAAATAAGGCTTAGGTAAACCTTTTACCTTATAAACATCTCATTATTACATTAATAATGATAATGTCGTTAGGATATACAATACTAGAAAGAAATTTATACACTCCCACTAACCCTACTAAAATATATGTATTTTCTATGCTTTGATAAAATCAGACAATCTGACTGTTATCAAAATTAGAAAACACAGATTTCTGGAAAGCTTATCTGAGTCTACAATAGGCTTTATAAGCTAGTATATTAAACTGTGATCTTAGCAGAATACAAACTTCAGGGCCATTCAAGAATGAACTCTTCAAACAAAGAAATCACAATGGATCTCTTATTCGAAGAAACTATTCAGGAACGCCACTTTGCATTCTTTAGCCAAAACATATAGTTTAATATCAACATTAACCAACAGATCTTTAATTGTTCAATTAATGTGACTAGAGACAAGTTTCCTTGGAATCTACAATAGATTACTGAGTATAACCTTTCTCATTATCATACTATAAAGGTCAAACCTTTAATAAGCTCACTTTGCTTTTACTGAGCAAATCATTTGCACATTTTATGAACGATTCACAAAGAAAGCTCAATCAAGTTCAAAACTTGATAGTAGTGAGCTATGAGCAATCTTAGATCTATGGTATAATCTAATTTCCGGAATCGATATAAATATCACTCCCACTATAAAGTTATATGATAATTTTCTTCGATAAGAAAACAACAGAACCATTAAGTATCAAATACTTCGCAAATGATTCTGACATCTTATTGGACTTATATGGAAGCTGTCTAAGGGTATTTCATCTTATTAATTACGTAGTTCCATTGATAGTTTACCACTCTCACAATTAACTTCAATAAGTCAAGTCTTTTTAATAATGGTCAACATCTGATGTTACACACCAAGTAATAAAACAGTTTTATTACTTGAGATCATAGAAAAGATATTCCATCAAATAAAATATAATATTCTATTAAATAGAATAAATGAAAAACTTATGCTTGTACCTCTGAGGCGCAAGTACTTTCAATTATATAACTATTATACAAAAGAGAGATTCAAATCTCAAACTTTTCAAGATTCAGATTTTCTACTTATACATATCATTTACGTAACTGTAGAAACTAATGGAACCTTAATTAAAAGGACGAATTAGTGTTACTGGAGCATATTCCTAAAACTAATTCGGTAACACTCAATATCAAACGAATAATATCATATAAGATTCGATTTCTCCCACTGACCAATTTCATCACAATGGAATCGTAGAAGAGTAATATTGAGTAAGAATCACATTGATTAAATAACCTTAGAACTAATTGCCATAAATTCATCTGTTTGATCATATCACACATCTTTGAACAATTCAAAAACTCACGGTGAATTTTAATGATATAGTTTTCAAATCTTCAAATCGAATATCTTTGAACCAGTCAAAATATTCTATTCGCGTTTCATCATAAACATATTAAAAGTTCTCGAACCATTCAAGACATTCAATATATGTTCTTTTAGAAACACGTAACTAAGTCATGACAATTCATTAACTAAGTTACGAAGTAAAGAAAAATATCCAAGGTAATTTCTAATTTATGAAACTACATACATCTAATGTATTAGTTTAATAAATATATGGTCCAATGGCGATCATTGGTTAAATGAGATTTATTCACTTCCGGAATCAATATTCATTAAATTGATAAGGATATGTGGTGTGATCTCGTATCAGACCATCCTTTACCATACAAAATAAACATCTAATACTTATGTGATAAAATCTCATAAAGCACTGTTCTAAGTTATTTAGTTAACTGGATATTTTTCTTAATATTTATCTCTACATCAATGAAACTACTAGTCGTTTTAAATTATGTAAAAACTGTTTATAAAGAACAAGTAACTATCCAATAGTCACAAGTTCTGATATCAAATATTAAAACAGTCATTAAATAATATTTTAAATAACTAGACGGGCGATCCGATATCCAATACCTACAGTTGTTGCATTGTGAGAATCGATATTCTATATACACAATTGTACGCATATCATTTCTTTAGCTTTATAATTTGCCTTCAACTATTCACAACAATTGCAAATAATTGATTAGCAAACTGTGTCAGACACATTACCTCTAAAGGTTACTAAAGCCAAGAAACGTCATTATCAGATAAACAAATACCTAATGGGGTTTTCCTAATGCCAGTCAAGAATCTCGAGACATGAACTAATTCATGTCAATTCTGTTGGTTTCTATTAAGGTCCCAAGATCAATAATAAGCATGAAAAATATGCGAATACAAATCGAAGAAGTTGCGGAATACTTACATCGATCGGTTGAGCGACGCGCGACGAACAAAAACTGAAAACTGCTCACTGTGAAGCTCACGGCAGTGGCTGTGTGCAGTCCACTATTTTGGCGTCAATGGTGGTGCTTCGTCAAGCTCCAAGCTTCGTCGAATGGTTCCCGGCTCATGGGTGGCCTTCCCTATCACCTTCGCATGTCTCGTAAGTGTGCTAGCACTTGTGATTTTGCCACAAAACCCACTCTTGCTTCCCTTCACTGCTCGGTTTTTGGAGCAAAACCAGTGAGCATTTGGCCCCAAGGGCGTGAGAGTGAGGAGAATAGAGAAAGAGAGAATTGTCATGAGTTTGATTCTAAATTTGTGTATCTTATACACACATTTGAATTTCAAATACATTTGGAATGAATTTGGCCTTTCAAAAGTCAAACAATTAAAGGCTCCAACCACTTCCATCACTCAATCACATCAATCACAAGTTGTCAAGTCACATCATTCAAAGTGACAAGTGATTTGACGCTTGATGCGACTAATGATTTGACGTTTGATTTGACTTGCGTGCCGCACTCGAATTCAAAATATGAATGCGCTCGTAAATAATCTCGACCTAGGGTTCGCTAATTCCAAATTAACAAATTTTTCGTTGAATCGTAATTAAATGATTACGCCTATCGAAATCACTATTCATGTCGCTAACGAATTAATTCTAAATTAATTCGTTCGCCCGAATTAAAATCTAATTTTAATTCCGCGTCGAAATCCAATTTCGTTTAATATATCAAATATATTAATTTCTCGATTAATTCCAAATTAATCATTATCTCTCTTTAATTGATATTTTATCCCAGATAAAATATCTCTGCAATTAATCCCAGATTAATTTTCTCTCTCTTCTAATTAATCCCAGATTAATTTAGAGTGCGAGTCATACATCATCGGTGAATCTTTGGTAAGCGACCCATGAGATCCCCGGATATGTTGGCAGTAAATTCGGTCGTCGGACTATCCGAACACGTAAGTACCTCGTCCTACGTTTATACCGATTTACAAGACAAGGTTGGCCTCTAGCAAAGCGCCATGCCTACCCAATTCTCCGGAAACATCCTTACAGGAATAAAGGATCTATATCAGGCGTAGTATACGTAGTATTGCGTATTTCTGTCCAGTATCGAATCATCACGTGTTAGGCCTAGGGTTGGAATTGTGTATGTCCGGTACGAATCACATGTCGGATGTCTGGTGACTAGTCTCTATAATCGGATAAACCTGACCTTGTCATTTTATCCCGATAGCTGCAGCATTTAAGAGAACCAGTCACGTATCCTACGTGACCACCATCTCCTCTATGACTGGAGTGATACTTCCGTCTTGACATCACACCCAACATACTGCGATTCTCAATATACCCAGCATTGGCGTACACAGAACCTGTTAAAGCCCTGGACGACCGCAACCAAAGTATATTGATTGTCGTAAGTATTAGGCGGTGCAAGTCTCAGCTTAAGACCAAATACACCTACCCTGATTTCGGACTTCCATAGACACATAGTCATACTACCAATGGAATTCCAGGGGGTCTATCCAGAGCGAAGCTGTTTCCCATACCATCGTTAAGCACAACCTCCTATTACACTTGCATGAGTATCCTATACCCAAATATATGAGAACTATGTCATTGTGCCCTCACAACGCGCACAAGTGTAATACTAGTCTTTTACGTATTTATCGATGTCCAATCTCGATAATACTCTTACTAGGGATATTTAATGATTAACCTTCGTGGACTGATACTCTCTCATATCATTCTCCGTCCAGGAACAAATCATAGGGACCTCCTATCATTTATATATCTAGGTGATCTAATCACAAATGATAAGAGTGCAATTCTTTGTCACATAGTTAATTTTTACAACAACACCGTGATCTGTACAAATAGTGACGCTATGGGTCATAATTGTCCAACAATCTCCCACTTGGCCTATAGCCAGTCACTCGAGTGCTTGACACCCGAACTATGTACGGTTGGCTCAAACTGCTGAGAAAAAACTTTCGTCAGCGGATTTGCATGATTATCATCTGATGCGATTTATTCGATCATCACATCGCCACGATGTATGATCCGAACGAATCAGATGAATATCGAAGTATATATCTGGATCGTTGATGAGACCATTAATTCTTTAGCCTGTGCTCAAGCCTAGCTCAGCTGCTAACAAAATTATTTCTAATCTAATTAGATTTATTATCGACCCAAATGGCTTCTATTGCCGCCTCAGCTGCAGCAATACCCCGCATTTGTTGTTTATACGGTAACAATATCTTGCTTGGAAAATTTCCAGCTCACTGTACCTTTATTCAAACTGTATAGTACCGTTTGCGACTTATAGTCATTTTATCGGTTAGGAAACTTGCTACAGTGATCCCAGTCACTTCAAGTTCTCCATCTCTATAGATTAAGACAGCATCCTTAGATCTCTCAGATACTAATGGATGATCTTAACATCAATCCAGTGACTATCACTCGATTGGCCTGTTTATGAATCCATATGCTCAAAGCGTATGAGACATCAGGTCACGTACATTTTTCAATGTACGATTTCTCGGAGAGTTTTATCGAAAGCCAAGCTTTCACTGATTATTTATTTTGGGAATATCATTTCCAAGAAATGACATATATTATCATTATTTATAGGACAGCCACTGTCAGTGCGCTCCCACTAACCCTCATATATACACAAGAATCATTTCGTTTTGAATTAAATCATAAACCATTATGATCACATCAAAACGGCAATTCCAAGAACCTAATGCTTGCTTCAATCCAAACATGGATCGAATAACCCGCAAACCTTGTTTGCTAGTTTTGGTACGACAAAATCGACAGGATGTTGTAAACATCCTCCTAAAGATTTTCTTTTCAGGAAAGTGATTTTCCCGTTAAGCTGATATATTTCACAAATGAAACATACAACTTTAGCAAGCATTATCCAAATGGATATAACGTGGCAACAGATAAAAGGTTGAATCGTAATCAACACAATGTTGATAACGATACCTTTCTACTAAAAGCCTAGCTTTATACGTTGATATGTTGCCTTCCATGTATGTCTTTCTTGAAGACTTATACAGTACCAATAGGCACAGTGCCTTGCGGTACATCAACTAGTATCCAAACTTGTTGATATACATGGAATGCATTTCAGATTCATGACACTTTGTCATAATAGGGAGTCGATACCTTGTATCACTTCCTTATACGTAGTCAGTTGGTATACCTCAATAAGATAGACATCTTTATGAAGTGAGATCAGAAACCCATACCCAGGTTGTTTTCTGACTCTCTCCGACATACGCGATTCTTGTGTATTCGAAGATTACTGGTACAGTTTCATCCTTGATGAACTATTTATGTTCCATTAGGAATCGGTGCATGAATAGTATTACTCCGATTTTCATCGAGTTTAACTATCCTCCCACTTACCACTGCATATCGGTATTCCACTTAGGAAAACCACATGGCGAGCAACAATCTAATTGTTCTCTTGTGAGTTGTATAAGTACTATACTTATGTATCCCTATGATAACTTACAATTGGCACTTATCCAATTTGGGTTTTAGTTTAGTATCATCCAAACATATGCCTAGCATACCCAAATGTTCAGGAATAAGAAACCCAATTTCTTTCCCGTTCATATCTAATATGATATTTGTCAAACAGATTTTATGGAACCTTATTCTAAATAAGTTCTGCACTGTTAATGCTTATCCGTTGAAGGAAATGGTAGCTCAGAGCAACTCATGATTAACCTTACCATGTCCAACAAAATTCGGTTACTCTGTTCAGACACACCGTCAAAATGACGTGTTCCGGGAGGAGTCCTCTTTGAAAGAATATTATACTCTTTCAAGTATACTAGAAACGTATTGCTTAAGTATTTTCCATTACGGTCTCACCGTGACGGTCTAATACTTTAGCCGATCTGTTTGTTTATTTCGTGTCGAAACTTGTAAAAGTTTCCGATTTGTGTTCTTCAAAAGAACATATAACCATAACGCGATGCCACATCCGTAAGGTCACGAGATATTCATATCCATCTCTAGCCTAGCTAGACATGGGCCCACTTGCTTCACTATGAATTAGGGATAATAGATCAGTGGCATTTACACTTTTACCAAGTAAATAGCGCTTTAGGCACTTTACCCAATAAACTAGATTCGTAGACTTTATTTGAATAGAATCAAACAGTCCTGGTACCCGCCTCTTCAAAAGTGCGGATATACGATTCTTGTTAAATTGTGTCCCAGACATCAATGCCACAATTAAGTTTCGTCTGATCAAATCAGTTTGAGCTATTTGTTTGTTATGTTTTATATATTTGAGATTTATTTATATTCAAAATATAATTTCTGTTATTCACATCTAATGTATTTTATCTCAATATCATCTTTATATAATAAAACACTTTAGTGTTATAGAATATAAAGGTACACCCGCAACAGGTTATACACTGATATAGATATAATGTATTTAGTCAAACTAGTTACATTATAACAGATTCCAAACTTAGGTACATACCCGAAGGGTAGTTCCTAAAATTAGGTATCTACGGTTAAAACAGCGACTTTCGTCCCGTTTCCAATTCGCAAATTAATCTCAATTGAAGTCAGTATCATGTTCAAAACAGATTCTGAACATCAATATATATTTATGTACCACACTAATTATTTAAAATCTAATTTTAATACTAATAGTGAACATAATTTGACAAACATATTTGAAGTCAGAGCCTTGCTCGTTCTTCAATTCCTTCATGTCTGCTTTGTTCAAACGGCAGTCACGCTTCCGCGATCCCGTTTGCCACATTTAGCAGAGATTTTGGGATATGTCTTTTATCTTTCTAGAAGATTATAATGATTTTGCCTTTGCCATTTTCATATTCCAGAAGCCTTTGGCCAAGCCTCGGGTTTCTAGAATATCGAAGTAAGGTGCGCCTTGCGCTACTTGCCTAATTGCAAACTTTGACTTTGTCTCTTTGAGAATAGTCATTAACTCTCCAAGAGTTATTAATTGCAATTTAGTATTTCTAAAATCTAAGCATAGATTTATGAAGATCCTTCAATTTCATTATCATACTTTAAGGATCTAATCCTTAGTTCTGATTCATAAATTAAGAAGTCTACTACGACAAGCTTAATGGATCAAGCACTTAAGTTATCATCACATAAATCTTCCAAAATTATGCTCTACTATTTGCTTAACTCCGGGCTTAGGCATAATATGTTATTTTATCAAATAAAGTAACTTACTATTTTTCCAGGACCATCCTGAAATATTCCCAATTTGAAAATTAAACCATTTAAATACATTTTCCCTAGGATCATGTTTTAAATGTCAATCTTTCAATTTTATCTTGATTTTAATAGTCCAACTATTTAATCAATGATTAAGGTACTATTTATTATAATGATTACATAGTCCAACTATTTAATCAACTATAATTTAATAGATTAAAATCAATTATATTGATTACTATAATCCAATTATAAAATCAACTATAAATGAATAGTTTGAATATAGTCCAACTATTTATAAAAACAACAATTTAAATATTAGTCCAACTAACATTTAATTTATTTGACGAAATGATATTTATTTGAGCGCGTATGGCAAGTAATTAAACGAGTATTGCAAATTCAATTCTTGCCTCCCACTATTTTTCGGTGAGCCTCTAACCCTTTGTCGAGTACTCGGGAAACCGCGTTTCCTAGTGGGCTAGGATCCCGTTAAATATCACACAATCTTGACTTTGGCCAATAAATTGTATGATAATTAACTAGGTAGATCTCTAAGATCGATTGGATCCAACCCAATTCCTAGATTCAGTAGGGGAACATCCAAGTCCGAAACATATATCTTATATATGCCAATACATCCAATGTATTGCCTAACCTTTTTCCTCTGAATCAACTAAGCCTTGGCTTTGGCACAACAAACTTAATGATCTCAGTTAGGCGCGCGACCCATTGACCATAGAAAGCTTCGTAATCAATGTCGATGGACAAGAAGTGGTCTTGACTTTGGCCAACAAACCACAACTTGGACAAGACACTAATATGGAACAAAGCCTTCGTGATTCAAACACATCCTCGACAGACAAAGGCCTTTACTTTGGCCAACAAACCAATGTCGTCTTAGATCTTGAGTAAGAATCACTCAATGGAAGGAAAAACGCTTAATATTTTGCGAGGGTTTTTTGAGTGCAAATTGGCAACCAATTTATTATCTTTATTAGGTCTCATCATCATACACCCTTAAACATGCATTCTAAACACATAATAAAGCGTGTAAAATAATAATGATATGCGAATGGATACTTTTCACAATGATCCTAGATCAAATCTCTCTCTTTCTCTCTCCCGCTAGCACATGTATTACTTCTACCCGTTACACTACACTTCTAAAGAAACCTCATTTACATTGAGGGGAATAGGTGAGAAGAGAATACAAAGAGTATGGAGGTGATAAGGCTGGACACGCAGGTCCAATTAATAAATCAAATTTATTACAACAATTTCTAAAATTGTCCCACCCATCTAATATCCATCTGATATACATTATTCATGCATCGCAACCATGTATTCACACAAGCATGTTATCAATCAATCTAATCAAATTAATTAATCTGATAATTAGTGATCATCCAATGTTCAAACAACGATTTGATTTTGCGCGAGTCAAACTCGTTTTGCGAATAAGTACTCAAAGTACGAATTCTCGAATTAAATTAAACTACATCATTAAATCCAATTTAATATGCATTCAATTCTAATTCGCATATTTAATTCCAAATTAAATATTACACTTTAATAATAAACCTTTACGACTTAAATTCCAAATTTAATCGTTACGGGTCTCAAAGCCCGATTAACGTCCAACGTCAGTTTAATTAAAGTCCAATGGGCTTTTAATTAATTTCTTAAGGCGTGGACTTTTGGTCAACTCAGGTCAAACCGAATAACCAAAATCCAATCTGGGAGTTACCCCATAAGCCTAGAAATCAATCTTGGCCCATTAAGCCCAATTAAACTTTAAAGGTCCATTAGTCGCATTTGGGCTTTATGGATGCGGTTTTGGGCCTAATTAGATCCAACCAATTTTGCCTAAACCCAAATTTGTACAACAAAGCCCAATAAGCCCATTTACAACATTAAAGCCCAAATCCAATTTTAGAGCCCAATTAATTAAATACCAAAAATCCAATTTCACATTTAATTAACCTAAAGTGTATATCATCATTAATCACCCAAATTAACATTTCTAAAAAAATCAATTTATATAATTAATCATGCTCATTTTCATCATCACATGTCCAACACATTTTGATTAAAATCAAACCCAATTATCATGCTCAAAGTCTCGGCCAAGGGAGGGGATTTGTGTCCGATTCGAATTCAATCCAATTAATTCCACAATCGACATTAAATCACATTCCCGAATGATTCTAACTCATCCAATGAATCAAAAATCAAAAAATCCAAGACTAAATAGGGCAACTCATATTCGGCCAAGCCCAAATATTTGGGGAAAAATGTTCCAAATATTATTTCATCAAATTGATCCAATCAATCATCAATTAAACATTAATTAAGCACACTCAAACATCCAATTTATTCAAATCATGCTCAAATAAAAATTACCCAAATTTTAAGCCCTAAACTTTTTCATGCTCAAACCTTGCTCTGATACCATTGTTGGTTTCTATTAAGGTCCCAAGATCAATAATAAGCATGAAAAATGTGCGAATACAAATCGAAGAAGTTGCGGAATACTTACATCGATCAGTTGAGCGACGCGCGACAAACAAAACAGAAAACTGCTTACTGTGAAGCTCACGGCAGTGGCTGTGTGCAATCCACTATTTTGGCGTCAATGGTGGTGCTTCGTCAAGCTTCAAGCTTTATCGAATGGTTCCCGACTCATGGGTGGAGTTCCCTATCACCTTCGTATGTCTCGCAAGTGTGCTAGCACTTGTGATTTTGCCACAAAACCCACTCTGCTTCCTTTCACTGCTCAGTTTTTGGAGCAAAACCATGAGCATTTGGCCCCAAAGGCGTGAGAGAGAGGAGATGAGAGAAAGAGAGAATTGTCATGAGTTTGATTCCAAATTTGTGTATCTTATACACACATTTGAATTTCAAATGCATTTGGAATGAATTTGGCCTTTCAAAAGTCAAACAATTATAGGCTCCAACCACTTCCATCACTCAATCACATCAATCACAAGTTGTCAAGTCACATCACTCAAAGTGACAAGTGATTTGACGCTTGATGCGACTAATGATTTGACGCTTGATTTGACGCTTGATTTGACTTGTGTGCCGCACTCGAATTCGAAATGCGAATACGCTCGCAAATAATCTAGGGTTCGGGTTCGATAATTCCAAATTAACGAATTTTCCGTTGCGTCGTAATTAAATGATTACGCCTAGCGAAATCACTATTCATGTCGCTAACAATTAATTCTAAATTAATTCGTTCCCCTGAATTAAAATCTAATTTTAATTCCGCGTCGAAATCCAATTTCGTTTAATATATAGAATATATTAATTTCTCGATTAATTCCAAATTAATCGTTATCTCTCTTTAATTGATATTTTATCCCAGATAAAATATCTCCGCAATTAATCCCAGATTAATTTTCTCTCTCTTCTAATTAATCCCAGATTAATTTAGAGTGCGAGTCATACGTCATCGGTGAATCTTTGGGAAGCGACCCATGAGATCCCCGGATATGTTGGCAGTAAATCCGGTCGTCGGACTATCCGAAAATGTAAGTACCTCGTACTACGTTTATACCGATTTACAAGACAAGGTTGGCCTCTAGCAAAGCGCCATGCCTACCCAATTCTCCGGAAATATCCTTACAGGAATAATGATCTATATCAGGAGTAGTATACGTAGTATTGCGTATTTCTGTCCAGTATCGAATGATCACGTGCTAGGCCTGGGGCTGGAATTGTGTCTGCCCCATACGAAGCACATGTCGGATTTCTTGTGACTAGTCTCTATAATCGGATAAACCTGACCTTGTCATTTTATCCCAATAGCCGCAGCATTTAAGAGAACCAGTCTCGTATCCTACGTGACCATCATCTCCACTATGACTGGAGTGATACTTCCGTCTTGACATCACACCCAACACACTATGATTCTCAATATACCCAGCATTGGCGTACACAGAACCTGTTAAAGCCCTGGACGACCGCAGCCAAAGTATATTGATTGTCGTAAGTATTAGCGAGGGAAGTCTCAAGTTAAGACCAAATACACCTACCCTGATTTCGGACTTCCATAGACACATAGTCATACTACCAATGGAATTCCGAGGGGGTCTATCCAGAGCGAAGCTGTTTCCCGTACCATCGGTAAAACACAACCTCTTATTACACTTGCATGAGTATCCTATACCCAAATATATGAGAAATATGCCGTTGTGCCCTCACAACGCGCACAAGTGTAATACTAGTCTTTTACGTATTTATCGATGTCCAATCTCGATAATACTCTGACTAGAGATATTTAATGATTAAACCTTCATGGACTGATACTGTCTTATATCATTCTCCGTCCATGAACAAATCATAGGGACCTCCTATCATTTATATATCTAGGTGATCTAATCACAAATGATAAGAGTGCAATCTCCTTTGTCACATAGTTAATTTGTACAACACCGTGATCTGTACAAATAGTGACGCTATGGGTCATAATTGTCCAACATTTCTTACCGCAGAAGAAACTATTCTTTTAGAGAATTATATCCTAAAACGGATATCTATTTAGATTACCTAACGTGACATAGTAGCTAAGTCACTAACCATCTTGATTTTTAAGAAAATCGGAACAACAGTTCTTGATGGTTTTAAATAATCTAACAATATCCAAGCCTACTCTAAATCTAGAACATATTCTAGAAATCTACAACCATAAGGAAAGTCATAAAATATATACAAATAATATGCATGCAGTGGATTAGAAGTTTTAATTCTATCAACATAATAGAATAAAGGAAACATAAGCTGCAATTTTCATAATATTACACACTGCTTTAGTTATGGAATTTTAAACCAAGCAGTGCCTCCCATATTTTACGTAATACCATAATCCCCTAACGGAAAACGGGAATTCAATGATTCAATTGAATTCTATAGTGAGAGGTGGACCCTATCAATATATTTCGACTCACAGCTTTGGCACGTTCTCGCCTACGTATATTCATTAGGTAGACAACTCATTGTCAATCACTCACTAGTGACTCATAGGTTCCGATCCTGGTCATTTCTCGTTGTGACAGCTTTGGCATGTTCACAAGGAGGTGTACCAAGTTTAAACTTGTCAATGATAAATTCAAGATACTTGCGTAGTCTTGACAGCTTTGGCACGTTCAGGATTTCCGCTTTCGCTTGAATTTATCTAGTATCACATATACATCCGGTATGGATAAATTTCTATCAACTATACCGTCACTATTTCGGCACTTTCTCGGATGCAGCCATAGAACAAATATCCAAAACCGTATTGACAAGACGGACCAAAAAATATGCATCCAATACATATTACTTTAAAACCTTATTAATTAGGGATTTTCCGCAAAGATGTTATGTATTTAATTTAATAAAATTAAATAAATACAAGCATGCATAAAGTAAGGAAAAAATTAAACATTGAATTTAAAGGCATATTCATATCATGTGTTCAGGTTCAGACCTGCTCTGATACCATTTTTGTTAGGGTTTTGGGCAAAATACCTGGGTTACGCAGCGGAATGCGGGAAAATCAAATTTTCCCATTTCTTTAATTTTTCTTGGGTAATTAAAATAAACTTATTTATTTTAATCACTTAATACTCAAAAACATAAATTTTAACCCAGAAATCATAATATGAGTAAATTACCATACAACCCCAAAACTTTCCATTTTAATCATTTTAGTCCTAAGTTGTTCAAAACAAGCTTACGTGATTTCCAATCACAACCAAAATGATTTGTACATAAAATATACATTAAAACAGAAATCTGAAAAATTTTCCAGATTTTTCAGTAATTACAAAAATGCCCCTAAACTTTACATTTTGATCATTTTAGTCCTAATTTGTCAAATACATAATTAGGTGATTCCCAATCACTACCAAAATGATTTATACATGTCATACATGTAAAAATATAAATTGCAATTCGAGAAAATAATTTTTCAAAAAATTGCCTAGAGGTCCCCATATTTTCAAGAATTTATAATTTGGTCATTTTTGTTCAAAACATGTCAAGATCAAATCCAAAAATTCCCAAATTTAATATACATCATATATACATCAAATTACATCACATATATGAAAAGCCTCAAATTTGGAGTGGGTTATGAACCCTAATTTTACAATTTCAACAAATTGACAAATTAACACCAAATTAATTAAATTCAACACTTTAATTCACTTCCCACCACACCAAATAAGTCTCACCATCATGAAACAACTCAAGAATAATTCTAGGTCATTTATGAGTGGCAAAGTAACTCTAGAATGGCAACTCACCATCAAATGGTTAAAAAGAATGCTTAAGAAATAATTTCATGCAACCTTAATACATATACATGCTTCCATCTTTCTATCAAGTTCCCAACCATCAAAATACATCCATAGGAGAGTAGATAAAAATATAAGCTACACATATTGAAGCCTAGAGTCTTAGAAACATTTTTCATAAAGAAGAAAGTAAGAAAAAACTTACAAAAACCTAAGATTTCCAAGCCTTTGCTTTCTTTCTTCCTTTTTCTCTCAAGTTCTCTTTTGTATTTTTGATTTAGGGTTCTTAGATAATGAAACCAAAAATAAAAACAAGCCTTTATATATTTTCCCTAAATGACATAATTTTGAGGAAAAAATACAAGCCAAGTATTTTAATTTTGTTTCATTAAATAAATGGAAAATGATTTAATAAAAATTGGGATACTTATCCATTAAACCATTTAATATAAGTCACAACTTGTACCAATTAAATCAAACCATTTATACCAATCAAAATTGGCCAATTAATCCACTTAAAATAACCATTTAACTTACTTTATTAAAATAAACAAGATATTTATTATTTAATTAATTTAATTATTCAACATTTTATTTTAATATTATTTTACGAGTTCTAAAATGTTAAAAAAAAAATTATTCCGAGCCTCTGTAATTTTATTTGAGCTATAGTGCAAAGTTTCGATTGTTACAGTTCTCCCATTTTAAAATGATTCATCCTCGGATCAAAATATATAAAGGTAGGCAACATACCTTATTCCTTGAATCATATTGGGCCTGGAGCTTCCTTTTGGATAGGCAACCAATGAGGAACCAATCCTTTAATAATTTTTAGATTCTTAAATGGTCTTGAACGTTTGTGTTGCTGTTGTATCTTAAAATCGAGTAGCCTATAGAAATGCAATCCTTAACCTTGGGTTACGAGTCATTACCGTGCTACTGAATTTATGAGAAATCTCTATAACTATGTCTCTTAATCGTCAACTTATATTTACTTCGATTAGTTCCATATATAACGAATGTTAACATGGAGTCATGTTCTAATTAGGGAAACGTAGTCCGTACTGCTTCCTTTCCAACTCTTGGAAACCCTCACAATGACATAATAAATACAGAATTAAGCTTGCCTTTTACTGAAACTATTTATTTCTCAATTTTTAGCTTTCGCAATATGAACCATCTAGATCATTCCTTGTCATGGACTATATATATATAATTCATGCTTGCTAGATGTCATGCCACCATTCCTTTCTTCCATTGTCCAACCTTCATTTTCACTAATTTAAATCAATTATGTCTTTGGAGCATACCACGAGGTTCTTCATCTTTTTTTGGTAATGTAGCCTCTTTAATGATCTCTCTAGTAAATAACGTTATATTCATTCAGTTAATGGCCAAGGTTTCTCTACTAATTTTTGAATCTAATGCGCAAACTTCGTTATTATTTATAAACCTTAATTATAGGAGAAACTATTGCATTACTAACTCACTTAAAAGACTGTATTACTGAAAATAGTATCATTGAATGGTGTTCTACTATACATAATCCCTAACTTATCTTAGTTTGTTCTTGGTTTCTGGTATTACATTACTCCTACTTGCAGAAGTTAGCTTTTTTCTTCCTTTTTCATTATTACATTCTTATATTCCACCTACAATATTGTCATCAATTAATTCGTATATATTCGATCACTTTTTTCTTCACATTATCCCATTACCTTAGAGATTTAACTCATTCATTCTCTTGAAATCGCGTGCCCATTATTATTCTGATGATACTTAAAACCTACCATTGATGCTTGTTTGTTACAAAAACTTAATAAGATGTTAATGGCGGTTATCCTAATATGCGATCATAGGAAGGCTTGATTATGTTGTTATTCTTATTCACGTAAACTATAAACGTATTCCTTCTTAGTTCGTGGAGATCTCTCAGCTAAAATCTATTGCAGTCTCATCCCTCTTACAACTGAGAATATCTACATTGGAAGCCTATATGTCATTGTTTAATATTATTTTATTGCTTGTCAACGAATAATACACTTCATTACTTATTCAACAATAATCTCACTCGGGGGTACTAGGGTTCTGATATGTTATCATCATAAATTTGACTGAGAGGGAAATACTATATCTGGGAAAACATATCAATTGTATTCTATGTGAACTCTTATTCCTTTGGTCATTGGTAAACTATTGTGAAGTCTACGGTTACCTTATTTGGCTTACAACTTAAAATACTTGGGCTCTGAAGTAACTCAATGGTTCTTCTATTATTCTGTCCTGATTCACTGACTAGTAAAACATCTGGGGTATCTAGTAACCTTATCCTTATTCGTGTTGTGCTGCTTTTAAATTATTTTGAGTCATGTTTTGTCTTGTTACTACATGGGTGCATCACGTGGGGAAATATACAGATTGTACTAACTATATATATATCATTTCCTAAATGGAAAAATTAGGATACTTTAACGTCCCTAGTTTTTCTAATGTTGTTGGCTAGATTCATACAAAAATATGTATTTTTGTCAATATTTGACTAGTACTCTCATATTCATTGTATCCCCTCGATAATTCCACTTACACGTTATTGCCTAGAGCATCTCTCTTCTTCTCATACTGTGTATTATATTTGAGGCCCTCGTGATTTATGTGTCTCAAATACCTTGTCCTAAAGGTAATGCCTTCATTCTTTATGTCAAAATGACTCCGGTCGTGCCTTAAAGGTGTTATACTACATCTTAAGTCTACCTGTTTCGGAGAACATCATTAGGACGAGTGTTGTGGTTCATCACTACCAGAGCTATCTAACTAAGATTGGGAGGGGTCGAGAAATCAAAGTCTATTTCGAGTTTTCACATAGAAATACTAATGCTAAAGGGCCACTTGACGGCAACGTCTAGTCTCTCTTCTAGTTCCGCCCTTTACCGATACTCGTATTAAATGTACATTTTTCGAGATCTTTCTCCAAAGCTTAAACTTACTCCAAGTCTTACTGTACTCTATTTTTACTTATTTCTGGATAGTTTCGTCTTATTCTTCTTCTTAGTTTCCATTTGGCTCGACAGAAAGATCTCGAAAAATGTACAGTTCAATCTTATAAATGTTATATGCTCTATCTTCTTTAGGTCCTCGAAATCCATGAGTCCTCACTTCTTTGGACGCTTAGGTTTGGTATCAGAGTAAGATAGCTCTATAATTTTTGGCTAAACTAAAAATACATCTGAAATGTTTTCACTCTTCAGAAAATGTACGCTTGCATGTCTCATCTAGATTATCATATATTCAAATGATCTGGCTAGGGTGTTGTCAAGAGCTGTATATGTTCTGCTGGGTTACTAACTATACTCAATCGGGGCTATACTAAATTCCAGATTCACGAGACAGATATGTGCATCTTATAGAGATCTAGGGGAAAATGATTCTGCTACTACTTGTCGATGCTCTGATGTAGTTTGGGTGAGTGTCTAATACTTAATGGGGTTGATACTGTAGTAGAAGAGATTTTTCATATGTACTACTGAGGGTCATATGGGTCTTGATATGGCTTGGGGTTACACAACTCTATCAACTATTCTATAGTTTCTGCTTGTGCTGTAATCTTCGAGTTGCGTTATCTACGTCGTTATCTATGCTGGACTTCCTTGTCATTTCTTTCTTTTTCAACGTTTCTCATTTATTGGATCAGTTTCTAGGGGATATACGGGTTACTACTATGGTTGGTCTATTCTGTGGACTTCTGTTGGTGCTGCAAGCTTCAGGCAAGCTTGTCTACATCATGCGCTACACTAGGCTCTCTTACTTATTTTTACAATTTTGATGAATCTCTATCTGGTAGACTTATCTCTTAAGGTTTTCTATCTCTATTTCGTGGTATGCTATGATAGGTATTGGGTCTTCTTACAAATACTTTTATATATTCTAGTCAATGAGGTCTTAATGTCATTATTATTAAATTATTAAATTATTAATTAATTAATAGTTTGAGATGAAACCAAGCACAAATCAACTTATAGACACTGTTAAATATTTTAAATCTAAAATTAAAATAATGATGAATGAGGGGTTTACAAAGATCCCCAATAGAAAAATAATGAGTTATCTTATCAATAATTACGGATCACATAAAATTTAGAATTTTCATATCCGAATTTTTTATCCAAAATATTATGAATTCTTATTGAAATTTCGGATCCCAACTTATTCAATCCAGAATTCATGATTAAAAAAATCGCTCCAATTAAAAATTGGCATTCATGCTTGCATATCATATGCTACCAATCTTCAGACTTGAGACAACTCACCAATATTCTCCCATAAATTGGTAAAGGGTAATGCTATGATACCCAAGGGTATCAAATACCATTAGGTTCAAAGTTGCATGTTCAATGCAACTTTGAGCATTGAACATGCAACTTCTACCAATAAGCATGCAACTGATTTCATGTTTTAAAAAATTTCATGTTTATTGATAAAATTTGCATATTTAATACTCAAAGTTGCATGTTCAATGCTCAAAATTGCATTGAACATGCAACTTTGATACTAATGGTATGTGATACCTTAGGTATCATAGACATGCCTATTGGTAAATGGATTTTTTTAATTTTAAAAATACTCTCTCTCAAAGACATTAATGATCTGATTGCGTGGTGATATTAAATATAAATTGTGATAATGATTTAAAATATTATCTATAAAATAATCTTAATATCTAAATCGCCTTATGTTTTCTGTGTTATTTTGAAAATAACTTTTAAAATTTTCAAAAAATTATAATTGTATGGGACTAACCGACTAAAAACAAAAAAAATAAAATAAAATACGAGAGACTTTCTAAAGAGATTGAAACTTTTTTTAATTATTATATGATTCTATTGCAGAAGTTAAGAGTAAATATTTGAAATAGACCCAATACCATTGGGTGTTGTGTTTTTTGTTCAAGAGACAATATCCCTTTTGAATATTGGGTTGGGCTTACAATTATCAGGTAACACATGGGTCAAAGTTTTACAGACGATAAAAGTAATTTTCTAATTTTCTTTTATGTGATATCATATTTTTACAAAGATAATATTGAGTAAGGTATTAACTTTGTTAATTTTAAAATAGAAAAAACAAAATTCAAATATAAATCTTTTCTTAGAAGCAATTCATCAAATAAGTGTCTTTTTGGTTGATGAAATGTATGACTGAAACCTAAAACAAGAGATTGGCTATAGGCTATAGATGAATCAAGATGGAAAGTAAAGCCCTGTCCTCTCAAACCCAAATAAAACTATGAAGCTTACTTGCAGGTCAAATACCAAACTATTTCATCAAAAAATTTGGAGTATTTTTTCAATTTGTTATTATAATTTATGTGTCATAAAAGATTACTAGAGATTAATAAACCAATCAATTAGGCATTAATAATTTTCTTGGGTAAGTGCCCTCTCTCTAATTTGGTCTTTAATTGTAGGTAAAATGAAGAATGGTGTTACCTAAATCATAAGCAATGTGTAATCTATGCAAAATTTATTGAAGAATGGTGTTGCCTAAATAATAAGGAGTGTGTTCTTTTTATCCTTCAATGAAATTTGCATAGATTAATAATAAAATAATAATATTAAAAACAAATTGCTATATTAATCGCTAAAAAAAAAAGGCATGTCAGAATTAGGGAGCATTCAATTGCTTTGCAAGAAAAATATATGTAAAGCTCTCTACAATTCCGCACTGATAATTAATAAAACGATACAGCAAAATGTGGAAATTAAC
>SKCR01001277.1:0-65517 GCA_019454045.1 Zanthoxylum bungeanum
TTCTAGGAACACTAACACTAAACTAGACTCATAGTGTATGTGTGGAAAGGTTCATTCACAGCTTAGTTCCTAGGTAAGCCAACTCAATGATTTCGTTTAAAAATTGGGATCGATGGGTCAACCAACCTAGATATCTCAATTAAGCTCTGTAATTGCATTTCTGTGCTCAACATGGTATATTTTCTGTTTCTTTTCTTGTCTTTTTTTTTTTTTTGCTTTTCTTTTTGAATTTTTCTTTTTTTTCTTTTTTTTTCAACACACCCACCCTTTAATGTAGCATTTCTCCTCATAGTGGTCCTAATACTCGCCCATGGGTAGCTTCACGCTTATCGGTTATAAGTGGTTTATTTTCTTTCTTCAGAGACTTTTCTTTTATTTTCAACCATACCATACATCATAACACAAGTAAATCAGGATAGACATCTAAGAAAACGGTCATTCATCGACATGCAATTTCTTCAACTAGTCACCTTGCTAACTACTCAGGCATTCATTGCTAAAAATCTATAATTAAGTGCTTACAAGTCTAACATAGATAAATTAATCAAATCATCAGATAAAAGTACATTAAAGGACTTATTGTTTCTAAGATTGCACCCTAAAACAAACAATATCATCATTAGACTTATGCTTAACTATCAAAGACTAAAAACAAACAAAATATTTTTTTTATAATAAAATGTATAATGTATTTATGACAGGTATTATCATGCGTATGCATACACCCCCACACTTAAAACTTGCATTGTCCTCAATGTAAGATAAATATAAAGAAAAAGGATTAAGGAACAACACTACCAGGCGCGGAGTTGATCGAGTTCCTGCTGGTGAGACTTTGGCTATGTGGTTGTGTAGGTTGTGCTAACTCCTGCCTAAACACTCATGCAAACAGGAAAAATAAACATGCAATTAGCACACAATAAAATAAAACTAAAGTAAATAAAATAAAATAAAATGCAGATGCAAATCTTCAGCCAGACGTAACCACTTAAGTTTTTCATGGCGGCTTCCATCTAGCGTACTGATGAAGGCACGTGAGGGAATTTCTGTCTAGCTACGGTTGTGTATCCACGGATCCTCCAAGATCTGGTGGTTGAAATTTTGGGCATCTCATAAGGAAAAGTTGGCTCAATATTCTTTTTAATCTCACATCATGAGGATTCTTTAACTTTCCAGGTATCATCTTCAATTGAACATGAGCTTTTCTTTTCCTCCTTTTAAGATTATTTGGGATCACTTTCACTTCAGGAGGATTTGATTCATGTGTAGAGAAGTTATTTTTGGCAGGACTGCTTCGAGCATGTATGTACCTTGACACTCATCATCATCCCGTGGTTGTTTTTCAACATGAAAAATGTTCACATCCAGAGTCATATTTCCAAATGATAGCTTCATTAGACCGTTCCTGCAATTGATAAGGGCATTAGTTGTGGTAAGAAAAGGTATACCTAAAATGAGTAGAATTTTAGACTCAGCATTAACCACAGACTGGTGTCTAAAATTAGGAAGTCAACGGGGTAGTAGAATTTATCAATTTGAACTAAGACATCCTCGACTACTCCTCGTGGTGTTCTAATGGATCGGTCAGCTAATTATAAAGTTACTGATGTAGGTTTAATCTCACCAAACTCTAATTGCACATAAATCGAATATGGTATGAGATTAACACTAGCACCTAAATCTAATAATGTTTGACCAAACTCATGGGTGCCAATGTGGCAGGTTATAGTAGAACATCCCGGATCTTTATATTTAGGTAGGGTCCGCTGCTCAATTACTGTACTTGTCAGCTTTGTCAGAAATACAATCTTTTTCACATTATATTTTCTCTTAATAGTGCACAAATCTTTTAAAACCGTCACATAAGAAGGAACTTGTTTTATCACATGTAACAGCGGAAGGTTGATCTTTACTTGCTTAAGATGTTCTAAGATCTCACCATTTGGGTCTAGAGCTCTTACAGTGGGTCAAAGTGCTTGTGGGAAAAGTACTATTGGTTGGAAATGTGGCACTAGTTCTTCCTGAGGGGTACCTATTCCACTATCTTTAGAGTTATCTATGGTTTTGGACGTGTCCTGCGAGCCTACCTGTTAGTGTTCCTAGAACATGCCAGGGATCTAATAAGCATGAAAATATGTGATTAAAATCATTATAAGTTACGGAATATACTTACAATGAACGGATTTGAGCTTTTAAATTTGAGAAGAGAACTCCAAGTTCAAAGCTTAAAGTGTTGATTCCAACTCTTGAAGATGTTTCCCTATCACCTTTGTTGATCTTTGAAGTTCTAGCTTCTTTGAGTTTGCAAGAAAATCAAAGTGAAGAGATGGAGGAAGCTCACGCCCAAGCCTTAGTGTCTTAGGGTTTATATAGGTTCAAGTGTTACCAAAAGAGAGAGAGAGAGTTGGTTTTGGTAAAATCATTTTTACTCTTTTCACCTAAACTAGGTGGTTGGGTAAAAGGTTTTACCAAAACCATTACAAAGTGGTTGAGTGGTAGGTGGTTAGGCATAAATGCCAACTACCATATGTGAAGTGGGCACCACATTTGAATTCAAAATTCAAATGTCTCTACGAACATTTATCGCGGCTCGGTTCCGTTTAATCCGATTAAACGAACTTTCACATCTGAATAATTAAATCTAATTTAATTAAATAACGATGCCTCGCAGATATATCACGAACGTCGTTTACGAATTATTTATAAATTAATTCATTCATTCATTCATATTAAAGTCCGACTTTAATTTCGTAATGAAATCCAATTCATATTATATATCCGATATATTAATTTTAGCCCATTCAAATAAATTAAATAGAAAAATCAAATTTAACTATTAAATTTATTTTACCGATTAATTCCAAATTAATCGCGTTCTCTCTCTTTCGAACACATTTAATCCCAGATTAAATAAAGCCTCAATTAATCCCAGATTAAGTTTCTCTCTCTAAATTAATCCCAGATTAATTCTAGTCGAGTCAACTGTCATCGGTGAATCTTTGGGAAGCGACCCATGAGATCTCTGGATATGTTGGTAGTAAATCCGGTTATTGGACTATCCAATAAAGTGAGTACCTCATACCACGTGCTTACCGATTTACAAGACATGGTTGGCTTCTAGCAAAGCACCGTGCCTACCAAATTCTCCAAAAATATTCTTACTAGAATATATAATCTATGTCAGGCATAGAATATGTAATATTACGTATTGCGATCCAGTATCTGATGTCATGTGCAAGGCATGGGGCCGGAATAGTGTCTGCCCCTTACGAAGCATATATCGGATATCAAGCAACTAGTCTCTTTGAATCGGATAATCATGACCTTGTCATATTATCCCGATGGTTGCAACACAATAGAGAACTAGTTATGAATCCATGCATGATCATCATCTCCATATGTCTGAAGTGATACTTCCGTCTTGACATCATATCCAATACACTACGATTCTCAATAAGCCTAAGTTTACCGATTGTCGTAAGTACTAGCGATGCAAGTCTCAGGTTAAGACCAAATACATCTACCCTGAAGCGGACTCCCATAGACACAATATACATACTACCAATGGGATTCTGCGGGGTCTATCCAGAGCGAAGCTGTTTTCCGTACCATTGGTAAAACACAACCTCCTATCGCACTTGCATAAGTATCCTATACTTAAACATATGAGAACTATGCCGTTATGCCATCACAAAACGCACAAGTGCAATACTAGTCTATTCCGCATTATCGATGTCCAGTCTCGATAATACTACGACTAGGGATATTTAATAATTAAACCTTTATAGATTGATACTGTCTCATATCATCTCAATCCGGAACTAATCATATGGACTTTTACCATTTATATATCAAAGTAAATAAATTACGAAACGGTAAAAGGGAATTTCATTACTACATAGTTAATTTTGTACAAAAACACAATGTCTTTTACAAACAGTGACGCTATGGGTCATAATTGTCTAACAATCTCCCACTTGGCCTATAGCCAGTCACTCAAGCATCTAACACCTGAACTATGTATATGTTTCTCAAACTTTTACTGTGAAATAGCTTTCGTCAGCGGATTTGTAATGTTGTCATCTGATGCGACCTTATCGATCTTCACATCACCACGATGTATGATCTTACGAATCAGATGGAAACGTCGAAGAACATGCTTGGATCGTTGATGAGACCGCGGTTCCTTAGCCCGCACTATAGCCCCGTTATTGTCACAATACAATGGAATGGGCTCAGCTGCTAACGGGGCTACTCCTAATCCAATTAGGAATTTACGGATCCAAACTGCCTCTTTTGCTGCTTCAGCTGCAGTGATATACTCCGCTTCTGTTGTTGAATCGGCAACAGTCTCTTGCTTGGAAGATTTCCAGCTTACTGCTCCGTTGTTCAAAAAAAATTTATACCCGGATTGCGACTTAGAGTCGTCTTTATCGGTTTGGAAACTTTCATCGGTATACCCAGTTACCTCAAGTTCTCCATCTCCATAAATTAAGAAAGCATCCTTAGTTCGTCTAAGATACTTAAGGATGTTCCTAACCGCCATCCAGTGACCATCACCTGGATCGGCGTGATAGCGACTACACATGCTCAGAGCATACAAGACATCAGGTCACGTACATATCATGACATACATGATCGATCCGACTGCCGAGGCGAATGGTATCCGACTCATGTTGTTTCTCTCATCTTGAGTTTTAGGACACATGTCCTTAGATAGAGTGATGCCATGTGACACTGGTAACAGTCCCCTCTTGGACTGATCCATGTTGAATCTTTTCAACACATTATCAATGTACGTGCTCTGGGAGAGTCCAAACAGCTTTCTAGATCTATCCCGGTAGATCTTTATTCCTAGAATATAGGCTACTTCTCCCAGATCTTTTTTGAGAATTTTAATGAAAGCCAAGCTTTCACCGATGTTAACTTGGGAATGCCATTGCCATAAGCAATACATCGTCAAAAGGACAATAAAAGTCAGTGCTCTCCCACTAACTTATATACACAAGGATCATCTTTTTTTGAATGAAATCATATTCTTTTATGATCTCATCAAAATGTTGGTTCCATGACCGCGATGCTTGCTTCAGTCCATAAATGGACCGATTTAACTTACAAACCTTGTTTGCAAGTCTAGGCACGATAAAACAGTCAGGCTATTACATATAAACATCCTCCAAAAGGTTCCTGTTAAGGAAAGCGATTTTAACGTCCATCTACCATATCTCGTAATCGAAATATGCAGCAATAGCAAGCATTATTCGAATGGATTTAATCATGGCAACGGGTGAGAAAGTCTCGTCATAATCGACACCATGTCGTTGACAATACCCCTTCGCTAAAAGCCTAGCTTTGTACGTTTGTACGTTGCCATCCATGTCGGTCTTCTTCTTGAAGACCCATTTGCATCCAATAGGCTTTATGCCTTCTGGTGCATCAACCAGTGTCCAAAATTGGTTGGTGTATATGGAATCCATTTCGGACTTCATGGCCTCTTGCTATAAAGCGGAATCGACATCTTGTATCGCTTCCTCATACGTAGCCGGTTCGTTATCCTCAATGAGATTAATATCTACATGAGCTGATATCAGAAACCCATACCTCTCAGGTTGTTTCCTGATTCTCTCCGACTTACGCGGTCCTAGTGTAATAGAAGATTGTGGTACAGTCTCATCCCGGATGGACTGTTCTTATTCCACTGAGGATTCTATGTCAGGAATAGTGTCACTCCGATTTTTATCGAGTTCTACTTTCCTCCCACTAACCACTGCATTTAGGAATTCCTTCTCAAGGAAAACCGCATGTAGAGCAACAAATACTTTGTTCTCTCGTGGGTGATAGAAGTAATATCCGTTGGTTTCCCTAGGATATCCTATGAATAGGCATTTATCCGATTTGGGTGACGTATGCCCAGCAACCCCAAATCTTCAGGAATGAGAGACCCGATTTCTTTCCTGTCCATATCTCATACGGAGTCTGTTGTACAGACTTTGACGGAACCTTATTCAAAACAAGAATTGCACTGTTTAATGCATATCCCCAAAAGGAAATAGGTAGCTCAGTGCGACTCATTATTGACCTTACCATGTCCAACAAAGTTCGGTTTCTCCGTTCGAACACACCGTTTAATTGCGGTGTTCCAAGAAGAGTCCACTGCGAAAGAATACCATATTCTTTCAAGTAATCTAGAAAATCATTACTCAAGTATTCACCACCACGGTCTGACCGTAATGTCTTTATACTCTTGCCTATCTGTTTTTCAACTTCGTGTCGAAACTCTTTGAATTTCTCAAAAGTTTTCGACTTGTGTCTCATAAGATACACATAACCATAAAGCGATGCATCATCCATAAAGGTTACGAAGTATTCATATCCACC
Source organism: Zanthoxylum bungeanum (assembly GCA_019454045.1). Classification (NCBI taxonomy): domain Eukaryota; kingdom Viridiplantae; phylum Streptophyta; class Magnoliopsida; order Sapindales; family Rutaceae; genus Zanthoxylum; species Zanthoxylum bungeanum. The sequence continues at coordinate 6,379 of SKCR01001277.1, forward strand.
TCTAGCCTGGCTAGACATGGGCCCACATACGTCACTATGAACGAGGGCTAGCAGTTCGGTGGCGCGTTCACCATTACCGCTAAAAGGTGATTTCGGCATTTTGCTTAATACGCAAGATTCGCAGACGTCATATGAATTTGGATCAAATCCGTCCAAGTACCCACTCTTCGAAAGTGTGGATATGCGAGTCTTGTTTATGTGTCCTAGACGACAGTGCCATATATAAGTTTCATTTTTGTTACTTGTTTTGAGCCTTTTGTTTGTTATATTATATGTTTGAGATTGATTTATATTCAAAATATAAAGACCATTATTTGCAACAACAGTGCAAATTTCTACATCATTTTTATAAGCAAAACACCCAGTGTTCTTGAATACAAAAGTATACCCACATTGGGTTAACATAGATACAGAAATAATATTCCTAGTCAAACTAGGTACATAATAACAGTCTGTAAGTTCAAGTACATGCCCTGAGGGCAGTTCAAAAACAAAAGTGCCAACGGCCAAAACGGCGACTGGTGCCCCATTTCCAACACGTAGATCAATCTCCCTTGAGGTCAGTCTCCTGCTAATCAGCAGATCCTGCACATCAATACATATGTGAGTACCACAACCAGAATCAAAAATCCAATTTTTAAAACTTGAAGTAGTCATGTTTATTTCAATAACAAACATACCTGAAGCCGGTGCCTTGCCCTCTTTAATCTCCTTCTGGAGCGCCTTATACTCGTGGCAGTCACGCTTCCAGTGACCCCGATTGCCGCACTGGAGGCAAACATCTTGAGATTTGTCCTTAGGCTTCCCAGAAGCCTTTGACGATTTGGCCTTGCCCTTTCTATTATGCTTCTTATTTTTCACACCTCCAGTCGCCTTGGGTCCAGCCCTCGGTCTCTGAGATGTCGAAGCAAAGTGCGCCTCGCGCTTGTTGCCCTTGAGAAACTCCTTCTCAGCTTCCTTGAGAGTAGACAATAACTCTCCAAGAGTATCATTTTGTTCATCAAATTATAGTTTATGATGAATTGTCTCCAGATGCCGGTAAGAGATTGCAAGATCATATCTACGGTAATCTCAGCCTCAAAGACTATCCTCATCTCGCTAGCTCATCTATGTTAGCAATTATCTGTACCAATGGGACTCAACAGACATGCCTTCTTGTTGGATAATATGACCCATAGCGTCACTATTTGCACAGATCATTGTGTTTCTGTAGCAAATTAACTATGTAACAAGGAAATTGCACTCTCATCATTTGTGATTAGATCACCATAGATATATAAATGAAGAGAGGTCGGTCCCTATGATTAGTTCCTGGATTGAGATGAATGAGACAGATCAGTCTCAGTCCACGAAGGATTAATCATTAAATATCCCTAGCCGTAGTATTATCGAGACTGGACATCGATAATGCGGAATAAGCTAGTATTGCACTTGTGCGCGTTGTGAGGGCACAACGACATAGTTCTCATATATATAAGTGTTGGAGACTTATGCAAGTGCGATAGGAGGTCGTGTTTCACCGATGGTACGGGAAACAGCTTCGCTCTGGATAGACCCCTCGGAATCCCATTGGTATTATGACTATGTGTCTATGGGAAGCCGAAGTCAAGGTAGGTGTGTATAGTCTTAACCTGAGACTTGCATCGCTAATACTTACGATAATCGATAAACTTTGGTTTTGGTGGTTGGGGACCCTGACCAGGTTATGTGTCTACCACTTCTGGGTTTATCAGAGAGTCGTAGAGTATTGGGTGTGATGTCGAGACGGAAGTATCACTCCAGTCATAATGGAGATGATGTCACGCAGGATACGGTATTAGTGCTCTTAAGTGATGCGCATCCAATCGTGATATTATGACCAGGTCATGAATATCCGATTATAGAGACTAGTTATCAGACATCCGATATGGTTTCGGACGGGGCAGACACTTATCCAGCCCCAGCCCTAACACGTGACTATCCGATACTGGGCCGATATGCACAATACGATTGTATACTACGCTTGATATAGATCTAAATATTCTTAAAAGGATATGTCCGGAGAATTGGGTAGACTTGGTACTTTGCTAGGAGTCAATCTTGTCTCGTAAATCGGTAGAACGTAGTACTTGGTACGTACGTGATTCGGTTGCACCGACGACCGTATTTATAGCCAACTTATCCGGAGATCTCATGGGTCGCTTCTCGATAATGCACCGATGACGCATAACTCGCACTCATTGATAATCTGGGATTATACAGAAGAAAGAGAAAATTAATCTAGGATTAATTACGGAGATATTTTATCTAGGATAAAATATCGTCGAGAGAGAGATAACGATTAATTTGGATTAATCGGGGTAAATTAATATATTCGATATATTAAACGGAATTAGATTTCGACGCGGAATTAAAATTAGATTTTAATTCGGGCGAACGAATTAATTTAGAATTAATTCATTAGCGACGTGAATAGTGAATTCGCCAGGCGTAATCACTTAATTGCGACGCGACGAAAATATCGTTAATTTAGAATTAGCGAACCCGAGCCCGAGTGTGATTACGAGCGCATTCATATTTCGAATTCAAGTGCGGCGACGCAAGTCACATCAAGCGTCAAATCAATCGTCACATCAAGCGTCAAATCAAATGTCACTTTGAGTGATGTGATTGATTGATGTGATTGATTGATTGATTGAATAGACATGACACATGACATAAAGTAGATTTGACTTGAATGACATGTGAATAGTGATGCAAGTTGGTGGAATAGTGACATGTGATAGACATTTACCATTTACTTTATTTTGAATAAAGGTTTTGGTAATTGTTTTAATATTATTTTCAAGGAAAATATATAAGGTATTTATTTGGTAAATACACACAAGTCTTCACACTTTTCTATCTTCTTCTCTCTCACTCAACTCACGCCCATTTGGGCTGTTTTCTTCTCCATTTCACAGCTCACTGCCGTGAGCTTAGGGAAGCAAATGAATGTGTTTCCATGGTGGAAACATAAGTGCTAGCACACTTGCGACACTTGCGAAGGTGTTAGGGAGGTTCACCCATGAGGCGGGACTCATCCGACGGAGTTTGGAGCTTCGTTTTGAGACCCGAAACTGCCGTACCAGTGAGCATGGACTGCAGTGAATGGCGCCACTTGACAATGAGTTTCTTGGCTTCATTCGTCTCCAAATCGACTCAACCGATCGATGTGAGTATTCCGCTACCTCCGTTGGTGTATTCACTCATGTTTTCATGCTTTGATTTGATCTTGGGACCTAATAGAAACTCAACACTTCTGACATACGTGAACGGAAGAGCTTCTTCACTAACTCATATCTCTGCGACCTTTTGTTAGATCGGTGAAGATCTTGCAACCTCGCCAACAAATTATAGGTATCCAAGTCCCTATTTTGTCGACGGAAATGCTGAGTCATGGAAACAAGTATAATAGACTGAGCAGTATCGCAATCATCGCTGTGAGTCTTCCAAAGCTCCAGCTCAAGTGTCTAATCAGTTGTGGGTTTAGGCCCAAGAGGTGTCTGTATGGTGTACAGCAGTCTCTCGGCTCCAATGACTATCCTTAGATTCATTTCCCAATCGGTACAGTTCGTGCCCTTAAAGACATTTTCACCCATGATCATGTCTCGAACATTTCCCTTTCCAGTCATCTTGACTACGATAGTCCAACTATCTAGTCAACGATATTTGGGTACAGTCTAACTGTTACAAGAAAACTAACATTGTATTAGTCCAACTAATAATATAATTTTGACGAAATAATTTGAAAGCGTGTAAAGCTAAGTATCTGAATGAAATTGCAAATTCAATCCTAGCCTCCCACTATTTTTCGGCGAGCCTCTAACCCTATGTCGAGTGCTCGGGAAACATAGTTTCCTAGTGGGCTAGGATCCCGTTAACTAACACAAAACCTTGACTTTGGCCAACAAGCTGTATGAAACTTAACTAGGCAGATCTCGAAGATCAATTGGATCTCATACAATTCCTAGATCCGATAGGTGGACATCCAAGTCCGAAACATATATACAGTATATATGCCAATATATCCAATATATTTTCCTAACCTTTTCCTCTGAATCAACTAAGCCTTGGCTTTGGTACAACAAGCTTAATGATTCCAGTTAAGCGGGACCCATTGACATAGAAAGCTTCGTAATCAATGTTGATAGACAAGAAGTGATCTTGACTTTGGCCAACAAATCACAACTTGGACAAGACACCGATATAGAACAAAACGCTCATGATTCAAACAAATCCGCAATTGACAAAGGTCTTGACTTTCGCCAACAAACCAGTGCCAACTTTGGATCTTGAGTAATAATCACTCAACGGAAGGAAAAATGCTTAATATGTTTTTGAGGGTTTTTTCGCGTAAATTAGCAACCAATTTATTATCTTTGATTAGGTCTCATCATACACCCTTAAGCATGCTTCTAAAACATCATAAGGCGTAAAAGTAAATTAATAACGATATGCGGATGGATATTTAAACAGATTGTTCTTAGAACAAATCGCTACATTTCCTCCCCCCGGCTAGAACTATTCTAACTCCTACCCAATTACATAATACAATAAAGAAACCTCATTTACATTGAGGGAAATTGGTGAGAAGAGAAATACAGAGAATAAGGAGATAAAAGGCCGGACCGCAGGTCGAATTTAATAAATTCTAAACTTATTACAATTTCCAAAATTGCCCTTGCCTTTCTAATATCCATCCGATATACATTATTAATACAATACATTTATGTATTCATACAAAGCATGTTATTCAATCAATATAATCCAATTAATTAATCTTTGATTAATGACAATCCAATGTTCAAATAATGATTTGATTTGCGCGAGTCCAACTCGTTTAAGAATAAATACTTTTAAGTACGTATTCTTGAATTATATCGAACTACAACTTTAAATCCAATTTATTTGTATTCAATACTAATTCCAAATTAAATATTTACACTTATATATTTGCCTTAAAGACTTGGATTCGAAATCCAATCTTAATGGGTCTCAAAGGCCCAATAACATCCAATGTCATTTTAATTAAAGTCCAATGGGCTTTTAATTGATTCTTAAGGCATGGGCTTTGGCCATAATGGATCAAACCCAAAATGCCAAGGCCCAATAGGAATCACCATATTGCCAACAAATCAATTTAGGCCCAATTATATTCTTTAAAGGGCCAAGTGACGCATTTGGACTTTATGGAATTGGTTTTGGGCCCAATTGGATCCAATCTAAAAGTCCAAAACCAAACTTGGTCAAACCAAGCCCATTAAGCCCAATTACACACTTTTGGCCCAATAAACTTTAAAAGGCCAATTATAATTTTAATATTCCAAATATTTTAATTATTATAATTAAAGTGTGTTAGCCATGATTAATTAATTAACCTTAATAATTCCAAAACATCTTAATTAACTAATTAATCATGCTTAAGATAATCAATTTATGCTCAACAAAAATTGGAGCAAAACATATCATTTTCATGCTCAACATGCTCTTTGAATTCAACATAAACATTATTGACTTTGATTCTAATCCAATCAAACCAACAATCAACATTTAAACATGCATTTAAACATATCATTTCATGTTACAAAAAAAAAAAATAAACATGCAGTCCACTGGCAGTAGGTATTCGGCCACACTAAGAATTTTTTTATTTTTGATTCAATCATTATATTTCAAATGTAATCATGCATAACTGTAAGTTATCATATTCTAAGCATGCTCAAAGCATCAATTTGAAAGAATCATGTTCAAAACATAAAAGCCCCAAATTTTAGGCTCAAGAACCCTAGAAATTTTCATGCTTAAAATTGGTTATGATACCATTTTTAGTGTTCCTAGAACATGCCAAGGATCTAATAAGCATGAAAAAATGTGATTAAAATCATTATAAGTTGTGGAATATACTTACAATGAACGGATTTGAGCTTTTAAAATTTGAGAAGAGAACTCCAAGTTCCAAGCTTAAAGTGTTGATTCCAACTCTTGAAGATGTTTCCCTATCACCTTTGTTGATCTTTGAAGTGCTAGCTTCTTTGAGTTTGCAAGAAAATCAAAGTGAAGAGAGTGAGGAAGCTCACGCCCAAGCCTTAATGTCTTAGGGTTTGTTTTGGTTCAAGTGTTACCAAAAGAGAGAGAGAGTTGGTTTTGGTAAAATCAATTTTACCCTTTTCACCTAAACTAGGTGGTTGGGTAAATGATTTTACCAAAACCATTACAAGGTGGTTGAGTGTTAGGTGGCTAGGCATAAATGCCAACTACCACATGTGAAGTGGGCCCCACATTTGAATTCAAAATTCAAATGTCTCTACGAACATTTACCGCAGCTCGGTTCCGTTTAATCCGATTAAACAAACTTTCATCTCTGAATAATTAAATCTAATTTAATTAAATAACGATTCCTCGCAAATATATCACGAACGTCGTTTACGAATTAATTCTAAATTAATTCGTTCGTTCGTATTAAAGTCTGACTTTAATTTCGTAAAGAAATCCAATTCATATTAATATATCCGATATATTAATTTTAGCCCATTCAAATAAATTAAATAGAAAAATCAAAGTTAACTATTAAATTTATTTTACCAATTAATTCCAAATTAATCGCGTTCTCTCTCTTTCGAACACATTTAATCCCAGATTAAATAAAGCCTCAATTAATCCCAGATTAATTTTCTCTCTCTAAATTAATCCCAGATTAATTCTAGTCGAGTCAACTATCATCGGTGAATCTTTGGGAAGCGACCTAAGAGATCTCTGGATATGTTGGCAGTAAATCTGGTTATCGGACTATCCGATAAAGTGCGTACCTCGTACCACGTGATTACAGATTTACAAGACATGGTTGGCTTCTAGCAAAGTACCATGCCTACCCAATTCTCCAGAAATATTCTTACTGGAATATATAATCTATGTCAGGCATAGAATACGTAGTATTGCGTATTGCGATCCAGTATCTGATGTCAAGTGCAAGGCCTGGGGCTGGAATAGTGTCTGCCCCGTATGAAGCATATATCGGATATCAAGCAACTAGTCTCTTTGAATTGGATAATCATGACATTGTCATATTATCCGGATGGTTGCAACACAATAGAGAACTAGTTATGAATCCATGCGTGATCATCATCTCCATATGTCTGAAGTGATACATCCGTCTTGACATCATATCCAATACACTACGATTCTCAATAAACCCAATAGAGGCGTACACAGAACCTGTTAAAGCCTTGGACGACCAAAACCAAAGTTTACCGATTGTCGTAAGTACGATGCAAGTCTCAGGTTAAGACCAAATACATCTACCCTGAAGCGGACTCCCATAGACACAATATGTTGGACAATTATGACCCATAGCGTCACTATTTGTACAGATCATGGTGTTGTTGTACAAATTAACTATATGACAAAAGAGATTGCTCTCTTATCATTTGTGATTAGATCACCTAGATATATAAATTAAAGAGAGAGAACGATTAATTTGGAATTAATCGATAAAATAATATATTCGATATATTATACGAAATTGGATTTCGACGTGGAATTAAAATTAGATTTTAATTCGGGCGAACAAGTTAATTTAGAATTAATTCGTTAGCGACGTGAATAGTGATTTCGTTAGGCGTAATCATTTAATTACGTCACGACGGAAAATTCATTAATTTGGAATTAGCGAACCCGAGCCCGAGAGTGATTACGAGCGCATTCACATTTCGAATTCGAATGCGGCACACAAGTCACATCAATCATCAAATCATTAGTCACATCAAGCATCAAATCACTTGTCACTTTGAGTGATGTGACTTGACAACATGTCACTTTATTAAAGTGATGTGAGTTGATGTGAATAGTGAAAGGTGGTTGGAAAAGTTAAATTGCTTTTGCTTTTTGACTTTTGCTTTTTGACTTTTTCATAAATGAAAATTGTTTTTGTATATTTGTTTTTTTTTTTGGAAAATAAAATAAATATATAAAGAAAAGCATTTTCTTTTTCTCTCTCTTAGATGGTATACGGTTTCAAGGAAACCATTTTTCCCTCCTCTCTTTCCTTCTCCCTCTCACGGCTTTGAGCCATTTTCTTCTCCATTTTTCTGGTTTGACCGAATCAAGAGAAGAAGCAAGGAAGAAGACAAATGCTAGCACACACTTGAGTTAATACAAAGGTGATAGGGAAGTGATTTTGTGAGCATGAAATCACTTTTGGAAGCTTGAAGCTTGGAGCTTCAATGGAGTCTTCAATGGCCGATTCTTGGAGGAACAAACGAGGCCAAAATCGAGTAGTCCACCGCCCAAGGAAGCCATTGCCGTGACCTTTGAGGGAGCTTGAAGGCTTGTGTTCTTCGCGTCGTAAGATCCGGTCAATGTGAGTATATTCCGCACCTCCTTTGATGTGTATTCACTTGTTTTGTGCTTGATTTGATGATCTTGGGACCTAACTAAGAAACTAACAATGGTATCTTGAGCTTATATCAAGCATGAAACTTTTAGGGTTTAAAATGGGGCAAAATAAATTGAAGCATGATTTGGTTAAATTGATTGATTAAGTATGCTTGTATGTTGATTAATTGAAGTTGTGCATGATCAATTTCATGAAATTTGATTGGATCAAGTTTTCCCCAATTTTTTGGGCATGGCCGAAAATTGAAAGCCCTAATGTCTTGGTAATTTTTTGTTTTTTGATCATTGGATGACTTAAAACAATTGGGTAATGTTGATTTGAGGTTTAATTGGATTGAATTTTAAATTGGACAATTTTCCCCAAATTAGTGGCTTGGCCGAAATTCATGAGATTTTAAAATTCATGATGCTTTTTGATTTTAATTCATTGGATGAGTTGAATTGATTTGGGAAATGATGATTGTGGATTCAATTGGATTGAAACCGAATCAGATTGAAAAACCCCTAATTGCTGAGATACTTGAAATCATGTAATTGGGTTTGATTTTGATTAAATTGTGTTGGACACTATTTGATGTTAAAGTGCATGATTAATTAGGCTAATTGATGTTTTAGAAATGTTAATTGGGTAATTATTATGTATTACACTTAGGTTAATTAATTATGGAATTTGGAATTTTATAAGTTAATTAATTGGGCTTGAAATTGGATTTGGGCCTTATAGGTTGTAATTGGGCTTTTGGACTTGGTTGTACCAAGTTAGGTTTTGGCCATTTGGTTGGATCCAATTGGGCCCAAAACCGCATCCATAAAGTCCAATTATGACTAAATGGACCTTTAAAGTTTGATTGGGCCTAATGGGCCTAAATTGATTTAAAAGCTTATGGGGTAACTCCCGATTGGACTTTGGTTATCGGTTTGACCCGAGTTGACAAAAAGTCCACGCCTTAAGAAATTAATTAAAATCTCATTTGACTTTAATTAAATAAACATTGGATGTTAATCGGGCTTTGAGACCCGTTACGATTGAATTTTGAATTTAAGTCGTAAAGGTTCGTTAATAAAGTGTAATATTTAATTTGGAATTAAATAGTAAATTAGTATTAAATACATATTAAATTGGATTTAATGTTGTAATTTAATTTAATTCAAGAATTTGTACTTTGAGTACTTATTAGCAAAAATGAGTTTGACTCGAGCAAAATCAAATCGTTGTTTGAACATTGGATGATCACTTAATTATCAGATTAATTAATTGTATTAGATTGATTGATAACATGCTTGTGTGAATACATGGTTGCGATGCATGAATAATGCATATCGGATGGATATTAGATGGGTGAGACAATTTTAGAAATTATTGTAATAAATTTGATTTATTAATTGGACCTGCGTGTCCAGCCTTATCTCTTATGACTCTTTGTATTCTCTTCTCACATATTCCCCTCAATATATATGAGGTTTCTTTAGAAGTGTAGTATAACGGGTAGAAGCAAATACATGTGTTAGCGGGAGAGAGAAAGAGATAGATTTGATCTAGGATCAATGTGTAAAGTATCCATCTGTATATCATTATTAATTTTCATATGCGCTTTATTATGTATTAGAATGCATATTTAAGGGTGTATAATGATGAGACCTTAACAAAGATAATAAATTGGTTGCCAATTTGCACATGAAAAACCCTCGCTAAAAATTAATCGTCTTTCCTTCCATTATTCTCACTCAAGATCCGAGACGGCATTAGTTTGTTGGCCAAAGTCAAGGCCTTTGTCTGTCGAAGATGTGTTTGAATCACGAGAGCTTTGTTCCATATCGGTGTCTTGTCCAAGTTGTGGTTTGTTGGCCAAAGTCAAGACCACTTCTTATCCATCGACATTGATTACGAAGCTTTCCATGGTCAATGGGTCGCGCTTGACTGGGATCACTAAGTTTGTTGTGCCAAAGCCAAGGCTTAGTTGATTTAGAGGAAAAAGGTTAGGTAATACATTTGATGTATTGGAATATATAAGATATATGTTTCGGAGTTGGATGTCCCCCTATCAGATCTAGGAATTGGATTGGATCCAATTGATCTTAGAGATCTACCTATTTAATTATCATACAATTTGTTGGCCAAAGTCAAGATTGTGTGATATTTAACGGGATCCTAGCCCACTAGGAAACACGGTTTCCCGAGTACTCGACAGAGGGTTAAAGGCTCGTCGAAAAATAGTGGGAGACAAGAATTGAATTTGCAATATTCGTTTAATTACTTGTCATACGCGCTCATTCAAATATATTTCGTCGTTAGATTAAATGTTAGTTAGACTAATATTTAAATTGTTGTTTTAATAAACAGTTGGACTGTATTATAGTTGATTATATAATTGGATTATAGTAATCAATATATTTGAATTAATTGATTTCAATTTACAGTTGATTTTATAATTGGATTATAGTAATCAATGTAATTGAGGTTAATTAATTTAAATTATATTTGATTGTATAGTTGGACTATAATAATCATTATAATACATGGTACCACAAATCGTTGATTAAATAGTTGGACTATTAGAATCAAGATAAAATTGAACGATTGACATTTAAAACATAATCCTGGGGAAAATGTGTTTAAATGGTTTAATTTTCAAATTGGGAATAAAATTTCAGGATGGTCTTGGAATATAATAAGTTAGTTTATTTGATAAAATAACGTGTTATGCCTAAAGCCGGAGTTAAGCAAATAAGTGGAACATGATATTTGGAATATTCATGTAATGATAACTTTAGTACTTAATCCATTATACTTGTCAAGTAGACTCCTTAATTTTTGAATCAGAACTAAGGATTAGATCCTTAAAGTATGATAATGAAATTGAAGGATTTTCATGGATCTATTTTAGATCTTTGAAATACTAAATTGCAATAAATAATTCTTGGAGAATTAATGACTAATCTCAAGGAGATAAAGTCAAAGTTTGCAATTAGGCAAGTAGCGCAAGGCGCACCTTACTTCGATATTCTAGAAACCCGAGGCTTGGCCAAAGGCTTCTGGAATATGAAAATGGCAAAGGCAAAATCATTATAATCTTCTAGGAAGACAAAAGGACATATCCTAAGAAGGAATTGAAGACGAGCAAGGCTCTGACTTCAAAAATGGTTGTCATAATTATGTTCACTACTAGTATTAAATTGGATTTTAAATACTTAGTGTGGTACATAAATATGTATTGATTTTCAGAATCTGCTATAAGCAAGATAATGACATCAATTGAGATTTATCTGCGAATTGAAAACGGGACGAAAGTCGCTGTTTTAACCGTAGATACCTAAATTTAGGAACTACCTTCGGGTTAGTACTTAAATTAAGAAACTGTTATAATGTAACTAGTTTGACTAGATACATTATCTCTATATCAGTGTTTAACTCGCTGCGGGTGAACCTTTATATTCTAGAACACTAAAATGTTTTATTATATAATATGATATTGTGAATAACAAAATTTATATTTTGAATATAAATAATATCTCAAATATATAACATGACAAATAAATAGCTCAAACTGATTTGATCAATTAAGAAACTAATTGTGGCATTGTTGTCTAGGACACAATCAAACAAGACTCGTATATCCACACTTTCGAAGAGTGGGTACTTGGACTGATTTGATTCAATTCAAATAAAGTCAACGAATCTAGTTTAGTTGGGCAAAGTGCCTAAAACACTATTTACTTGGTAAAAGTGCCAGTGCCACTAATCTGTGAGCCCTAGTTCATAGTGAAGCAAGTGGGCCCATGTCTAGCTAGGCTAGATGTGGATATAAATATTTTGTGACCTTTACGGATGTGGCATCGTGTATGGTTATGTTTTTCTTTTGAAGAACACAAATCGGAAACTTTTAGAGTTTCGACACGAAATAGACAAACAGATCGGCTAAAGTATTAAACCGTCACGGTAAGACCGTAATGGAAAATACTTAAGCAATATGTTTCTCAAATACTTGAAAGAGTAAAATATTCTTTCAAAAGAGGACTCCTCCTCGAACACGTCAATTTGACGGTGTGTCCGAACTGAGTAACCGAATTTTGTTAGACATGATTAGGTTAATCACGAGTCGCTCTGAGCTACCATTTCCTTCAACGGATAAGCATTAACAGTGCAGAACTTATTTTGAATAAGGTTCCATTAAAATCTGTTAGACATATTTCATATTAGATATGAATGGGAAAGAAACCGGGTTTCACATTCCTGATTTTTTGGGTTTGCTAGGCATATATTTGGGTGATACCAAACTAAAACTCAAATTCGATAAGTGCCAATTGTAGGTAATCCCAGGGATACCATAAGTATTGTACTTATACAACTCATGAGAGAACAATTAGATTATTGCTCACCATGCGGTTTTCCTAAAAGGAATATCGATATGTAGTGGTAAGTGGGAGGATAGTGAAACTCGATGAAAATCAGAGTAATACTGTCCAAGGCACCGAATCCTAATGGAACACAAATAGTTCATCAAGGATGAAACTATTACCATTAATCTTCGAATACACAGAAACCGCGTGAGTCAGACAGAGTCAGAAAACAACCTGGGGTATGAGTTTATGATCTAACCTCATAAAGATGTAAATCTTATTGAGGTATACCAACTGACTACGTATAAGGAAGTGAAACAATGTATCGACTCCCAATTATGGCAAAGTGCCATAATGTCCGATATGGATTCCATGTTTATCAACTATGTTTGGATACTAGTTGACGTACCGCAAGGCATTGTGCCTATAGGTACTATATAAGTCTTCAAGGAAGACAAACGTGGAAGGCAACATACCAACGTACTAAGCTAAGCTTGTAGCGAAAAGGTAGAGTTATCAACACTGTGTTGATTACGACGAAACCTTTTACCTGTTGCCATGGTAAATCCATTTGGATAATGCTTGCTGATGCTGCATGTTTCATTTATGAAATGTGGCAGCTGAATGCCAAAACCGCTTTCCTTAACGGAAACCTTTCGGAGGATGTTTAGAACATCCTGACGGTTTTGTCAAACCATAACAAGCAAACTAGGTTTGCAGGTTATTCGATCCATGTTTGGATTGAAGCAAGCATTAGATTCTTGGAATTATTATTTTGATGTAATCATATTAGTTCATGATTTAATTCAAAACGAAAATAATTCTTGTGTATATAAGGAGGTTAGTGGGAGCACACTGAAAGTGAATGTCCTATAAAATAATGATAATATGTCATTTCTTGGAAATGATATTCCCATAATAATAATCGGTGAAAGCTTGGATTTCATGATAACGACTATAAGTCGTGATAACGGTACTATAAAGTTTGAATAACAGAACATTGAGCTGGAAATCATCCTAGCAAGATACTGTTACCGAATAAACAACAAATGCGGGTTATTGCTGCAGCTGAGGCAGCAATAGAAGCCATTTGGGTCGATAACAAATCTAATTAGATTAGATATAGTTCTGTTAGCAACTGAGCTAGGCTACAGCACAGGCTAAAGAATTAATGGTCTCATCAACGATCCAGATATATATACTTCGATATTCATCTGATTCGTTCGGATCATACATCGTGGCGATATGATGATCGAATAAATCGCATCGGACGATAATCATGTAAATCCGCTGACGAAAGTATTTTCTCATCAGTTTGAGCCAACCGTACATATTTCGGGTGTAAGACACTCGAGTGACTGCCTACCGGCCAAGTGGGAGATTGTTGGACAATTATGACCCATAGCATCACTATTTGTACAGATCATGGTGTTGTGTGACAAAGGAGATTGCTCTCTTATCATTTGTGATTAGATCACCTAGATATATAAATGATAGGAGGTCCACATGATTAGTTCCTGGATTGAGAATGATATGAGACAGTATCAGTACAAGGAGGAATAATCATGAAATATCCCTAGTCAGAGTATTATCGAGATTGGACAACGATAATGCGTAAAAGACTAGTATTACACTTGTGCGCGTTGTGAGGGCACAACGGTATAGAAGGTTGTGTTTTACCGATGGTACGGGAAACAGCTTCGCTCTGGATAGACCCCCCGCGGAATCCCATTGGTAGTATGACTATGTGTCTATACGAGTCCGCAATCAGGATAGGTGTATTTGGTCTTAACTTGAAACTTACACCGCTAATACTTGCGACAATCAATATACTTTGGTTGCGGTCGTCTAGGGCTTTAACCGGTTCTGTGTATGCCAAATCTGGGTATATTGAGAATCGTAATGTGTTGAGTGTGATGTCAAGAAGGAAATATCACTCCAGTCATATGGAGATGATGATCACGTAGGATACGGAACTTGTTCTCTTATATGCTCGAGCTATCAGGATATTATAACTAGGTCATGTTTATCCGATTATAGAGACTAGTTGCTAGAGATCCGATATGTGCTTCGTACGGGGTAGACACAATTCCAGCCCCAGGCCTAGCACGTGATCATCCGATGCTGGACAGAAATACGTAATACTACGGTATACTACGCTTGATATAGATCACATATTCCTATAAGGATATTTCTAGAGAATTGGGTAGGCATGACGCTTTGCTAGAAGCCAACCTTGTCTTTTAAATCGGTACAAACATAGTACGAGGTACTTACATGTTCGGATAGTCCGACGACCGTATTTACTGCCAACATATCCAGAGATCTCATGGGTCGCTTCCTGAAGATTCACCGATGATGTATGACTCGCACTTTAATTAATCTGGAATTAATTAGAAGATAGAGAGAATTAATCTGGGATTAATTACGGAGATATTTTATATGGGATAAAATATTAATTAAAGAGATAGAATGATTAATTTGGAATTAATCGATAAAATAATATATTGGATATATTATGCGAAATTGGATTTCTACGCGGAATTAAAATTAGATTTTAATTCGGGCAAACGAGTTAATTTAGAATTAATTCATTAGCGATGTGAATAGTGATTTCACTAGGCGTAATCGTTCAATTGCGTCGTGACAGAAAATTCGTTAATTTGGAATTAGCGAACCCGAGCCCGAGTGTGATTACGAGCGCATTCGCATTTCGAATTCGAATACTGCATGCAAGTCACATCAAGCGTCAAATCATTAGTCACATCAAACGTCAAATCATTTGTCACTTTGAGTGATGTGACTTGACAACATGTCACTTTATTTGAGTTGATGTGAATAGTGAAAGGTGGTTGGAAAAGTTAAATTGCTTTTGCTTTTTGACTTTTTGTTAAATGAAAATTGTTTTTGTGTATTTTTCTTTTTTGGAAAATAAAATAAATATATAAACAAAAGCATTTTCTTTTTCTCTCTCTTAGATGGTATACGGTTTCAAGGAAACCATTTTTCCCTCCTCTATTTCCTTCTCCCTCTCATGGCTTTGATCAATTTTCTTCTCCATTTTTCTGGTTTGACCGAATCAATAGAAGAAGCAAGGAAGAAGACAAGTGCTAGCACACACTTGAGTTAATACAAAGGTGATAGGGAAGTGAATTTGTGAACATGTAATCACTTTTGGAAGCTTGAAGCTTGGAGCTTCAATGGAGTCTTAAATGGCCGATTCTTAGAGGAACAAATGAGGCCAAAACCGAGCAGTCCACTGCCCAAGGAAGCCATTTCCGTGACATTTGAGGGAGCTTGAAGGCTTGTGTTCTTCGCGTCGCAAGATCCGGTCAATGTGAGTATATTCGGCACATCTTTTGATGTGTATTCACTTGTTTTGTGCTTGATTTGATGATCTTGGGACCTAACTAAGAAACCAACACAATATACATACTACCAATGGGATTCCGCGGGGTCTATCTAGAGCGAAGCTGTTTTCCGTACCATCGGTAAAACACAACCTCCTATCGCACTTGCATAAGTATCCTATACTTAAACATATGAGAACGATGTTGTTATGCCATCACAACGCACACAAGTGCAATACTAGTCTATTCCACATTATCGATGTACAGTCTCGATAATACTACGACTAGGGATATTTAGTGATTAAACCTTTATGGATTGATACTGTCTCATAATCATATTGACTTTTACCATTTATATATCAAAGTAAATAAATTACGAAACAGTAAAAGGGAATTTCATTACTACATAGTTAATTTTGTACAAAAACACAATGTCTTTAACAGCTCAACTTGTGTCTTAAGGCTATCATCTTCCCTAAAGTGTTATAAACTTCTGCTAGAAGAAGTGTGTGTCCTATCAGTGTTATCAACGACATTGGGTCCAGTCCAAGTATGTGATTTCTTAGCTAGGTCATCTAAATACTCGAGCGCCTCATCAGGGTCTTTTTGGATAAACTCACCATTGCACATTGTTTCAACGAATTGGCGCTCCATAGGGGTCAGTCCATCATAGAAATAATTTGCTAAACGCCAACTCTCATATCTATGGTGAGGACAACTAGCTAACAACTCTTTATACCGATCCCATGTTTGATAAAGGGTCTCATTGTCTCTCTGGGAGAAGGTGGAGATTTTTCTTTTCAGGGCATCCATCTTATGGTGTGGGAAGTATTTGTCGAAAAATACCTGGGTCATCTCGTCCCATGATTCTATTGACCCATGTCTTAAAGAATACAACCAGCTCTTAGCTCTATCCTTAAGGGCAAATGGAAAGAACTTAAGTCTAATCATGTCAGTGTTTCCAAATCGGTCATGTAAGGTTGCTACTACCTCTTCAAATTCCCTAATGTGCACGTAAGGATTCTCGCTCTCTAAACAGTGAAAAGTTGGAAGATAATGTATCATTCCAGGCCTAAAGTCTATGTGTGGTGCATTAGGAGGAAACATTATGTACGAAGGTGTAGCGGTGCGAGTTGGGTGGTGGCACTCTTCAAGAGTCCTCCTAGGTGGTCTCTCATATTCACTCATGTTATGTGCGCTAGACGCGGATGGTGTAGAAAAAGGATTTTCAAATATGTTCTTAGAATCTGAGCTTTTTTCTTCAGTCCTAACAAATCTACCAAATCTATCCATACGTCTAGACATGCAATTTAAGTTCAAATAATACGAGAAATAAAATAAAATAAAATAAAAATAAATAAATAAATAAATAAAATGAATAAACCAAAACTTAAAATCTCGCTAAAACTAAAATAGAAATAAAATAACTAAAATAAATACTAAAATAAACGACTAGAAAAAATAAAATAAAAAACTAAAATACTAAAAGAAAATAAATACGCGAATAATAAATGAATAAAATAAAATAAAATACTAATAATAATAAAAAATAGAACGAAGTTACCGCTTCGTTGTTGACTAAGCAAACCTGGTCCTTTTGCTTGTAAATCGTCTCCCCGACAACGGCGCCAAATTTTGATTACGCCCAAAAATAACTTGCGGTTATCGTAGTATAGCTGGGGTGTCGATTCCTCAGAGAGAAGGTTACAACGAAACTAATTCACTCAAGCAAAAACGTTAACGGTAACTTAATAAATAAAATGATAAAATTGGTAATTAAAATAAAGATAAATAAAATAATGAAAAGATAATAGCATAGAGATATGACAAAGCATCGGAAATCCCTCTTGTATCGAACTCCTATATTTAGTTATTGATTCATTTTATTACAAAATTGAGGGTTTCACATCTCAAACCAACAATCGGAAAATATTCAATTCTACACATATTCAAATTCTAAGGTAATTAATGATTATTTTCTCTATGTTAATAGCACACAAAAGTCATCGTTAAGAGTTATCTAATATCTACAATATACCCTCAAGCAATAATGCAGCAGAAGACCAACACGCAAAATAACTTTATCAGTCACAATTGAATTCACAAACCGCACATAGAAGAAGCATGACTGGATCTATATGGGATTTGACAAAACACAATTTCTGGGCTAAATAATCGTAAAATAATCAAGAACATAACCATTAATTTTATTAAACGTTAAAAGGTACTTAGGAAATCAAAAACATAAATAATAGAAGTCAAACACAAGAAATCATCCCTAACTTTGCCTCGGAGATTAGTTCTCCATAAAAGAAATAAAGATAGCCTAGGATTGGAGAGACATATCGCTCTGAATTATCATGGCTCCGCATCCCGGCTTCTGGGCTCTGATTTCTTCAACTACTTTCGGCTTCTAGGACTCTCGGCCACTGGAAATTTTACGCACGCAACTTCTCTCTCTGAATCTTTTATTTATTTGCGCAGCATGGGCTGCTTCACACAGCTCCCATCGTCTCACGCCTTTTGCATTGCTTTTATCATACAAGAAATATTGAAACCTAATTTACTATGGATCTTGGGCCCAAGTCTTGTTTGCTTTCTTGTTTTATTTGGTCAAGGCTTCCTTTTTGTGGTCAAAACTTGCGGCAGAATTGGTTTTCTTCTTTTTTATATTCCCCGCCTCTCTCTTTCTTTGCTTATTTCTTTTTTAAATGCGCAAGCTTCCAAAATTCATGCAGTATCTTGCTATTTTCTCTGAATGACGTTGCATAGCCCTTTAATGCGCAGCAGCCCTTGTTTTGTTTTCTTTTTAAAATTCATACAGCCCTCTTTCCACTTTTGCATGGCTTTCTTTATAATGAGCAAAAGAAACCCTAGTGCCCACTTGTTTGTGTCTTTTTTTTCTTCTTTCTTTTTTTTGGTCAACTTGTTACTTTCTCTCTCGGCAGCCTGCTTCTCTTCTTTATTTTGTGTTGTTTCTTCACGTGATGCTTAGAAAATTCCTTATCTCTTTCTTTTCAATTCACGGCAAACAATAGGTAATTCTTTTTGCTTCCAAGTTCAATTCAGCTTTCCAATTCCTAATATAATAAAGAGAAAAATTACTAAATTAATTTTAATAACAAATAATTTCTAAATTAAAATAATGATAAAAATTATATAGTAAAACATAAAATATAGAATTAAATACTTGACAATAAACCCGAATAAGTGATGTTTCAAAGTATATTTTCATGAGCTTATCACTATGCAACCCTCATAACCCATGAAAGCCCATTCCGCCCAAGCCCAACCCAAAATAAAATAACTTCATGCAAAACACAAGTCAAAATCCATCAAATCACCTTCCAATTTAAAAATATTGTGAATCCAATCCCTACCAAAATTACAAAAATTATTTCCCTAAAAAATTTAATAAAATATATCCCTTATTTGCATGATTTATTTCCTTACTTAGGAAAACCCTAGCATGTAACTATAAAAACATAACAAAACCCAACCCTAATGGGGCTCTCTCTTTTTCCTCACATTCACACGGAAAAATTGAAACACAAAGAGAACCAGAAACTCACTCTCTAAACCAAGACAACTCACACGGCCTCTCTCTCCACTTCCATTCTCTCACGCATCCCCTCCTTTCTCTTCTCTCACACACACAAACAACAAATAAACCCTAACACTCATTCGGAAGCCCCTACAATCACCACCAATTCTCTTTAGTCAACCTCTCCTCTCACATCTCTCTTCCCATCTCAAACAACCTCATCAGAAAAAATACTATCATCTCTCTCGCCTCTCACTTCACTGCCCTCTCTCGGCAAGCAACACACACAAAACAAGCAGACCACTCACTCAACATACAGCACACTCTCCATTAATCAACGTAAAACAGATCACACATAAAACAGCAAGCCTCTATCACACAAAACTCACACATATGGCCATCTCACACGCAGGCCCCTTACCTCATTCAACACACACACAACTTCACAAAACCTAAACACTCACGCAGCCCACTCACAAAAATTACACCATACAACTCTCGGCAGAAATAAGAAGAAACCCTAATAACCTCTCTCATCTCTCTTCTCACACTTGGCTTTCTCCCTCACTAAACACATACACACACTCTTCTCGGAAAATATACACACATTTGGCTCTCTCTCTCACACTTACACACTAGCCACACACTCATGCCACTTACAAACTGACCGAGACATCACTCAGACAAAATACACACACACTGCAACTTAGACACACTCAACACACGTCGCAAACACACCCTTCCCTCAAGGCCACATGTACTTGTCTCTCTCTCTCATTCATCACAAACAGCCAACACACATAAAGCCAACTGCACTCAGCTCTCTCTCTCTTATTCATCGCAAATAATCCACTACAAGCCAAACACTTAATCGATACAGCCATAAACCCTTCGACATGCAGCCCTCCACGTGAAAACTACAACAAAACTAACAGCCCTTAAATGACAACATCAAAACACACAAACAGCTTTCTAAAACAAGAAGCAAACCGCATAAATAGACCATGAAAACCAAAACAAATCCAACCCTAAAAAACAGCCCTCAACCGAACACAAACAGCAGCCTCTAAACCAAACAAATTAGCTCATAAACCAAATAAATCAGTCTGATAAAAATAGCAGTCTAAAATAGTGAAAAAGTGAACAAAAGAGTTGGACCAGCGAACCAGAAAAGCAGCAAAGCATTAACCTTTCCGATGACGTCTCAACGCACTTCTGAGAAGTGATTTAAAAGGTAAATCCGGAGGGCCCTCTCTTTAATATTCATTTTGCTATCCCAGACCCGACATGCATGGTTGGACGTGATATACGTCCAACCAGGCATGCGAGATACCACTCTAAAATCGGCCAAGTCCCTTGGTCACATTTGATTTCTCTAAATATGTTGTTTATCCTTTTTATGTTTCTTTACTGTTATCATTCATCTTTACCTTTTTTATTCTGCATTTATTTTTTTTATTCATTGTTGCTATTTATCTTTTCTATTTATTTATTTACATTTGTCATTAGTATTCATCTCGCTTTTACTATTTTTCATGTTCGGTTATATTATTTTACATCCACTTACATGGCTACTTACATTAGATTAAAGGTCACCCCTTTTGGTATATCAGATGGAAACCCATACATAAATTCCGTAGCCGAATCCGAATGGATGGTAGTGCGGTCTGTATTGGGATACAACTCCACGTAACACTTGGGAAATGCCTGAAGGCACTATTTACCATATTATTTTATAGTCCTGGACGTTGTATGCTTGGTTGGACGTGAAATATGTCCAACCGGGCATGCGAGATCCCATATTAAGATCGGCCAAGTCTCTTGGTCGCATCTCTTTTCCTTTATTCTGCTATTTACTTTTCTTTTGTTGTTTCGTTATTTATTTATTTATCGTTATTTGTTAGTGCGCTTGACTACTTGCGTTGGATTAAAGGTCACCCTCTTTGCGGGAAATGCCTAAAGGCACTCTTTACCACATCTATCTTGTAGTTCTGGATGATGCATGCTTGGATAGTCATGAAATATGTCCAATTGGGCATGCGAGATCCTACATTAAGATCGGCCAAGTCTCTTGGTCGCATCTCTTTTCCTTTATTTTGTTATTCACTTTTCATTTGTTATTCCGTTATTTATTTATTTATCGTTATTTGCCACTTTCATGACTACTTGCATTGGATTAAAGGTCACCCCATTTGCAGGAAATGCCTGAAGGAACCCTTTACTATATCTATTTTGTAGTCTTGGACGATACATGCTTGGTTAGACCTGAAATACGTCCAACCAGGCATACCAGGTCCTATATAAATGTCGGTCAAGTCTCTTGGTCGCATCTCTTTTCTTTTATCCGTTATTCACTTTTCTTTATTGTTCCGTCATTTATTTATTTATCGTTATTTTCTATTTTCATGACTACTTGCGTTGGAATAAAGGTCACCCTTTTTACGGGAAATGCCTGAAGGCACCCTTTACCACATTTATCTTGTAGTCCTGGACGATGCATGATTGGTTAGACATGAAATATATCTAACCGGGCATAAGAGGTCCTATACAAATGTCAGCCAAGTCTCTTGGTCCCATATTTTTTATTTTATTCCGCTATTGACTTTTATTTTTTCGTTCCATCATTCATTTCTTCTATCATCATTGCACATTTATTGTGTTATTCATTTAATTTTACACCTTTTACTGCCCTCTATTTATTTATCGTTTCTCATTCATTCCATTATTTCTTTTACATTATGCACTTAATTATCTTCCATTATTATTAAAATTTCGATTGTCATTATAATTTACATTGCCGCACTTCTCTGATTAACATGCTTTTAGAATTATGCATTTGCTTTCATTTTCATTTATGTTTATGGGTGTGCAAACTTATATGTTATTTGAATTACCTTGCATGTGCTGCATAAGACTTGGTTATATTATTGCATAAACTCGTTCATTACAACTGGCATAAGTAAGGGATAATTCCGAACACAACAGTTTGAGGTCTTCCCTTACAAGGGGTGAGTGTGGCCTTAAATCATTTCCCAGTTCACACTGGGTGGTGACTTCTTTATTCTCTAGTTTAGTCCCCCGTAGGCTACTCCATACTCCCAACGGGCCGCGAGCCCGACCAGCGTCGCCCATCTCTGTACCATGTCTACACTATCCATAGGGTCCGAAATTTTGAAGACAGACAGAATGAAGAGCTCGTTAGGAATCACATTGACCTAATCGAAGAAAAGAGGGGGAGATCAGCAATAAAGGCAGCAATCTATCAGTAACAAATGGCCCGTTTCTACGACAAGAAGGTTCAAACTCGGTTATTCCTTCCAGGAGACCTAGTATTGAGAAGATTTGCCTTGAACACCCGAAGACCAGAGAAGGGCTCATTAGGTGCTAAGTGGGAAAGGCCGTATAGAGTGGTGGAGATAGTGTGCCCAGGTACCTATCTTTTGGATCAGTTGGACGGTACCAGGCTCAAAAAGCCTTGGAATGTCAAGATGCTGTGGAAATACTTCCAGTAGATATTTTCTTTGAACTACGAAGTCATTGGATTACCAGACTAGGATTAGAAACTTATTATAAAGCCTCTATCGGAATGACCCACAGAGAGTTGTAAAAATGGCAGTTGGTCACATGAATATGAATGACACTCTCTCTTTTAAATTAAGAAACATGTCCACCTTGCTTGTTTTTTAATTAAATACGAAAGATATGTTCAATATTCTGGGGACATGCTCGATACGAAGGGATGACCTGTGGTCGGGAAGGACACCAAGCCCGTGGCACACCAATCACGAGTGTCATTATCAAACCCCCCCAGTGGAAGTGTTCCGACCTTACACCTTTCATTTTTGAGTATCCAAAATATGTCAAGAGATGGAGTGCATGTAGGAAAAACACAAACCCCTCGTGGCACGCCAATCACAGGTGTCATTATCAACCCCTGAGGCTGGAGCGTTATTACCTAATGACTCATATTTTTATGGAAAACCTCGGGATGGCGACGTGGGGCGATTTTTTCCCTATGAAGCAATCTGCCTAACCGAGCCAGCAATATCACCTCGGGATGGCGACAATGGGGAGGTTTTCTCTCCCATTAAGCAATCTACCTAACCAAGTCGACAGTATCACCTCGGGATGGCGACCTGTTGGTTTCTATTATTAGTCCCAAAGAAAGTATAAGCATATGAAACACATGATTTATATATGTAAAACTTGAAGCATGGCGGAATCATACTTACAAAGCTTGTGATGAAAAATGATGAAGAAAATCCTTGAGTCTCCAAGGTGGAAATTTTCGGCCAAGATGAAATGAAGAAGAAGCTCCAACTTTTCTTTGTATTCCAAGCTCCAAGGATGTTTCCCTATCACCTCATTTGTTCCTTCAATGTGCTAGCAAATGGAGAAAATGAAAAAAAAAATTTCCTTTGCCAATGGAAGCTCACGGCATGGGGAGAGAGAGAGAGAGAAGTTTTGGTTTTTTTTGATATTTCTTTCTAAAAGAGAATAATGAAAAACAATTACCAAAATATTTGGTATATGCCTTTTTCAAAAGTCAAATTCAACTTTCCCTCCAAAAAGCCATTAAATGGCCTCACCTACTTACATCATAAATAGTGATAATGTGTCACTCAATAAAGGTGACTAGTGACATCCATCAACTAGTCATGTCAAGTGATGTGACTTCGCGATGTGACTTGCGGACCCCACTCGTTTCAAAATACGAATGTGTCCGCAAACACTTTCGAGCTCGGTTTCGCTAATTCCGAATTAACGAATTTCCGTCGCGACGTAAATTAAATAATTATGCCTAGTGAAATCACTATTCACGTCGCTAACGAATTAATTCTAAATTAATTCATTTGCCCGAATTAAAATCCGATTTTAATTCTGCGTCGAAATCTAATTTCGTTTAATATATCGAATATATTATTTTATCGATTAATTCCAAATTAATCGTTCTCTCTCTAGATTAGGCATTTTATCCAAGATAAAGTTTCTCCGTAATTAATCCAAGATTAATAAAGTTCGAATCAAATATCATAGGTGAATCTTCAGGAAGCGACCCAAGAGATCTCCGGATATGTTGGCAGTAAATACGGTCGTCGGATAATCCTAACACATACGTACCTTGTACTACGTTTTTACCGATATGTGTCTGCCCCGTACGAAACATATATCGGACATCAAACAACTAGTCTCTTTAAATCGGACAATCCTGACCTAGTCATATTGTCCCGACGGTTGCAACCTTTTATAGAGTATTAGTTCTGTATCCTGCGCGATCATCATCTCCATATGTCTGAAGTGATACTTCCATCTTGACATCACACCCAGTACACTACGATTCTCGATAAACCCAGAAGAGGTGTACACAGAACCGGTTAAAGCCCCGAACCACCAAAACCAAAGTTTACCGATTGTCGCAAGCACTAGCGATGGAAGTCTCAGGTTAAGACCATATACACCTACCCTGATGCGGCCTCCCATAGACACGCAGACATACTACCAATGGGATTCCGCGGGGTCTATCCAGAGCGAAGCTGTTTTCTGTACCATCGGTAAAACACAACCTCCTATCGCACTTGCATAAGTATCCTATACTTAAATATATGAGAACTATGTCGTTGTGCCCTCACAACGCGCACAAGTGCAATACTAGTCTATTCCACATTATCGATGTCCGATCTCGATAATACTCCGACTAGGGATATTTAATGATTAAACCTTTTATATTGATACTGTCTCATATCATCTCAATACGGAACTAATCATATGGACTTTCGCCATTTATATATCAAAGTAAATAAATTACAAAATGGCAAAAGGCAATTTCATTATCACATAGTTAATTTTGTACAATAATACAATATCATTTACAAAACAGTGACGCTATGGGTCATAATGTCTAACAATCTCCCACTTGGCCTATAGCCAGTCACTCAAACATCTAATACCTGAACTATGTATATGTCGTTCAAACACATGCTGAAGAACAGCCTTCGTCAGCGGATCTGCAATATTGTCATCCGATGCGACCTTCTCGACCTTTACATCGCCACGATGTATAATCTCCCGAATCAGATGGTAACGCCGAAGAACATGCTTGGATCGTTGATGAGACCTTGGCTCCTTAGCTTGTGCTATAGCCCCGTTATTGTCATAATATAATGGAACGAGCTCAGCTGCTAACGGAACTATTCCTAATCCGATTAGGAATTTTCGGATCCAAACTGCCTCCTTTTCTGCTTCTGACGCAGCGATATACTCCGCTTCTGTTGTTGAATCGGCAACAGTATCTTGCTTGGAAGATTTCCAGCTCACTGCTCCGTTATTCAAACAAAAAATGTACCCAGATTGCGACTTGAAGTCGTCCTTGTCGGTTTGGAAACTTGCATCGGTGTACCCATACACCTCAAGTTCTCCACCTCCATAAATTAAGAAAGTATCCTTAGTTCGTCTAAGATACTTAAGGATATTCTTAACTGCCATCCAGTGACCTTCACCTGGATCGGCCTGATAGCGACTGCACATGCTCAAAGCATATGACACATCAGGTCGCGTACATATCATGGCATACATGATCGATCCGACTGCCGAGGCGAATAGTATCCGACTCATGTTATCTCTCTCTTCTTGAGTCTTAGGACACATGTCTTTAGACAGAAGGATACCACGTGACATTGGCATCAATCCCCTCTTGGATTGATCCATGTTGAATCGCTTCAACACTTTGTCAATATATGTACTCTAGGAGAGTCCAAGCAGCTTTCTAGATCTATCCCGGTAGATCTTATTCCCAGAATAAAGGCTGCTTCTCCCAGATCTTTCATGGAGAATTTTAATGAAAGCCAAGCTTTCACCGACGTTAGCATGGGAGTGTCATTGCCTATAAGCAATACGTCGTCGACATAAAGGACAATAAAAGTCAGTGCTCTCCCACTTGTCTTCTTGTATACACAAGGGTCATCTGCGTTTTGAACGAAATCATATTCTTTTATGATCTCATCAAAATGCTGATTCCATGACCGTGATGCTTGCTTCAATCCATAAATGGATCGATTTAACTTACAAACCTTGTTTGCAAGTCTAGGTACGATAAAACCGTCAGGCTGTTGCATATAAACATCCTCCAAAAGGTTTCCGTTAAGGAAAGCGGTTTTAACGTCCATTTTCCATATCTCGTAATCGAAATATGCAGCTATTGCAAGCATAATACGAATGGATTTAATCATGGCAACGGGTGAGAAAGTTTCATCATAATCAATACCATATTGTTGACGATACCCCTTTGCTACAAGCCTAGCTTTGTACGTTTGCACGTTGCCATCCATGTCGGTCTTCTTCTTGAAGATCCATCTGCATCCAATAGGCTTTACGCCTTCTGGTGCATCAACCAGTGTCCAAACTTGGTTGGCATACATGGAATCCATATCGGACTTCATGGCATCTTGCCATAAAGCGGAATCAATATTCTGTATTGCTTCCTCATACGTAGCCGGTTCATTTTCCTCAATAAGATTAATATCTACAGACTCATGAGGCGAGATCAGGAACCCATACCTCTCAGGTACTGTCCTGACTCTCTCCGACCTACGCGGTCCTTGTGTATATGAAGATTGTGGTACAGACTCATCCCGGATGGTCTGTTCATGTTCCGTCGTTGATTCATTGCCAGGAACAGTATCACTACGATTTTCATCGAGCTCCACTTTCCTCCCACTTACCACTGCATCTAGGAATTCCTTCTCAAGAAAAAATGCATGTAGAGCAACAAATATTTTGTTCTCTTGCGGGTGATAGAAGTAATATCCTTTGGTTTCCCTAGGATATCCCACGAAAAGGCATTTATCTGATTTGGGTTCTAGTTTGGTTCCTTCCAAACGTTTAACATATGCCCAGCATCCCCAAATCTTCAGGAAAGAGAAACCCGGTTTCCTTCCTGTCCATATCTCATATGGAGTCTGTGCAACAGACTTTGACGGAACCTTATTCAAAATAAGTACTACACTGTTTAATGCGTATCCCCAGAAGGATATTGGTAGCTCAGTGTGACTCATCATCGACCTTACCATGTCTAACAAGGTACGGTTTCTCCGTTCAGACACACCGTTTAATTGCGGTGTTCCAGGAGGAGTCCACTGTGAAAGAATACCATATTCTTTCAAGTAATCTTGAAACTCATAACTTAAGTATTTGCCACCACGGTCCGACCACAATGTCTTAATACTCTTGCCTGTTTGTTTTTCTACTTCGTGTCGAAACTCTTTGAATTTCTCAAAAGTTTTCGACTTGTGTCTCATTAGATACACATAACCATAACGAGATGCATCATCCGTAAAGGTTACGAAGTAATGATATCCACCTCTAGCCTGGCTAGACATGGGCCCACATACGTCACTATGAACGAGGGCTAACAGTTCTGTGACACGTTCACCTTTACTGCTAAAAGGTGATTTAGGCATTTTGCCTAAAAGACAAGATTCGCAGACATCATATGAATTAAGATCAAATCCGTCCCAGTACCCACTCTTCGAAAGTGTGGATATGCGAGTCTTGTTGATGTGTCCCAGACGACAATGCCACATGTAAGCTTATCTTTTAGATTACTCCTTTTGAGCCTTTTGTTTGTTATTTTATGTTTAGGAGATTCATTTATATTCAAAATGTAAAGACCATTATTTGCAACGGCAGTGCAAATTTCTGCATCATCTTTCTACAAATAACACCCGGTGTTTCTAAATACAAAAGTGTACCCATGCTGGGTTAACAAAGATACAGATATGATATTCCTAGTCAAACTAGGTATATAATAACAGTTCAAAAGTTTAAGTACATGCCCCGAGGGCAGTTCCAAAACAAAAGTCCCTACAGCCAAAACATCAACTGGAGTTCCGTTTCCGACTCGTAGATCAACCTCCCCTGAAGCCAGCATCCTGCTATTCTGCAGATCCTGCAAATCAGTACATATATGAGCAGCACAACCAGAGGCTGGCTGGTGCCTTGCCTGCCTTGATATCCTCCCTTTGTCCTTTGCCCATTCGGCAGTCACGTTTCCAGTGACCCTTTTTACCGCATTTGAGGCAGACATCTTGAGACTTGTCCCTTGGCTTCCCAGAAGCTTTTGTCAACTTGCCTTTACCCTTGTTCTTATGTTTCCTCTTCCTCACCCCTCCAGTTGCCTTGAGCCCAGCCCTTGGCGCCTGAGAGGTCGATGCATAGTGCGCCTCGCACTTGCTCCCATTTTGGAGTTCTTTTTCAGACTCCTTCAAGATGGATAACAGCTCTCCAAGAGTGTCATCAGTGTCCATCAACTTGTTGTTGATTATGATTTGTTTCCAAGTATCAGGAAGTGACTGTAAGAGCATGTCTATGGTCAACTCAGCCTCCAAGACTATTCCCAACTTGCCCAACTCATCAATATCGGCGATCATTTGAGTCCCGTGGGCCTCAACTGATGCGCCTTCAGTCATTCGGGTGCGGAAGAGTTTCTTCACCAACTCGTACCTCTCCATCCGCTTATTGGTGCGGTGGAGATCATACAGTCTAGCCATCATGTTATAAGGATCCAAGTCCCTATTCTGGCGACGAAAGTGCTGAGTCATCGAAGCCAACATAACAGACTGAGTTGTGTCACAATCCTCGCTGTGAGTTTTCCATAACTCCAGCTCAAGTGGCTCAGTGGGTCTAGGCGGGAGAGGTGTCTGTATAGTGTACAGCAGCCTCTCAGCCCCAAGGACTATCCTCAGGTTCATTTCCCAATCAGCGAAGTTTGTGCCCTTAAAGACATTATCACCCATGATGATGTCTCGGACATTTCCCTTGCTTGCCATCTCAACTACGATAGTCTAACTATCTAGTTGACGATAAAATGGGTACAGTCAAACTGTTACAAGAAAAATAACAATGTTTAGTCCAACTAATTTTAAAATAGACGAAATAATTTTGAAAGACGCGTAAGGCTAAGTATCTGAACGAAATAGCAAATTCAATACTAGCCTCCCACTATTTTCATCAAGTCTCTAACCCTCTGTTGAGAACTCGGGAATCCTATTTCCTAGTGGGCTAGGATCCCGTTAAATAACACACAACCTTGACTTTGGCCAACAAGCTGTATGCTATTTAACTAGGTAGATCTCAAAGATCAATTGGATCTAATCCAATTCCTAGATCCGGTTAGGTGGACATCCAAGTCCAAAACATATGTACATTACTTATGCCAATGTATCTAATACATTTTCCTAACCATATCCTCCGAATCATCTAGGCCTTGGCTTTGGCACAACAAACCTAATGATTCCAGTTAAGCGGGACCCATTGACAAGGAAAGTTTCGTAATCAATGTCGTTGGACAAGAAGTGATCTTGACTTTGGCCAACAAATCACAACTTGGACAAGACATCGATGTGGAACAAAACTCTAATGATTTAAGTACATCCTCGATTGACAAAGGTCTTGACTTTGGCCAACAAACCAATGCCAATTTGGATCTTGAACAAAAATCATTCAACGGAAGGATAATCGCTTAATATAGATTGAGGGATTTTTGCGTAATTGGCAACCAATTTATTATCTTTGTTAGGTCTCATCATCATACACCCTTAAGCATGCTTCTAAAACATCATAAAGCGCGTAAAGTAAATTAATAGTGATATGTGGATGGATATGTAAAACAACTTGTTCCTAGAACAAATCACTCCCTTTCCTCTCCCCGCTAGCACTATTCTACTTCTACCCAATTACATAATACAATAAGAGAAACCTCATTTACATTGAGGGGAATTAGGTGAGAAGAGAATACAAAGAGATAAAAGAGATAAGGCTGGACACGCAGGTCCAATTTATAAATTCTAAATTTACAATAATTTCTAAAATTACCCTTTCCCTTCTAATATCCATCCAATATACACTATTCATTCATCACATACATATATATTCAATCAAGACATGCTATACAACCAATCTAATCCAATTAATTAGTCTTTGTTAAGTGATCATCCAATGTTCAAACAACGGTTTTGATTTTGCGCGAGTCTAACTTGTTTGTGAATAAGTACATAAGGTACGAATTCAAGAATTATATCGAACTACTTGTTAAATCCAATTTAAGTCGTATTCAATACTAATTCAATTCATTTAATTCCAAATTAAATGTTTACACTCTTAATGTGCTTTAAAGACTTAGATTCTAAATCTAATCTAATTGGGTCTCAAAGCCCAACTAACATCCAATGTTTGTTTAATTAAAGTCCAATGGGCTTTCAATTGATTCATAAAGGCTTGGGCTTTGGTCAATGTGGGTCAAACCCAATTACCAAACCCAAATAAGGAATCACCCTTAAATGCCATAAAATCAATTTCAAGCCCATAAGGCACAATTAAACATAAAAGCCCATTTTACTATATTTGGACCTAATGGAGTGATTTAGGCCCAAATTGGATCCAATCCTTTTTGGCCCAAATCTACTTGGCCCAACAAGCCCATTATGCCCAAATATAATAATACAAGCCCAATTTTACAATTAAGCCCATTAATTAAATTTTAATATTCCAAATTTTAAAATTCAATTATTTAAAGTGTAAATCCATGATTAATTCATTAAACCAAATATTTCCAAAACACCAATTTAATTTATTAATCATCACTTGTTCAAAACATATGTCCAACATTTATTTGAACAAAAAATCAAGTCATTTTACATGTCTTTTGCATTCGGCCAAGAGGAAATTTTTGGTTCGATTTGTTTTTCAATCCGATTGAATCACTAATCTACGTCCCGTATATGTTTTAAGTCATCTAATGAACTTGTACACAAAAAATTCCAATCCAATGCAAGGACCTCCATATTCGGCCAAAGCAACAAATTTGGGGAAAAATCATCCAATGTATTTTTCTCAAAATTGATCATGTATAACATCATATTACATACATATAAGCATACTTAATCATCAAATTTCACAAGAACATGCTTCAATCAATTTTACCCAAATTAACCCTAATGTATTTCATGCTTAAACATGGCTCCATGATACCATTGTTGGTTTCTAGTATTAGTCCCAAAGAAAGTATAAGCATATGAAACACATGATTTATATATGTAAAACTTGAAGCATGGCGGAATCATACTTACAAAGCTTGTGATGAAAAATGATGAAGAAAATCCTTGAGTCTCCAAGGTGGAAATTTTCGGCCAAGATGAAATGAAGAAGAAGCTCTAAGCTTTCTTTGTATTCCAAGCTCCAAGGATGTTTCCCTATCACCTCATTTGTTCCTTCAATGTGCTAGCAAATGGAGAAAATGAAAAACAATTTTTCCTTTGCCAATGGAAGCTCACGGCATGGAGAGAGAGAGAGAGAAGTTTTGGTTTTTTTTTTACATTTCTTTCTAAAAGAGAATAATGAAAAACAATTACCAAAATATTTGGTATATGCCTTTTTCAAAAGTCAAATTCAACTTTCCCTCCAAAAAGCCATTAAATGGCCTCACCTACTTACATCATAAATAGTGACAATGTGTCACTCAATAAAGGTGACTAGTGACATCCATCAACTAGTCATGTCAAGTGATGTGACTTCGCGATGTGACTTGCGGGCCCCACTCGTTTCAAAATACGAATGTGTCCGCAAACACTTTCGAGCTCGGTTTCGCTAATTCCGAATTAACGAATTTCCGTCGCGACGTAAATTAAATAATTATGCCTAGCGAAATCACTATTCACGTCGCTAACGAATTAATTCTAAATTAATTCGTTTGCCCGAATTAAAATCCGATTTTAATTCCGCGTCGAAATCTAATTTCGTTTAATATATCGAATATATTATTTTATCGATTAATTCCAAATTAATCGTTCTCTCTCTAAATTAGGCATTTTATCCAAGATAAAGTTTCTCCGTAATTAATCCAAGATTAATAAAGTTCGAATCAAATATCATAGGTGATCTTCAGGAAGCGACCCAAGAGATCTCCGGATATGTTGGCAGTAAATACGGTCGTCGGATAATCCGAACACGTACGTACCTTGTACTACGTTTATACAATTTACAAGACAAGGTTGGCTTCTAGCAAAGCGCCATGCCTACCCAATTCTCCAGAAATATTCTTATTGGAATATTAGATCTTTATCAAGCGTAGTATATCGTAGTATTGCGTACATCGATCCAGTATCGGACGATCACATGTTAGGCTTGGGGCTGGAAATGTGTCTGCCCCGTACGAAACATATATCGGACATCAAACATCTAGTCTCTTAAATTGGACAATCCTGACCTAGTCATATTGTCCCGACGGTTGCAACCTTTTATAGCGTACTAGTTCTGTATCCTGCGCGATGATCATCTCCATATGTCTGAAGTGATACTTCCATCTTGACATCACACCCAGTACACTACGATTCTCGATAAACCTAGAAGAGGTGTACACAGAACCGGTTAAAGCCCCGAACCACCAAAACCAAAGTTTATCGATTGTCGCAAGCACTAGCGATGCAAGTCTCAGGTTAAGACCATATACACCTACCCTGATGCGGCCTCCCATAGACACGCAGACATACTACCAATGGGATTCCGCGGGGTCTATCCAGAGCGAAGCTGTTTTCCGTACCATCGGTAAAACACAACCTCATATCGTACTTGCATAAGTATCATATACTTAAATATATGAGAACTATGCCGTTGTGCCCTCACAACGCGCACAAGTGTAATACTAGTCTATTCCGCATTATCGATGTCCAATATCGATAATATTCCAACTAGGGATATTTAATGATTAAACCTTTTATATTGATACTGTCTCATATATCTCAATACGGAACTAATCATATGGACTTTCGCCATTTATATATCAAAGTAAATAAATTACAAAACGGAAAAAGGCAATTTCATTATCACATTGTTAATTTTGTACAATAATACAATATCATTTACAAAACAGTGACGCTATGGGTCATAATGTCTAACACGACGTGGGGAGGTTTTTTCTCCCATGAAGCTTTCTGCCAAACCGAGTCAGAAGTATCACCCCGGGATGGCAACTGTGAGGAGGCTTTTCGCCCATGAAGCAATCTGCCTAACCAGTTTAGGGGAGGCGACTACAGAGAGTCTTCTTCCCCCGTAGGTTTAGCTTCACCGCTCGGATCAAGAGAAGCATGGCACGGGGATGTTTCTGCCCTTGTGGTGTATGTAGGCTCCAGAGCCGCCCAACATGAGGAGGTTTTTTCCCTTAGGGTCTCGGCCGCTCACCGATCCGTATCCTGGCTTGTCGAGACGCTGAATTGTAAGGTTCAGAATTGTGTTTTGGAGGCACCAGGTAGGACGCTGCCTCAAAGCGCCAATGCTGCTATCTTTTTCCTGCTCTATGTGGAGTATGTGCTAAGTCACTTCTAATATTTTAAATTTTGTCCTATCTTTGTTTTATTTTTTTCGATGCCTCGCAAGGAGATTCCTATACCAGGATCCGCAGAGCTTCCGAAGCCTTATTACAAATCGGCTCGGGGCTGGATTCATTCCGTCGAGGCCTTATTGTAAATCAGCTCGGGGCTGGATTCGTTCAATCACTCGGGGCTGGATTTGTTCCGCCGAAGCCTTATTGTAAATCGGGTCGGAACTGGATTCGTTCCACCGAGGCCTTAATCAAATTGGGTCGGGGTTAGATTCATTCCACCGAGGCCTCCTGATTATTTTAAAACGAGGCTGGATTCATTCCACCAAGGTCTTATTGTTATATCGGCTCGCGCCGGATTCGTTCCGCCAAGGCCTTAGTGTTCTTCTCAACTCGGGATTGGTTATGTCCCATCGAGCCATTCTCATTGGTCTGGGGACGTAACATTCCCCCAAAGGTAAGTGTTCTTATTAGCTCGGGGTCGGATTACATCCCTCCAAGCCATTCTCCTTGGTCTAGGGATGTAACATTCCCCCATAGGCAAGTGTTCTTCTCAGCTCGGGGTCGGGTTACGTCCCACTGATTCATTCTCATTAGTCCGGGGACATAATATTCCCCCAGAACCAAGTGTTCTTCTCAGCTCGGGGTCGATTACATCCCACCGAGTCATTCTCATTGGTTTGGGGACATAACATTCCCCCAGAACCAGTGTTGTTCTCAGCTCGGGGTCAGGTTACGTTCCACCGAGTCATGCTCATCAGTCTGGGGACATAACATTCCCCTAGAGCCAACTGTTCTTCTCAGCTCGGGGTCGGGTTGCGTCGCACCGAATGCATTTAATTTCGGCTCGGGGATATACTATCCCCTCGTGGCTGGACTCGAATTGGTCGGGTGCAAGATTATATTAAGAATAAGTTATGAAAAGCATCAGATGAATTACAGAGTAAATTACAGAGGAAAAGTTATAAATGTTATTACAAAAAGAAAAAAAAGAGTGCATTATTCCAAGTTTACATAGGGCCCCATGCGAGTTATCCTTTATTGATCAGCCTGCGCAGGGGAAACTGCTCATTCTTCAACAGGTTCAGATGGGAGCTGGTTAGGGGGGATGATGGTTTCGACCTGAGAGGCATGAGAGACGTCGACTATTTCGGCTTCGGGAGTAGGAGCTGGACCAGGAGCCTTGGGTTGATTCTCTTCGGGGGACGGGGATATTGGTACAACTGAAATGGGCTCAGAATCCTGGACTTCTTCTAGATAGAGGAGCCATTCTTGGAACTCCTCTTTTGTGATCTCCCCTTTGTAGAACCGAATGGCCGCAATGATGGGCTCCATGTCTAGGCCAGACATCACCAACAGAATGATTTTGACGCAGTCACCAACCCCATCAAGTCTGATGGCATCTCGTTCATTTTCCAGCTCTGGTTTTTTTTTTTTCTTAAGCTCCTCACGAGATTGATTATTCTCTTCAGTCATGGCTCTTAGTTTGGATTCGGTGCTACCCACCTTACATCTCAAGAGTTTATTGTCATCTTGGGCGGCCTTCAAATCTTTCTTGATAGCTCCGCATTCCTCCTGACCTGGGCCAAGGTGTTGCGGAGGGAGTCATTCAATTTGAGGGCCTCTGCCGCGACCCCATCCGGAGCCTTTATTTTCTCATCCTTTTTTGCCAGCTCGGCCTCCTTTTCTGAAAGTTGACTCTGTAGTCTCTGAGCCTGGCCTCCCTCAGATAGAAGTCTCAGGAGAAGCTCTTTTTTTTTTGCCATAAGATAATTTTCCTGTGAGAAGGAAAGGAATAAGTCAGAACAGAAGCTAAGTAAATCTACATGGCGGAAATGGTAAGTTTATTAACTTGGCCATCTGGGAGCAGAACTCCGTAACCACGTCCTCGGTAGAGATGTCTTCGCATTTTCCTTTCTTAGAGGAGGCCTCTGCAGTTCTTCTCTCTCTCAAAGCAGCCTGCATCCTGACCAGAGGTTGTTCTTCCTTTTCATCTTCCACCGGCTCGGCCTCTCCCGCCCTAACTAGGCGTCTTCGTTTGCTAGCAGGCCTTGGGAGGCTAGAAGGTCGAGTTGTGGATGTCGGGAGCACCCCGGATGGGGAGATTGAGACTTGAGCAGTAGGCCAGGTCACCTCTTTGGTTTTCCTTTTGGCCTCGGTGTGGGACACATAAACTGGGCGACGCATGCTGTTCTAGGC
Organism: Zanthoxylum bungeanum; assembly: GCA_019454045.1. Classification (NCBI taxonomy): domain Eukaryota; kingdom Viridiplantae; phylum Streptophyta; class Magnoliopsida; order Sapindales; family Rutaceae; genus Zanthoxylum; species Zanthoxylum bungeanum. The sequence continues at coordinate 42,590 of SKCR01001277.1, forward strand.
TCGCGGCTTAGTTGGGAGTACAGAGTAGCCTGTGGGGGACTAAACTGGAGAATAATGGAGTCGCCACCCGGTGTGAACCGGGAAAAAGATTTAAGGCCGCACTCACCCCTCGCAAGGGAAGACCTCAAACCGTTGGGTTCAGAATGGTCCCTTACTTATGCCACTTGTAATGAAAGGATTTATGCAATAGTATAACCAAACCTCATGTAACACATGCAAAATAATTCAAATGACATACGAATTTGCATACCCATAAACATTAATAGAAACAATGGAAGCATATTACATTAAAGAGTACAAGATGCGGAAATGAAAATAATAAATAATCAAAGGCGGAAAAACGTGAATGAATAAATAGCAAATAAAAGGAAGTTAATCAGGCTTATGCGAGTGTTTCCCGAGTGGTACGTGGAGTTGTATCCCAAGTACATACCACACTACCGTTCATTCGGATTCGGCTATGGAATTTACATCTGGGTTTTCATCTGATATTCCGCAAGGGATAACATGCAATCATTGACCCAATGTAGACAGACATAACATACGATAATGCATGTAACCATAAATAAACGAAGAGACAAACACACAAAATAACAAGAAAGATAAATAGCACAAAACAAATGCGGCACAATAAAGCAACAATAAACGTAAATTAAATGCAAAATAATAAAAGACTAATAATACGAAATAAATACGGAATGATAAGTATGTGACCAAAGAATTAGGCCATTTTCAATGTAAGACTTCGCATACCCGATTGGACGTATTCCACATCCAACCGAGCATGTCGTTTCCAGGACGACAAAATAAAATACAATAAAGGGTGCCCTCAGGTCTTACCTTTTAAGTCGTTTCCCGGGAGCGCGTTGGGACGTCGTCGGAAGGGTTAGTGTTTCCGCTATTTTCACTAGTTCGCTAGTTCGCTGTTTCCACCATAATTTCCATATCCACAATCTTGATTCCCATATCCTGAAGCTGTGCTAGGAGAGTGACCCATACGACCGGAAGCAGTACTTCCCCTATTGTCCCCATAGCCTGTATTTGCATCATAGCCTGAAGTTCCATAACTGGAGGGATTTTGGCTTCCCCAAGAACTCTTCATGGCACCAGGTGCCGCACCCATAAAACCAACATTTGGATTTCCATATGCTCCCGTGGCCAGTTTCAATGTAGAGTTTGGCCGTTTTCAATGCCGCGACCCCATCCGGAGCCTTTATTTTCTCATCCTTTTTGGCCAGCTCGGCCTCCTATTCTGAAAGTTGACTCTGTAGTCTCTGAGCCTGGCCTCCCTCAGATAGAGGTCTCAGGAGAAGGTCTTTGTTTTTTACCATAAGATAATTTTCCTGTGAGAAGGAAAGGAATAAGTTAGAACAGAAGCCAAGTAAATCTACATGGCGGAAATGGTAAGTTTATTAACTTGGCCATATGAGAGCAGAACTTCGTAACCACGTCCTTGGTAGAGATGTCTTCGCCTTTTCCTTTCTTAGAGGAGGCCTCTGCAGTTCTTCTCTCTCTTAAAACAGCCTGCATCCTGACCAGAGGTTGTTCTTCCTTTTCATCTTCCACCGGCTCGGCCACTCCCGCCCTAACTAGGCGTCTTCGTTTGCTAGCAGGCCTTGGGAGGCTAGAAGGTCAAGTTGTGGATGTCGGGAGAACCCCGGATGGGGAGATTGAGACTTGAGCAGTCGGCCAGGTCACCTCTTTGGTTTTCCTTTTGGCCTCAGTGTGGGACACAGAAACTGGGCGATGCATGTTGTTCTAGGCTCGCGGCTTAGTTGGGAGTACGGAGTAGCCTGCGGGGACTAAACAGGAGAATAATGGAGTCGCCACCCGGTGTGAACCGGGAAAAAGATTTAAGGCCGCACTTACCCCTCGCAAGGAAGACCTCAAACCGTTGGGTTCGGAATGGTCCCTTACTTATGCCACTTGTAATGAAAGGATTTATGCAATAGTATAACCAAACCTCATGTAACACATGCAAAATAATTCAAATGACATACGAATTTGAATACCCATAAACATTAATAGAAACAATGGAAGCATATTACATTAAAGAGTACAAGATGCGGAAATGAAAATAATAAATAATCAAAGGCGGAAAAACGTGAATGAATAAATAGTAAATAAAAGGAAGTTAATCAGGCTTATGCGAGTGTTTCCCGAGTGGTACGTGGAGTTGTATCCCAAGTACAGACCACACTACCGTCCATTCGGATTCGGCTATGGAATTTACGTCTGGGTTTCCATCTGATATTCCGCAAGGGATAACACGCAATCATTGACCCAATGTAGACAGACATAACATACGATAATGCATGTAACCATAAATAAACGAAGAGATAAACACACAAAATAACAAGAAAGATAAATAGCATAAAACAAATGCGGCACAATAAAGCAACAATAAACGTAAATTAAATGCAAAATAATAAAAGACTAATAATATGAAATAAATACGGAAAGATAAGTATGTGACCAAAGAATTTGGCCGTTTTCAATGTAGGACTTCGCATACCCGATTGGACGTATTCCACATCCAACCGAGCATGTCGTTTCCAGGACGACAAAATAAAATACAATAAAGGGTGCCCTCAGGTCTTACCTTTTAAGTCGTTTCCCGGGAGCGCGTTGGGACGTCGTCGGAAGGGTTAGTTTTTCCGATATTTTCACTAGTTCGCTAGTTTCGCTGTTTCCACCATAATTTCCATATCCACAATCTTGATTCCCATATCATGAAACTGTGCTAGGAGAGTGACCCATACGACCGGAAGCAGTACTTCCCATATTGTCCCCATAGCCTGCATTTGCATCATAGCCTGAAGTTCCATAACTGGAGGGATTTTGGGTTCGCCAAGAACTCTTCATGGCACCAGGTGCCGCACCCATAAAACCAACATTTGGATTTCCATATGCTCCCGTGGGACCATCAAATCCCGCACCAGTGGTTCCATAACTACCCATACCATAACTACCATAACCACCATATCCAACTCCAACAGTTGCTGCTCTATAGCCATAGTCTGCTGCCCTGTAGCCAGAATAAGGTGGGAAACCACCTGCGTTACTTTGGGTTTGCATATATCTATTCCCATCCATTCGGCAATCAAATGAACTAGTGTTGGAACCAGAGGCACCATCTCTCCTGCTACTTCTACCAACAGAGGATGATTTGGGTTCACCTTCACCATCATTACTCGGACTAGCACCTTCCCCAAATGCCAGTCTTGACCTCTCCAAATAGTTCCTTGACAACTCACTTACACCAGTATAGCCGGATGATTCATTTTATTTGCCTTTCAAATTAGCACCACCATCCGAATTAATGGAAGTAGGGTGACGCTTGATCTTACGTAATACTCTTTCTGTGTTGTACGTTTCAGCAGCATCTTTTATCTTCTTTGTCATATCGCTGGCCGTTCTGGAAGCCAGCCTCAAACATTGCATGATAACACTTTGGAGGACACCCTCCCCACCAGGTTTCTGAATAGCACAAACATCACCATTTGCATTAAGTGTAGCAGTCATTCTTCCCACCATAACAACTTCTTCATGGTGGGTTGGATCAATCACAATCAAGCTCTCACTACCGAAAAATCCAAAAGTGACTGCGATAGGAAGATGATGTATTATCAGTGGCAACAGCTCTCTCTCCTCGGGTAGATGTACTATCACTTCCTGACCATCTTCTCCTCCTAGCCAGCATTCAGGCCTCCTAAACGTTAGAAGAGTAGACAAAGCAACAATATTGGCAGCATCGACAAGATTTCCCCCATTATCTAGAATATGGAGATCAATATATATAGACCAAACTAACTTCCCTGTTTAAACACAAAGTGATTCTGTATCCACCGCCCTGTTTTCCCTTGGACCACGATCTACTATTCATCCCAACTCCACTGCAGATTCATCAGGGCGGCCGGGCTCAAATGAAGGATCAGCCATTGGAGAGAATTCAGTGTAGATTGACAATGTCCCTTCATTAGGCCTGTCCCAATAAGGTTGAACCAGTTGGTCAGTTACAAAACCCATTACTTGAGTCTGACTTAGCTGAAGTTCTGATGAACCATCTTCCCTGCCGAATTTGATGGATAGTTTATAATATTTATAAGGATTGCGACCATCGATTCTGATCCTAGAAGTTAGTACAGTCTCTATGAATTTCTTCTCATTCACAATTAACCACGACGTATTAGCCAATCTCGCATCCATTTGTTGTCTCGTTGCAGTTTCCCTCCTATTTAAACTTAAACGAGAAGGGCTCGGCAATTAGCTGCGTAAGGGCTGTGTAGTTTTTTGTTTTGGCCATGAGCTTGGAGATAATGAGAGAGCTGTCTAGGGTTTGGGTTGTCGAGTGAGAGAGTTGTGTGAGGTAGAGAGAGAAGAGAGAGTTTCATGGGTTATGTGCTAGGGTTTTTTTTTTCTTTTCTTTCTCGTGTCCGTGATGGGCTGAAGCCAAAATCTAGGTTTAGTTTAGAGGTCCTTATATAGTGATGAGCTAGGGTTAGGGTTTTGGATGGGTGCATATGGGCTTTTGATGGGTGGGCTTGCGGTTTAGGTCAAGGCCAAGGGGTTTGCAGGGATTTTTTGGCTAAAGGTGCTTTAAAACGGAGGTCCAACAAATGAGCTCGACGCTAAACAAATGAAATAAAATCAAACCAAATATCGATTCCCTTCCGACGGCCGTTTCCCGCGGGTTCCGTAACTTAAAAGGTAGTGCCTCTAAATGAGACTCATCATCGGGTTTCACATGTAAAAATGCAGTGCCTACAGTCGCCCCCACTTTGATGGGACTTGTGCAGTGTGTGACTTTGAACAATCCTATCAAAGTACGTGCAATGCATTTTCACTTACCTGGCTCGCAAGCTGCTTAACTTACTTATTATTCTGAGATGCTCTGACCTTTGGGCTTCGTTCCCAAATTGTATTGAATATGGGATTAGTTCTCGAACTATGCTGAGATGTGGCTTTATTCCTCTGGGCTGTATTCCCGAACTATGTCAAGATAGAACTATATTCCCCTGGGCCTTGTTCCCGAACTGTGTTAAGATAGAGCTTTATTCCCCTGGGCCTTGTTCATGAACTATTTTAAGATAGAGCTTTATTCCCCTGGGCCTTGTTCCCGAACAGTGTTAAGATAGAGATTTATTCTCTTGGGCTGTATTCCCGAACTGTGTTGAGATAGAGCTCTATTCCCTTGGGTTGTATTCCCGAACTGTGTTGAGATAGAGCTCTATTTCCTTTGGCTGTTGTAGACAACAGGACCTGATGACGCTGTTCTAGGCTCGCGGCCTAGTTGGGAAGTACGAAATAGACCCGGCCGGCGGTTCGGTTCCGGTTCGGAACCGAACCGAACCGGCCGTTTCGGTTCCACAAGTGTGGAACCGGAACCGAACCGGTTAAATCCGGTTCGGTTCCGGTTCCACACTTAAGTGGAACCGGAACCTAAAACCGAACCGGAACCGAACGGTTCGGTTCCGGTTCGGTTCGGTTCCTATTTGTTTTTTTTTTTTTTGATTAAAATAAAAAAAAATGAGAGGAATCAAAACTTAAATAAAAAAAAATTATTAATTAAAAAAATATGAGATTAAATTTATAAATAAAAAAAATTCATTACATTGAAGAGCTTGAGCTTAAATTTTTAAAAATTTAAGTTGCTTACGTATCCTCAAAGGGTGAGAGGAATCAAAGCTCACGTAGTTCCATTACAAGTTTAAGACATATCCCCTTTGTGTAAATCATAATTTTACAATTATCAATCTTCATTATCAGTTGATCCTTCGGCTCCGGTTCCGCTTGCACTTGTTGCAGAAGCATTATCGAACAAATCTTCAAAATCATCGGGGGCATCTTCTTGTTGTCTCAGATCAGCTCGGTTCCAATCATCCACACAAGCTGTTGCTTCTAGAGTGCTTGGATGTAATGAAGATCGCCTAGCTTCCAATATATTACCTCCCAAGCTGAAGGCTTGCTCAACCGCAACAGTGGAAATAGGTGCTGCCAAGATCTCTTTAGCAATAATAGATAAAACAGGATATATATTTTGATGCCGGTTCCACCATTCAAGGATTTTAAAATTTTTACTACATAAACTTTCATTAGAAAACTCAAAATTTGTAGATAAATAATTATCTAATTCAGGGTTATTAGTTGTCGTATCCCTAGATTTTTTATTTCGTTGCAATAACCAACGATCCCCTGCGCTAAGTCTTGTTTGAATTATCGGTTCGCTACTACTAGATTGACCTAATGTTCCTAAGTTATATTTACAATATAATCATTAAATAAAATAATTAAATCACTTCTTAATTTCGTCATTATGCTCGTAATGTCAACTTCATCTAATATTCCTAAATAACCATAGTAAGCTTGTAAACCATTCAAACCTTCTAATTTAAATCTAGGATCAAAAACAGCAGCAATAAGATAAAGTAAAGGAATTTCTCTAAAATAATTCAACCATTTTACCTTCATAACAGTAATGGCTTCGAGCAAAACAATATCATTAGGGTCGCCACTGTCAACATGCTCATCGAGAGTGCCAACAATATTCAAACTCTCAAGTAGAAATAAATGCGCTGTTGGATAATAAACACCGCTAAAAACTAAAGTAGCATCATTAAAAACTCTTAAAATATCTAAAATTTTTTCACAAATATCCCATTGACTAGGATAAAGTGTGATATTTTGAACATGTTGAGAAAAAAAACTACATAATGAATCTTTGTATTGAAATGCTTGACATAAAAGAAAATAAGTAGAATTCCAACGTTGTCGGAACATCTCTTGAAAATTTAATCGGTTTAATACCATTTATTTTACAAAACTTGGTCCATTCTCTCCTAACTTGAGTATATGACCAAATACAGTTAAGTGCCGTTTTAATTGGATCAAGGAAAGGAGATAATAATTTTAGACCGTCTTGCACACATAAATTTAGGACATGACATGTACAACGAATATGAAAAAATCGACCCCCTAAATTTGGTTCACATAAGGATTTTAAATCATTAATAGATGCAGTATTTGCAGATGCATTATCAAATCCAATTGTTAAAATTTTTTCTACTAAAGCATATTCATCAAAAATTACCTTCATCATTCTATAAATATTATGTGCAGTATGTGGGTCATCAAAAACTCTAAATGCAATAAGTCTTTTTTGCATGGTAAATGATGCATCAATCCAATGACAAGTCACACCCATGTATGAGTGTGTTTGCCAATGGTCACTCCATATATCAGAACATATAGAAATACGACCTTTCATCTCTTTAAATATTTCATTTAAAATAATTTTACCATCTTTATATAATTTGAAAATATGACGTTTTGTTGTGTTTCGAGTCATTCTACATGCAGCAGGGTTTAAAGCATTATGCACGTAATTAGTAAAATGAAGTTTTTCACCAAAGCTTAAAGAAAGATGTGCCATACAAGTTAATTTCGCAAATTCTTCTCTATTTTTTGCATCAGAATATTTAAATAAATCTACACTACTCGTACCTCTACTAGATGATGCGTACCTGCCCATTTGAGTTTGCGTCGTATCAATGCCAAGTTCAACCGGATGATGTTTTTCCATGTGCTTGATCATATTGCCATATCCACCAGAAAAATTGTAGATAACCCACAATAGTTGCAAGTTGCTCGTTGTGAATCATCTGCTAGATATTCCAAAGTAAAATGAATTTTGAAAATATCGGAGGACCGAGCCTTAACTTCTCTTCTCCGTGATTGTGCACTGACACTAGGGCCGCTCTCTTGGGTTGGCATATTTGACATTATGTTCTCCGAGGAGCTTGCCATTTTATTTTTAGAAATTAGGAAGAAAAATAAGAAATTAACAACTAAATAAATTGAGATTGAGATTTGCGAATAGTAAATACTAATATAAGAATATAAGAAAATTGTATTGAAGTAAGATTGAGAATAAGAGAATTATAGAAAATGAGAGAGTTGAGAATTTGGTGTGATGAAATTATGAAAAATGAATCCTATTTATAGAATTTTAGAATTTTTTTTATACCAAAAATGCCCCTAAATATAACCGTTTTATTACCGTTATTAGGGGTACATTAGTAATTCTTATTTATATTATTATTTTTTTTAATTCGGCAGGGAGCCGTTTGGCAGAGAGCCAAACGGCTCCCTGCGTTCCCCCAACGGCTACTAGCCGTTGGGGGAACTTGGTCCCCAACGGCTAGTAGCCGTTGGGGACCGTAGGGTTCCTGTTGGAACCCTACGGTTCCAACAGGAACCGGACGGTTCCAACCGGAACCTTCCGGTTCCGGTTGGAACCGTACGAACCGGTGGAACCGTCCGGTTCCACCGGTTCGGTCCGGTTCGCGTTGGGGTGGAACCCCAACCGAACCGGTCCCGTTCCGGTTCGGTTCCGGAACCGGAACCGGAACCGGTTGGAACGGAAACCTTCCGGTTCCAACCGGTTCGGTTCCGGTTCGGTTCCGGTTCCGAACCGGAACCGTGGCCCCGGGTCTAGTACGAAAATAACATGGAGTCGCCACCCGGTGTGAACCGGGACAAAGGTTTAAGGCCGCACTCACCCCTCGCAAGGAAAGACCTCAACCGTTGGGTTCGGAATGGTCCCTTACTTATGTCACCTTGTGATGATATAATTTGTGCCAGTAAATCAACCGAGTCTACTCAATAATCATGCTCAAAGAGTACTTAGATCTAACATGCTTTCATCCAGCTAACTTCTAATCTAAGTTTGCATGTTTGAAAGTAAATCATTAAACGATAAACACACAATAGAACACAACGAGCATATCGAATCATTCAATTGAAATAAACAAATAACTACTTGAATGTAAACATAAACTAAACAACCTATTATGCATAAAAATAACATTATCATACTTTGACAATAAATAATAAACTAGGCTAAATCATGCTTAAATTAATAAATAAAACGACTTAGGAACTATCACATGCTCAAATACAAGTTTGGATGGAACGAAACATATGTCTCTTTAAGTGGTACGTGGCGTTGTATCCCGAGTACAAACCGCACTACCGTCCATTCGGATTCGGTTACGGAATTTACGTCCGGGTTTCCATCCTATATACCACAAACGGGAACACACGTTCCGCCCATCTAACAATCACATCATGTCTCAAACGACTCTAATGCAATAATACTTTAAAAATAAATAAAATAAACGAAAGATAATAGATAAAAGGGTGCCCTCAGGTCTAACCTCTTTTGTCGTCTCAAGAAAGGGCGTTACACGTCCGTTGGAAGGGTGAATGATCTGCTACTTTTTCGATTTGTTAATCCAATATTTTCCTCACTGTTTCGCTGTTTGGGTCGTTGCTTTCACTCCGTTTCACTGCTGTTTTAAGGTCAATTTATGGACAGTTTCGGTCGTTATTCGGGGACAGTTTTATGGGGCAGTTTTGTGGGTTTTACTGGGCAGTTTACTGGGCAGTTTCTGGCGTGAATTGGGCTGTTGTTTAGGGCTGTTTATGCGGTAGTTTAAGGCTGTATAGAGTGCAGTTTTATGCGGAAGTTTTTGGGTTATTTCAGGGGGTTTTCACGTTAAGTTAAGGGGCTGTTTAAAGGGTGTTTTGCGGCAATAGGTGCAAGAGTGTTTTAAGGTCGTGTACGTGAATGGATTGTGTATTGGCGTGGCTGTGCAGGAACTGTACTTATGGCGTGAAGGCAAGATGCGTGAAGCTGAGGCAATGTGAGGGGATCTTGGTGCGTGGATGCTAGTTGGATGAGGGGCTGTGTGGCGTTGATTCGTTGGCTTATGCGATGGTGTTGATGCGTGCTGAAGGGTGGAGCCGTGAAGGTCAGTTTAGGGTTCTTTTGATGATGTTTTGAGAGAAGAAGACAGTTTCATGAAGGTTGTTTGTTTGGTTAGTGAGTTGATGGGGAGGAGAGAGACCGAGTGTGTGAAAGTTGATGAATGAGGGAGAGGGCCTGCTACGTGTTTAAGAGTTGCATGGTGTTTGGCTAGTTAGTTCTTGTGTTTGTGGTGCGAGAAGGGAGGCTTCAGAAAGCTCGGTCAATCAGAGGGCTTACGTTTATGGTTTCATTTTATGTGGAAGTGGGATGGTGGCGTGTTGTTGGCTAGGTGCTTGAGGATGGTGAGGATTTTGGTGAGTAGTCTCGACTGAATTGAAGGGTTTGTTCTCGGTAGAAGGGTTTGTTGAAGGCGCAAAGGATGAAGACTGATTGGTACGTGTTGATTTGTGAAGTTGTGTTGTTACGATGATTGGTGGCAGTGTGGTTTGTTAAGGACGTGAAGGAGACTGCGTGGAAGGAGGGTTTTATGGTTTTCTTTTTGATGTGAGAGAGAGAGGGATCTAGGGTTTCAGTTTGTGTCATCTTTTATAGTAGCAGGTTAGGGTTTGGGTTATTATGGTTGTGCATGGGTTTGAATGGAAAGAAATCAAATTGAAAGGGAGAGATTTGATTAGTTATTTTAGGCAATAAATTATGTAATTGGGTGGGAATTCTTAAATTAGGGGAGTGATTTAATTAAATTGTATTTTAGATTAATTTTAATTAGCTTTAATTTAATTTCACTTTAATTTGTTTTAATTAAATTTGGTTTAATTATTAGATTTAGTTTTAATTAAATTTCAATTTAGTTATTTAATTGGTATTGATTTAATTTAATTAGCTTTAATTTGTGAATTCGTTTTAATTTAATTAATTTAAGTTTAATTTGTGACATATTTTAAATGTTTTAATTATTTAATTTGTGAGATGTGTTTTAAATGTTTTAATTATTTAATGGGTTTGGTGTGTTTTAAAATAGAGGTCCAACAAGCGAACCCGAAGCGAAACAAGCGAGTTAAATCCGACTAAATGCTAATTTCCAACTTTACCCTTCCAACGTCCGTTTCCCGCGGCTTTCACAATCAAAGAGGTAGTGTCTCCATACGAGACTCATCATCGGGACGTATTGCAAAAATACAGTGCCTACAGTCGCCCCCACTTTGATGGGACTTGTGCAGTGGTGTGATACAATGACAATTCCTATCAAGTACGTGCAATGCATTTTTACTTACCTGGCTCGCCACCTGCCACATGGTCCGCCTGCTGTGTTGAGTTGATATGATGTTGAGGTGCTTCGACCCCTGGTCCATTCCCGAACCGTTGATGTGCTGTAGTGTGATGAGGTCCATTCCCGAACCATCACCGTGTTGTGGTCCATTCCCGAACCGATCTCCATTCCCGGAGTGTTACTGTGATGTGGTGTGATGTGATGTGATGAAGTCCATTCTCGAACTGTCCCCGTGTTGTGGTCCATTCCCGAACCGATCTCCATTCCCGAAGTGCCATTCCCGGCGTGCTCATTCCCGAGCTGTCCATTCCCGGACTGTCCATTCTCGGACTAAATCTCCATTCTCGGAGTGCCATTCCCGGCGTGCTCATTCCCGAGCTGTCCATTCCCGGACTAAAATCTCTATTCCCGGAGTGCCATTCCCGGCGTGCCATTCTTGGCGTGTCCATTCCCGGGACTTTTCTTTTCCCGGACTAAAACTGATCTGATGTAATGTAGGCCTCGCCCCTAGAATGCCATACCCGGCAAGACTGATACTGATAAAGATGTGGGCCTCGCCCCAAACTGATATGGGCCTCGCCCTCAACTGATATGGGCCTCGCCCTCAAACTGATATTGATGTGGGCCTCGCCCCTAAACTGATATGGGCCTCGCCCTCAACTAATACTGATGATGATGTAATGTTTCATTCCCGAACTGTGTTTCCATTCTTGGAGTGCCATTCCTGGCTTGTTCATTCCCGAACAGTGTTTCCATTCTCGGAGTGTCATTCCCGGCTTGTTCATTCCCGAACAGTGTTTCCATTCTTGGAGTGCCATTTCTGGCTTGTGCATTCTTGAACTGATTTTCCATTCTTGGAGTGCCATTCCCGGCAAGACTGCTACTGATGCTAATGTGGGCTTCTCCCCAGAGTGCCATACCTGGCAAGACCGATTCTGATGATGATGTGGGCCTCACACCCAGAGTGATGCTGATGTGGGCCTCGCCCCCAGAATGCCATACCCAAAACTCAAATGGGCCTCAACCTTGGGATTATTACCCGAATCCGATACTGTGCTTTTCACCGTTTCTGACGGGCTTGTCTTTGCGGCTTTCTCTTTTCTTCTTCAAAGCCTATGAACACAAAACAAAACAAACACAAAGAATACAAAATGTGTTACGTGTATGCTTGCATGAATGTTCCTATCCCATCGGGTTAGGTCTTCTGCCAATTCTTTTGGTGACTGCTCAGTCTTCTTTTCCTTAGGCAAGCCACTGTTTCAATCTGTCTACGTTGATCGACTCGGTGAACTAATTCCTTTCCAAGCCTGATATTTTCACTGTTCCCATTTCCCAATTTCTGAATGGCTATCTTATCTTTTCTGCTTGTTTATTCTGAGGATTCCTTGTGTTCTAAACATCACTGAATTTCATAGTACCAAGGTTGAATGCTTTTGTCAATATACTCATGTTGTAGGAAGAGGCTTATGCAAGTAAACGAAATGAACGTCTTTATTATCGTTGAGAAAAAAAGGTTCGAACAAGTAAATAAAATCAATGTCTTTATTTAAAATACTGGATCAAGTAGACTAGGAGGAACAGCTCCATCACCTGCAGCACAGCCTTCTTCTTTGGCCTATGGTTCTTCACTGTCATCCATGTAAGAAGCTTGGTGGTTGAGGGTTTGGAGGACAAGGGTTTCGGGTAGGTCAGAGTTGATCATGTAGTTGGGTAGGGGATTTCTGTGTGTATTGGGTTGTTCTTTTTCTGGATCGGGTATTTTATGGGAGTCTATGAGATCTTGAATTTCATGCCTGAGGCGGGTGCAGTTGTTGGTGTCATGGCCATGTAGCTGGTGGAAGTGACAATAAAGGTTCACATTTATGTGTGGCGGTGGAGGTCGTGGAAGTGGTTTGCCTTCTAAGGGTTTCAAGAGTCCTTGTCCCTGTAACTTTTCAAATACCTTCGACAAAGGTCTACCAAGGTTGGAGAACTGCCTGTTTCTGATGGCAGTGACCTCGGCACTATGGGGTTTGGCCTCAAAAGGCTCCCCAAAAGTTCTTCTATTCTGGCCATAAAACTTTCTGTTTTCAGACTACTCTTCTTCAATATCCATAACAGTCTCTCTCAACTGTCGGAAATCCGCAATCATGGAGGTCATCCTCCTCAGCTTACCATAGATGGAGGGCTTAGTACCCTTGATAATCATCTTAATCTGGTCTTTCTCTGAAGGCCGAGTCTGCATTTTTAAAAGCTGACCTCTCCAGCGGTCCACATACTCCTTAAAGCTCTCCTCCGGCTTTTGCTTAATATTCTCTAAATCACGGAGTGACAAATCAATCTCCAAGTCTGTAACATACTGTTGCCAACTCCTTCCAATCTTCTTTGACCTTTTTCTCAAGGTTGTGATACCAAACTACAGGTGCCCCCTCAAGTGACATTCCGAACATTTTCTGTACCTGACGCTTCGATAAGCCCACTGCACTCATAACTGCAATGTACTGGCGGAGATGGACCCGTGGATCCCCACTCCCATTGAACTTGGCCATATCCGGCATCTTGAACTGAGCAGGCATCTGTCCCTCAAAAGTCATCGCTTCATAATCCAGTAACTCTTCGTCCTTACCCTTCATCTTGCGGGTAACAGACTCTACCTGGTCACGGAGTTTCTGCAATTCTGCCTGAGACCCAACTGTTCTCCCAGTGGCATAATCAGCCATATCATCATCAAAAGCAGGGATATCATCCCCCAATCTGTTCAGAGGCTCCTCACACCTTACATTCTCAGGATTTCCCCCAGCATGGGGCACATCCATATTTGCCATAGCAGTAGTCAAGGCTTGCATATGTTCAGTAAATTTGGCGAGACTGTTCTCAAACTGATCCATACGAGATACCTCATTCTCTGATGTACTCATGCCTTTTACCGTCTTTTAGTAAGTGTTTCTCTTCCCTAACCCAACGGGAATCTATGATGCCTTTATGAGACATAAAGGATCTTAATATGATGTATGCATGTATGAGGTGCATAAGATGCATATAACATATTGGACATACTAAATTAATTAAAATTCTCAAACAAATCGGTCCATTATCATTTTAGAAGTTTTTTGGGCTAAATGTCATAGGAGTGAACTCGTCCCAGTTTAAATGGCCCAACGAGTTCGCATCTCATGGCAAGGAGCCCAACTAAATCCAAATGGTAATGTTCCGAACACAAGCACAAAATGGCCCATCAACATTTAGAGGCCTTGGTCCAATCGTCATAAGATACGTTCTTGTCCCAGTTTAAATGGCCCAACAAGCCCATGTCCCATGACAAATGGTCCAAATGGATCCAAACGACGATGTTCCCAAACACCAGCATAAAGATAATTCAAGCATAAAATAGTAAACTCTACAAGGTGGCCCATCAACATTTCAGAAGCTTTGGGCCTAATGGTCATAGGATACGAACTCACCCCAGTTCAAATGGCCCAGCAAGTTCGTATTTCTGACAAAAAGTCCAATTACATCCAAATGAGGATGGTCCACAAGCACATGCTCAAGGAAATAATTGTTACTTTAGCCATACAAACCCGGTCTATGGGCGGGTTCATGAGAGTATAAACAAAGACCTTTGCTGGCTAAGGATTACCCACAACTAGGTCTCCCTACTCAAGGGTTCGAGCAACCAAGCAAGCTCACCTTTTTTATACCTTGCAGTACGTGCCAACAAGTCATGGTGTGTGACTAACTGTCAAATGGATTTCTTGTTGCAGATTCCCCAGATGGAGGGTGGAGCGAACTCCCTTAAATACCCAAGCCTCTTAGGCTCTTATTGCTTGGTGACAGGAATAAGCAACAAGTCCTCCAAATTAGTCTGTCACAACAGGCCAAGGGTAGTGACTATTTAGGTGCCTCCACAGCTTTTCCTTGAAAGGTAGTGAATGAAGGAAGACACCAAACCATTACCTAGCCTTAAAATGTCTTTGATCAAACCCTCATTTCATCCACTATAGACATGGTTAATTAAAACATAAATCCAAACATTACAAGACAATATTTTGGGGCCGATTCTCTATCCCCAGTGGAGTCGCCAGACTCTAGACAACAGGACCTGACGACGCTGTTATAGGCTCGCGGCCTAGTTGGGAAGTACGAATAAACATGGAGTCGCCACCCGGTGTGAACCGGGACAAATTTTTAAGGCCGCACTCACCCCTCGCAAGGGAAGACCTCAAAACCGTTGGGTTCGGAATGGTCCCTTACTTATGTCACTTGTGATGATATAATTGTGCAATAAATCAACCGAGTCTACTCAATAATCATGCTCAAAGAGTACTTAGATCTAACATGCTTTCATCCAGCTAACTCCTAATCTAAGTTTGCATGTTTGAAAGTAAATCATTAAACGATAAACACACAATAGAACACAACGAGCATATCGAATCATTCAATTGAAATAAACAAATAACTACTTGAATGTAAACATAAACTAAACAACCTATCATGCATAAAAATAACATTATCATACTTTGACAATAAATAATAAACTAGGCTAAATCATGCTTAAATTAATAAATAAAACAACTTAGGAACTATCACATGCTCAAATACAAGTTTGGATGGAACGAAACATATGTCTCTTAAGTGGTACGTGGCGTTGTATCCCGAGTACAAACCGCACTACCGTCCATTCGGATTCGGCTACGGAATTTACGTCCGGGTTTCCATCCTATATACCACAAACAGGAACACACGTTCCGCCCATCCACAATCACATCATGTCTCAAACGACTCTCATGCAATAATACTTTAAAAATAAATAAAATAAACGAAAGATAATAGATAAAACGGTGCCCTCAGGTCTAACCTCTTTTGTCATCTCAAGAAAGGGCGTTACACGTCCGTTGGAAGGGTGAATGATTCGCTACTTTTCCGATTTGTTAATCCAATATTTTCCTCGCTGTTTTGCTGTTCGGGTCATTGCTTTCACTCCGTTTCACTGCTGTTTTAAGGTCAATTTATGGACAGTTTCGGTGGTTATTCGGGGACAGTTTTACTGGGCAGTTTTGTGGGTTTTACTGGGCAGTTTACTGGGCAATTTCTGGCGTGAATTGGGCTGCTGTTTAGGGCTGTTTATACGGTAGTTTAAGGCTGTTTAGAGTGCAGTTTTATGCGGAAGTTTTTGGGTTATTTCAGGGGGTTTTCACGCTAACTTAAGGGGCTGTTTATAGGGTGGTTTGCGGCAATAGGTGAAAGAGTGTTTTAAGGTCTGTGTGCGTGAATGGATTGTGTATTGGTGTGGCTGTGCAGGAACTGTACTTATGGCGTGAAGGCAAGATACGTGAAGCTGAGGCAATGTGAGGGGATCTTGGTGCGTGGATGCTAGTTGGATGAGGGGCTGTGTGGCGTTGATTCGTTGGCTTACGCGATGGTGTTGATGCATGTTGAAGGGTAGAGCAGTGAGGGTCGTTTTAGGGTTTTTTTGATGATGTTTTGAGAGAAGAAGACAATTTCATGAAGGTTGTTTGTTTGGTTAGTGAGTTGATGGGGAGGAGAGAGACCGAGTGTGTGAAAGTTGATGAATGAGGGAGAGGGCCTGCTAAGTGTTTAAGAGTTGCATGGTGTTTGGCTAGTTCTAGGGTTTGTGGTGCGAGAAGGGAGGCTTCAGAAAGCTCGGTCAATCAGAGGGCTTACGTTTAGGGTTTCATTTTGTGTGGAAGTGGGATGGTGGCGTGTTGGCTAGGTGCTTGAGGATGGTGAGGATTTTGGTGAGTAGTCTCGACTGAATTGAAGGGTTTGTTCTCGGTAGAAGGGTTTGTTGAAGGCGCGAAGGATGAAGACTGATTGGTACGTGTTGATTTGTGAAGTTGTGTTGTTACGATGATTGGTGGCAGTGTGGTTTGTTAAAGACGTGAAGGAGACTACGTGGAAGGAGGGTTTTATGGTTTTTCTTTTTTGATGTGAGAGAGAGAGGGATCTAGGGTTTCAGTTTGTGTCATCTTTTATAGTAGCAGGTTAGAGTTTGGGTTATTAGGGTTGTGCATGGGTTTGAAATGGAAAGAAATCAAATTGAAAGTGAGAGATTTGATTAGTTATTTTAGGCAAGAAATTATGTAATTTGGGTGGAAATTTCTTAAAATAGGGGAGTGATTTAATTAAATTGTATTTTAGATTATTTTAATTATCTTTAATTTAATTTCACTTTAATTTGTTTTAATTAAATTTGGTTTAATTATTAGATTTAGTTTTAATTAAATTTCAATTTAGTTATTTAATTGGTATTGATTTAATTTAATTAGCTTTAAATTGTGAATGCGTTTTAATTTAATTTAATTTAAGTTTAATTTGTGACATATATTTAAATGTTTTAATTATTTAATTTGTGAGATGTGTTTTAAATGTTTTAATTATTTAATGGGTTGGTGTGTTTTAAAATAGAGGTCCAACAAGCGAACCCGAAGCGAAACAAGCGAGTTAAAACCGACTAAATGCTAATTTCCAACTTTACCCTTCCAACGTCTGTTTCCCGCGGCTTTCACAATCAAAGAGGTAGTGTCTCCATACGAGACTCATCATCGGGACTTATATGCAAAAATACAGTGCCTACAGCTATAATCTCGAACTGTGGTGAGGCAGAGCTTGTTCTCTTGGGCTATATTCCCGAACTGTGGTGAGGCAGAGCTTTGTTCTCTTTGGCTGTATTCCCCTACTGTGCTGAGAGAGAGCTTTATTCTCCTCTGGGCTGTATTCCCGAACTGTGTTGAGAGAGAGCTTTGTTCTCTTGGGCTGTATTCCCATACTGTGTCAAGAAAGAGCTTTATTCCTCTGGCCTTGTTCCCGAACTATTTTAAGATAGAGCTTTATTCCCCTGAGCCTTGTTCCCAAACTGTGCTGAGGGAGAGCTTTGTTCTCTTGGGCTGTATTCTCGAACTGTGCTGAGGGAGAGCTTTGTTCTCTTGGGCTGTATTCCCCTACTATGCTGAGAGAAAGCTTTATTCTCCTCTGGGCTGTATTCCCGAACTATGCTGAGAGAGAGCTTTGTTCTCTTGGGCTGTATTCCCCTGGGCCTTGTTCCCGAACTGTGTTAAGATAGAGCTTTATTCCTCTGGGCCTTGTTCCCGAACTGTGTTAAGATAGGGTTTTATTCCCCTGGGCCCTATTCCCGAACTGTACTGATTGAAGGCTTTATTCTCTGGGCCTTGTTCCCGAATTATGTTGACTGTGGGCCTTATTCCCGAACTGTGTTGAATGTGGGCTTTATTCCTTGACTATACTGACTGTGGGCTTTGTTCCTGAACTGTACTGATTGAAGGCTTTATTCCCTGGGCCTTGTTCCCGAATTATGTTGAATGTGGGCCTTATTCCCGAACTGTGTTGAATGTGGGCTTTATTCATTGACTATACTGACTGTGAGCTTTGTTCCCGAACTGTACTGAATGAAGGCTTTATTCCCTGGGCCTCATCCCCGAAACTAATACTGATTTATTTCTGAAACTGACTGTACTGTTGCTGCTTCTGATTGGCTTGTCTTTGCTGCTTTCTCTTTTTCTTCTTTGAAACCTGTGAATACAAAACAAAACAAACACAAAAAAGAATGCAAAATATGTTACGTGTATGCATGCATGCATGAATGAATTTCCTATTCCGTTGGGTTAGGTCTTCCGCCAGTTTTCCAGGTGATTGCACAATCTTCTCTCTAGTCTCATGGCTCAATTTCTTGTTATGTCCCGGATTCACGAGGGGGGGACTGGTCGCCCCCAATCTTGATTTAGCTTCTGCTCCCTGCTGTTTGTACTTGGTCAAGATGAACCACATTGTGGGGCCCTCAAAATCATCATATTATATTACATGCTACGAAATAGTCCCAATAGTTATACATATCATTGTCCTCAAAGAATGCTCAGTAATGAAACCAGAGATCTTTCAAACACCCAATGCAACTCAAACCCAAGTATTTGAATAAATTATCTAAGCCAGACTCAAAGTGTGTGTGTGCGCAAAGGTTCTTTCATAGCTTAATCCTTAGGTAAGCTAACTCGATGATTTTGTTTCAAAAATCAGGATTGATGGGTCAAACCAACCTAGATGTCTCAGTTAGGCTCTGCAATTGCTTTTCCATGCTCATTATGGTATGATTTTATTTTTCTTTTCATTTGTCTCTTTTTTTTTTCGTTTTGAACTTCTTCTCTTTTTTTTCCTTTTCCTTTTTCTTTTCTTTTCCTTTTTTTCCTTTTTTCAACACACCTACCCTTTAAGGTAGCATTTCTCCTCATGGTGGTCCTAATACTTGCCTATGGGTAGCTTCATGCTTATCGGTTATAGGTGGTTCAATTTTTTTCTTTAGAGACTTTTCTTTTATTTTCAACAATACCACACACATCATAATATAAGCAAATCAAGATAGACATCAAAGCAAACGGTCATTCACCGACCTGCAATTTCTTCGACTAGTCACTTTGCTAGCTACTCAGGTTTTCACTGCTAAGAACCATAATCAAGTGCTTACGAATCTAACATAGATCAATCACTCAAAGTATCATATAGAAGCACATCAAGGGTTTATCGTTTCTAAGATTTCTCCCTAAAGTAATTGTGGGACACAGAAACTAGGCGATGTATGCTGTTCTAGGCTTGCGGCCTAGTTGGGAGTACGGAGTAGCCCGCGGGGGACTAAACCGGAGAATAATGGAGTCGCCACCCCCGGTGTAATCGGGAAAATAAGATTTAAGGCCGCACACACCCCTCGCAAGGGAAGACCTCAAACCGTTGGGTTCAGAATGGTCCCTTACTTATGTCATTGTAATAGTATGATTTTTGCAATAATCTAACCAAGCCTATCAACATATATTTCCAAGTGTACAACAATCCTAAATTCACATGCATGAAGATAAAGTTTGCATCTAAATATATATGAAATTAAATCCTATAACTAAGTTCGCATGCTTTAAAAAAAAGTCTCTTTCAACGGCAAGCATATAACATCATAAGGATTCAATATTCATGCCAACATAAACGCAAGTAACCATAGCAGTATTGGCATGCAATATGAAGAAGGTCAAAATGACGGCATGCTATAATTTAATAATCCCATTATAGAAACATATTAAAAGAAATCAAAGTAACCACATGTGAACAGAATCAAAATAAGCACATAAAGCGAAGGGATAAAGAAAGATACAAATTCAAATACATAATAGGGAGATAATTAAAGATGCAACCATACGTTAAGAACAAACGTGCTATGATGCGATGCTAAAGAAGATGGTTAATGAGAGTGGAAGAAGAGGAATGCAAAAAGAAAGGAAATGCAACATGCGCCTATATCTATGTAATACTTCAAATTTCCGGTTAAACATATTATACGTGATGCATGATCATGCAATGAAATGTCATAACAAAATAAGTAACAACATGCGCGGTGAAGTATTGTCACAAAGGTAGGCTTTTAGGCTTTTTCCTTCGAATAGAAGACCTTTAGACTAACATACTAAGCACATGCGTAACATGATATAATGTATGATCATACATTGAGATGTCATATAAAATGAATAACGAGAAAAAGGCGTGGTAAAACATCGTGGTAAAGGTAGCCTTAAGGTATTTTCCCTTGAATAGAGGACCTTTAATCCACCCTAGTTAGCCCATGCGCATTAAAATGTGATGCATACACGAATAAAATGATGACGTGCAAAAAAATAAATGACATAGTAAACGGCACGGTAAAATATCATGGTAAAGGTAGCCTTAAGGCATTTTCCCTCGAATATAGGACCTTTAATCCACCCTAGTTAACCCATGCGTATTAGAATGATGATGTGCAACACATAAAACGATGATATATGAATAAGAAATAAATAACACATAAAGAAAAGCAAATAATGAAGTAAAAGGCGCGGTGAATCATCGTGGTAAAGGATTTTAACCTCTTTAATTATAGGACCTTTCATCGCACTTACTAAGCCCATGCGTGATTAACACAATGCATATATATGAAACAAAAGTAAATACAAGGATATCGGATTTCGTATACCCGATTGAACATATCTCATATCTAATCGAATATACATCGTCCGGCACGGCGAAGCATCGTGGTAAAGGATTTTAACCCCTTTAATTAGAGGACCTTTCATCGCACTTACTAAGCCCATGCGCAATTAACACAATGCATATATATGAAATAAAAGTAAATAAAAAGATATCGAATTTCATATACCCGATTAAACATATTTCACATCCAGTCGAGTATACATGACCGGCACGAAAAGTATCGTGGTAAAGGATTTTAACCCCTCAAAATAGAGGACCTTCAGTCCCACTTACTAAGCCCATGCGCTCGATCACATCATTACACAACAAATAATATGCAGAAATTAAATAACGAATAATAAACACATCAAACAATATAAAAAAACAAAATATGCGCTGTTTGCTCAAGTGGTACATGGAGTTGTATCCCGAGTGCAGATCATACTAACTGTCCATTCAGAATCGGCTATGAAATTTACGTCCGGGTTTCCATCCTATATACCACAAGAGGCGACACATTTTCCGTTCATCCAATGCCTACAACACACATCATATTCATAATAACCATACAAATACAATTAAAGTAAATAATAAAAATCGAATAGAAATAGATGTGAAAGGTACCCTCAGGTCTAACCTTTTATGTCGACTTTCGGACTCGCGTTTCACGAAGATCGAAAGGGGTAAAGCTCCGCAACTTTTCTGGTTCACTAGTTTGCCTTTTCCCTCGCTGTTTCACTGCCCAAGCTACTGTTTTGACTCAGTTTTACTGCTGTTTCGCTGCTACGTTTCAGTTCTCCGTTTTGGTGTTTTAATGGACTGTTTTGGGTGTTTTTTAAGGGCTTTAAGTGCAGTTTTTTAGTTGTTGTTTTAAGGTTTAAAGGTGCAGTTTTTTGCTCACTGGTTTAGGTGATTTAGGGGCTATTTTTAAGGTATTTTCTGTTATTTTTTAGTGGTTAGATAGTGCAGTTTTAGTGGTTGAAAAAGTGCAGTTTTTGGTGGTTAAATAGTGCAGTTTTTTGACTGCAGTTTTTGGTAATGGAGGGCTGTGTTTGGGGGTGATTTTTGGTTGTATTGGGGCTGTATGGGGCTGTAGTTTTCGGTAATGGAGGGGCTTAGAGGGGCTATTATTTTCGGGTAGGAGAGGAGGAGGAGAAGAGAAGTATTTTTTGTTGTTGCTTGACTTGGGCGTGAGGGTGCTCTAGGGCTTGGGCGTGAATGTCTAATTTATGTGAAGAGGGGATGGCTTGGTTTTGGGTGGTTTATATAGAGAATGGCTAGGGTTTCTCCTTGTCTCACAAGGAAGGATTGGATTTGGTGTCAAACAAGGAAAGCCAATATTGATTAGGGGATAAAATTTGGTGAATTAAGAAAGGTTGGATATTTGATTTATTTTGTTTAGGAAGTTATGATATTTGATTTGTTTTTTTAGGCATGATATTCGTTAATTTAGTCTGTGATTTTTGTTTAGTTAGGAAGTAATATATTTGATTTATCTAAATTAGGCATGAACTTATTTATGTTTTATTTAATTTGGTAAATAGCTTAATTAATTTTTATTTAGTTTGGTATATTACTTAATTAATATTAATTTAATTTGGGTGTAATTTAGTGGCTTGGGCATGTGGGCCAAATGTGTGGGTGTGGGCTTGTGAGGCTTAGGTGGGTTTGGTGTGTGTTGGCTTGGTGAGTGGTCTTAATGTGTATGGGTCAGAGTTGGGTGTTAATGAGGGTTTTGGGCCGAACATAATTTTTTTAAACCGGAAATCAAACAAGTAACCCGAAGCTAAACTAGCGAACTTAATCTGACTATGAGCCAATTCTTGATTCTCCCTTCCAACATCCATTTTCCGCGGTTTCCGCAACTTAAAAGGTAGTTTGCTCCAAATGAGACTC
>SKCR01001278.1:0-65657 GCA_019454045.1 Zanthoxylum bungeanum
ATTGGAGGAATAAAATGAGAAGCAGACAAAGAGAAGTGTGATTTCATAAGTGGGCAAAACGGTCAAAAAGAAAAGGCTTACAGAGGTGTGTAGTGTAATACTACAGAGAAAAACCATGACTATATACAAGGATCCATGCATCTTCATAGTAGCCTGTATTATTATGGATTATTAGTCCAAAGTACTATGTGACTTGGGGTTGGGAATCAATTTAATGTCGCTATCTATGGCGAAGAGATTGGGGTATCATAAGTTAAAACCAATCCTCATGACCCTGCAGTTTGCTGATAGAACCATCAAGATGCTCAAATGAAAGATTGAATATGTGATAGTGAAGGTAAGAGATTTTGAACTACCAATAGACTTCATCGTTCTGGATATGGAGGAAGATCTAGAAATAGCCTGCATATTGGGAAGACCTTTTTTGGCAACTGTAATAGCGATAATTGATGTACAACAAGGTCTCCCAACCTTCCGAGTGAAAGGAGAGAATTTAATTGTCAAAATGTTCGACCTGGCGGGAAAATAAGAAAGTCCAGAGAATGAAGTTTTAATGGAGCTAGTGGAAGGGCAAAGAGTGGAGTATGGACCTGCAAATAGATAAGGTGGAGGAAGAAGAAGTGGTATGTGAGACATTCAAGGCAGATATACATGAAGAACACTACAGCATACATCAATTCGATGTTGGTTTCTAATGTGGTCCCAAGATCATATTTGAAAATGAAAATAATGAATACAAAATGAAGTGAGGCGGAAACACACTTACATTGAACGAATTTGAGATGTGTTGAGAAGAAAGTGAACTCCAAGATCCTTTGTTGATTTTCGGCCAATGTGAATATCCAAGCTCCAAGCTTAGTCCTTTGATTCCAAGCTCCAAGATTAGTTTCCCTATCACCTAGTGATGATTCTTCAAGTGCTAGCTTAAGAAAATTTTGCCACAAAATTTTCTATCCACCAAGTGAAGCTCACGATTTTGTGAGCTAAAGAGAGAGAGAGAGTTTTCTTTTTTTGTGTATTTGTTTTCTAAAAACAATAATGAAAAATGCTTTACCAAATTTTTTGTATATCTTTCAAAAAGTCAACCAAAAATTTGGAGCCAAAATTTGCATTAAAGCCTCACAACCACTTCTTTCATGAATAGTGACTGCATGTCAATCACCAAAAAGTGAGTTGACATCTATTACTTGAATGACGTGCGATGTGACAAGCGATGTGACTTGTGGCCGCACTTGATTCGAAATTGAAGTGGCCTCGCAAACACATCCCGGGCTCGGGTTCATTAATTCCGAATTAACGAATTTTTCCGTTGCGACGTAATTAAATCAAATTTAATTAAATAATTATGCCAAGCAAAATTACTATTCACGTCGCTTGCGAATTAACTCTAAATTAATTCGTTAGCCTGAATTAAAATTCAATTTTAATTCCGCGTCGAAATCTAATTTCGTTTAATATATCGAATATATTATTTTATCGATTAATTCCAAATTAATCGTTTCTCTCTCTTCTAATAGTATTTTATCAAAGATAATATATCTCTGTAATTAATCCAAGATTAATTATGTTCGAATCATACGTCATCGGTGAATCTTCGGGAAGTGACCCAAGAGATCCCTAGATATGTTGGCAATAAATTCGATCGTTGGACTATCTGAACACGTACGTACCTCGTACTACGTTCTTACCGATTTATGAGACATAATTGGGTTCTAGCAAAGCGCCATGCCTACCAAATTCTCCAGAAATATTCTTAATGAAATATATAATTTATATCAGGCGTAGTATACGTAGTATTACGTATTGCGATCCAGTATCGGATGTCACGTGCAAGGCCTGAGGTTGGTCAAGTGTCTACCCCGTACAAAGCATATACCGGATTATAAGAAACTAGTCTCTTTAAATCGGATAATCATGACCTTGTCATATTATCCCGATGGTTGCAACCATTTAGAGTACTAGTTTTGTATCCCTGCGTGATCATCATCTTCATATGACTGAAGTGATACTTACATCTTGACATCACACCCAATACACTACGATTCTCAATAAACCCAGAAGAGACGTACACAGAACCTGTTAAAGTCCCGGACGACCAAAACCAAAGCGTATTGATTGGCGCAAGTACTAACGATGTAAGTCTCAGGTTAAGACCAAATACACATACCCTGATGCGGACTCCCATAGACACATAGTCATACTACCAATGGGATTCCGCGGGGTCTATCCAGAGCGAAGCTGTTTCCGTACCATCGGTAAACACAACCTCCTATCACACTTGCATAAGTATCTAATACTTAAATATATGAGAACTATGCCGTTACGCTTCCATAACACGCACAAATGTAATACTAGTCTATTCTACATTATCGATGTCCAGTCTCGATAATACTACGACTATGAATATTTAATGATTAAACCTTTATGGATTGATATTGTCTCATATCATCTCAATCCGGAACTAATCATAAGGACTTTTATCATTTATATATTTAAGTAATCAAATTATAAAATGATAAAATGCAATTTCATTGCTACATAATTAATTTATACAAAAACCACAATGTCTTTTACAAATAGTGACGCTATAGGTCATAATTGCCTAACATTCGACCCCACGTTAAATCATGTTATATCACAACCAAAACCACCATAACCCAATCCATCCAAGCCAAAACAGAAAGGGTAGTCAGAAATTGCAATCTCTGCAACCACTAATAAAGGTTAACAAGTATGGGTAACAGTAGAAGATTGAGGGACGAAGGTTAGTGCAAATTCATCCCTATATATACTGTCGTACAGACGGAAAAGGGCTGTAATTGCGAAAGATGAGTCTACAAGCTCAGCACCTAAATTGAATTCACCCTAAGTATTTGGGTGGTCACATCTAGCTGAAAACGTTAAACTTAGCACTAGTGGGGTGGCAACCCACGCATTTATTTTTAGTTTTCTTTACTTGAGTCTCTTTATATTTATTGTGTGTCAGTTACATGTTTAACAATTTGCATGTGTATTTATGCAGGTACTAGTA
Organism: Zanthoxylum bungeanum; assembly: GCA_019454045.1. NCBI lineage: Eukaryota > Viridiplantae > Streptophyta > Magnoliopsida > Sapindales > Rutaceae > Zanthoxylum > Zanthoxylum bungeanum. Next base: position 3,032 of record SKCR01001278.1, read on the forward strand.
TAATCCACATAGCTGAAGGCTGGCATGTCATGATGTGTCACATTACAAACCCAACGCAAAGAGTGGTAACGTTGCACATCTCGATGCATACCATTACGCGTAGCGACTCGAGGTCTAAATGCGCAGAAGAATGATACACCTCATGCACGGTAGAGTTATTCCTCACTCTTGTTCTTTATGTTAATTTCACATTGAGGACAATGAAAACTCTAAGTTTGGGGGTATGTGCATGCTAGTTTTAGTGCCTGCTATTGAAAAAAATGAGACATAGGTAGTGAAGCATAAGTCCAATGATGAGTTTGATTGTGTTAGTGTAAAATCTTGGAAAATGATAAGTTCCCAATTTAATCTTTTTTTATGCCTTGAATAGGTGATTTAGGTTAGACTCGTAAGCACTTAAAAGTAGGTTTCTAATAGTAAGAGCCTATATAGTCGATAAAGTTACTAGTGGAGAAAGTTGTTAGACGATGAATGACCGTTTTCTTAGATGTTTATCTAGGTATGCTAGTGTTATGATATATGGTATGGCTAAAAAATAGAATGAAAAAAGAAGAAAAAAAATGAATAAAGACAAGTTGTTGAAGAAAAAAATAGACTACCTATAATCGATAGGCTTGAAGCTACTCATGGGTGAGTGATATGACCACCATAAGGAGAAATGCTAACTTAAAGGGTATGTGAGTCAAAAAGAAAAAGAAAAAAATATGGAGAAAAATTGTACCATATTAAGAGCATATAGGCAGACACATAGCATATTTGAGATATCTAGGTTGGTTTAACCCATCATATCTCAATTTTTGAGACGAAGTCACCGAGTTGACTTACTCAAGAATCGAACTACGACAAGACCTTTTCACACACACTGTGAGTCCGACTTAGATGATTTATTTAAGAATTTGGATTTGAGTTGTGTTAAGTACTTTGAAGGTTTTTGGTTTTGTTATTATGCATTCTTTGAGGTTAATATTATGTACGAGTCTCAAGGTTGATTTTGTTATTTTATTTATTTTTTTCCTTAATTTTTTGTGTGATCTCGTGTTCATGTGAATGAAGTTTATGGGTATTATCGTTGTAAGCCCTCACGAGACTATAACTCGTCCACTAGGGCCGGATATGGGTTTAAAGGCTTGTTGCATATGTTAAATGAAATTGTAATCCCTACAAAAATGGCTTAGGTTAATTTATTTTAGTTTGTTTATTTTATTTTATTTCTTTTTGTTTTACTTAATGACTAGTAAAATGTTAAGTTTAGGGTGTGATGAGTGATTAATATGTCTATATTTATCGCTCTTTTATCTTACATTTTATGTGTTATCTCGAGTTGTATGAACGTTTTGATGCGCTTTGAATATATTTTGTAGGTCTAAATCATAATACGACTTAATTGGACTTAATGTGTGATGATTCAAAAGATTCAGAGCAAAATTGGGTCGTATTTTAGAGTTCATCATGGTCGTCTCGACGCTGGTCAGCGCGTCGCGATGCAGCATAGTGCAAAATTGAGATAGAACCTAAAACTTGTTCGGTGTCGTGACGCCCAATCAAAAGAATCTTGAGTAGTAACACTGAGCCTACACGTCGCAACACGGACTTGATTCTTGAGGTGTGAAAACTTTTATTTCTTAATAATGAAATAACTCAGGGCCTCCTATATAAACATAAGCTCGTCCAATACCTAAAAATAAGACTCATAATATACTTTTGGAGCCTCAAAACATTAAAATAATAAAGAGTCTCTCATCACATAGAGCAAGACAAATAAAGAGTCTCTCAATCAGTGTTGGAGATTTAAGTCGAAGACTGCAAACGTGAGTTATTTCTTCATTTCCTTCTCTAGCTTACTCTTTATGAATTCTTATATTTGTAATCATGATTTGCTTGTGTTTATTGAATACTTTGAGTAGCTAAATCATTAATCTATGAGGATTTTAAGCACAATATTTAATTAATTTGTATCTTTTTATTTTTTGGGTTTTTATTGAATTATTTATTATTCTCTTTGCTTGAATGTATGTTTTATTGTCTGACCAACAATAGAATAGTCGTGGTACATCCTTAAGAACTCGACAGAGGAAATTTGGGTTAGTCGTGTGAATAATAGCGCATGATCTAATTCTGTGAATTGATTTCCTTACATGATATACATATACTTGTAGAGCATGCATAGCCAATATTAGAACTTGAACTTAATGGATTTGGTTTAAGTTAGTTAATATAGACATATAGTTAATTAGCTTCATCAGAATATTTCTACCTGGTCATCGAAAGTGTGTTTATATGAAGTTACAACTTTAGGTTCTTCTATCATATGAGTTTTTCCCAAAAGTTGTTCATTTGCTCTTTATTTAATCTTTGATTAATTAGTTTTATTAAATTTCTCTCTCAATCAATTGTTTAGTTTTATTTAAGTATGTTTGTTTTAGTATTAATAAGAGGACTAATAAGTTTATGTGGATACGATATCCGACTATTAGTCACTGTATTACTTGAGCGATATATATATATATGATTTCTTATTTTTAATAGATGTATAGTTTTATACTATGCTCTCCAGATAAAAGTGTGGACTATTTAAATTATCATTATATTTATACACCTTAATTAGACGTCGTTGAATTAGACCCGATCACGGTATCGGTTTAGAATCGAAACTGAACTGAATGAAATCGTAATATGATTTTAAAATCGGAATCTAACCGAAATCCATTTTGATTCGGTTATGGTTCCACATAATTTGGAACCGTTAACTTAAGGTTCAGTCCGATTTCGGTTCAGAACAGGAACCAAACTACCTTTTTTCTTATTCCCAAAAAATAAGATCGAACCGGTTTGGTTCTAGCTTGTTGAAACTGTAGAATCAGATGGTTCGATTCAATTTTGAAACCTAACCAAATTGTGACTAGATCTACGTTGAATTGTAACATAAAAATAAAATGAAAAGAAAATGGAATAACATACAAGCAATATTATCTTTGATTTTCTATCATATAAAGAAAATTAATTTTTAAAAAACAACCTAGAAAAGGATGCCAACTTGTTGGTTGTCTCTCAATATTAAATTTTGGAGCAGAAATTTTATTGAATAGTAAAAAGTAATAAATTAATAAATAAATTAAAAGGAAATTGAAATTAAATTAAATGTGTTCAGACTTCAGAGAGAGCAGAAGAGAAGTGCAAGGAAAGATATCAGAGAGTGGATTAAAGAATGTCGGATAATTTGTCTGATTATAAATGTCGGATATCATTGTTGCACGTGTGGGTTCCTCTTGTCCACGTGTTTCTGTTTTTATTCCATGAATGAATGGATTGACTTGTCTGTCTCTTTGCTTCTTTCAATTTTTTTTCCTCTCTCTTATTAACTCTATTCACCCTTCACTTTTTGCAGGGCCCTTTTTGAGTTTTTGTGGAAAAGTTGGCTACGGAATTATATAGATGGCTTTCGTAATTATCTATATAGAGATATAAAAAGATAAGTTAGATTGATTAGAGGGTGAATCAGGTATTAAGATTCTATATTGATAAAATTTGATTTTCATAAAAAAATAAAAATAAATGATCTTATAAATAGTTTATAATTGCACCCTCAAATTAAGGGTGGTAATGGGCCGGATTCGGGTCGGACTTATTTGAATTTAGGTCTGGGTCTAAAAAAGCCTGACCCGAGCTATTATCAAGCCGAGTTTTATCCGGACCAGACCCGAGCTTTTTTAGTTGAACCCAGCCCGAACCAAGGCACAAGTCGGACCGTTCATTTTAAAACCCGATCCAAATTTTTTTGACTCCGAACCGGACTTGGATTTTTTTACGACCCTTACCTTAAATTTATATTAACACCAATTACTGTGTTGAATCAAGCCTCGTAATGCCATTTTTAAGTGAGGCTAGGGTTAGGCTCGGTTGTTACCATCTCTTAGGTCATAATTTTCTTGCTATTTGTTTGATTAGCTCAAGGGGATGAATGTCAGGCTTGTTTTCAATCATTATCATCTCATCTCATCTCTTAGGTCATCACTTTAATATGTTTTATTGGTTAATTAATTTGACTAAAACAGTATAATAGCTACCTGTAAAGCCAATGCTAATTCATTCAAAATTTAATTACTCATTTCATCCCACAACAAAATCCTTGACTTTTGATCGCCTTAATGAAGATTACTTAGAGTTGTCACGTGGCTCGTAAAATGGAAGACTTGGTCAAATCACTGTTACGATTATCAAGTGTTTGATAGTTGTTTTTCGTTCGAATGGCAACATAGAGAATTCATCCCTTGAATAAACCTTCATCTAACAGTGAATTTATTTGGTTAGTAGAGAACCACATAAATTTGACAAGCAGACAGGATAAATATAGATTTTACGTGGTTTGGCGAAGAGTGATTCCTACATACGTCCACGGGAGAAATGATGATATTTTATTATGCCTAGGGGTCAAGACCGACTCGAGTTACAAATTAGGGGAGATCATAAATACAATGATAAAACATCTTGGGTCTTAACATGCATGGTACAGTTCTCACAAGTGGTCGGACGAGTGATCGGTTTTCTCTCTCTATCTCTAACTCTTAAGCTCTCGATTTTACAAGTTGTGAAATGTAAAATTTTTCTAACCCCTTAAATAATGACTTGAACCCCTTTACACTCTCAAAAATACTATTTCACTGACTCTGATTTTAGCTAATGTCAAACATTGCCTTCCTCAACCACTCTTAATCCAGCCAATTAGATTAGCTTAATCCTCCACCACTGCACCGTCCTACAGTAGTATATAGCTGTTTATGGCGCCTATGCTCTGCCACCGTACCGGTCTATAGACAGCTGGTAGGGTCTACATTCAATATAAACTGTTGCTTTGCTTCTGTCATCATTATAACCTTCTGGAAGCATACCTTCCCAGTTAGGACATACGTCATATGGCTCCAATATTTGTCGACTTGTGAGCCCATATTCATTCATTGGGTCGGGATACCAAGGTAAATGATACTTATCAAAGTCCTACCATTTAACTCTTCAACTAGGTCAGGTTCACATATAGGGACCTCATCGGATCGGGTCCTACAGACTCTCAGACGACCCGAAAATCCCTCTTTTCATATGGTCGGGTCGGTATCATTACTTGTTTCATCTTCAACATGTTCTGCTCTTTGGAGAACTTCTCTGTATTATGTGGTCGGGTCTTCCTGTCAAACCCCGTCTCATTCTGGGCTCTTGGGCCTTCATCTATTAAACTTCATCTATTTGTTTAGTTAAGTTTTGGGTTGGAAGTTGCAATTTTTTCTCAAATTTTCCCTTTGAGTTTATTGAAAAGGTTTTTCACGAGATTGGTACATATTCATATGTTCAGCTTAGGCTTTTTTTATTTAAGTACTCTTGATGGGTTATTGACAGTATGTGATTGTTGGGATATAAGATTTTGTTTGATTGTTATACTTGAATGAACTTTAAATAACATCAAAAATTCAAAAGTCAAATTCATACATAACATAAAATATCCTCAAAGAAGAATATCAATTATATAATTAGAAGATTTTTTTTTTATTTACATTATTGCATATTGTCATAATAATTAAGAAGAATCAAGATAATCATTTTAGGATTTTCAAAATTATAACTTTGTAATTCCTTAAAATCACATATAATGTGAATCTCATCAGATTTTTGTAACAAAATACCAGAAAGTGAAAGGTCAAGTGTGCTGTTTGCACAGAATTGGACTTATACTTGTAGCTATATGGCTCAAATTTACTTTTATTTTTATCAACTTGTTCCAACCATATATACCAGCTATTAATTGATAGTCATATAGAAGTAATTCTTTAACGCTTATCTTCTTTAAAGAAGAAAATTTGGTTATGTTTGGGAATTGTTTTATTGTTGTAGTTACAAGATGGGCTTTTATTTGTATGGTCCTTCACTCCATTATGTGTGCACTTTTTTTTTTTTTTGAATTACAATTCTACATATATATATACACAATCTGAAATCTACTGGGATATTCAATGCATACAATTATCGCACACCCAGACATCTACGTCTACTAAGAGACGAGCCCTAATCGGAAATATAATCGAAAATATCTATTCTCACTCAAATAATCGGGGAGAAATCTACTCCCAAATCCTAATTCTTAGGATTGGAGACAAGAGTCTCAACAGAATCCCTGTTGGGACTCGAGTTACCACTGGGCCATGAGCCCCAGTGAAATCTTACGCCTTTTAACACGAGTATCTAGAAAAATTATAGAATATAACATAGGGATCACACTATATATCTAATTATTTAATAATATATTAGCACGTATGTAAATATAACACATTAAAAACTTGAATTACATGTCCTTTATTTATTAATTGGTTCTACCACGTGTAATAATTTAATAATATCATGTCACACATACTAAAATAATAAAAACTAATTAAATAATTGTTATTTACATCAATACAACTCCGATCCACACGTTATATACTTATTGGTTGGTATATTACTACTGTGACACCCATACAATGATAAGTGTATGAGTGACATGATATTATTAATCGAGAAATATATAACATGTAGATTTGTATTAAATATATTACCATTTATTTAGTTATTTTTATTTTTCAGTATTTTTACATGTGTATCAATATATTATTGAATTATTATATATAGGTAATGTGGTACCATTGTTGTATATAGTAGACTTTTTCTATGATGATAGTATCAAATAATTATTATTAAAAATAATAATATTCTTTGTTTTGATAAGTAGAAATTATGAACATAGGGTGAAAAGTCATTGTCTTAAACAAATGGGTCAATTTTACACTAGTTTTTCCAAGATCAACAACAAAAATAAAGCAATGACCCGCTTGAATAGTACAATTGGCAATCAACAATATCTACCTTAGGAAAAATTTCTTATCTATCACATTATCCAAAAAATAATTTAATATTAATATTTTATTACATATATTAAAATATTACACAATTATTAAATAAATAATAATCGTTATATTTAATATAATTACACATCATATATTTATTAATTGATAATATCACTTACGATACCTATATCGAAGAATTATACGCATAACTTTTGTCGGGGTGTTACAATTAATTCAAATCCTGATCAAGCCCCTATATTGCATTGATCAAGTGTCATTCAAATCCATTCATCCTCAAAATCTATCTATAAGAAGAAATTAGATAATATAAAATAGTTAGAAGAAAGATTGACATGCAAATATAAATATTTTAATTAGTTTGAGATTATCAATGGAAAAAATAAACAAGGGTTTTGCCCCAATACTTAGCGGTTCCAAATTCCAATCAATATTTTGCAAAAGATTCTCAGCTTTTTAGTATATATATGGCTCCACCCCCCATGTGTTTAAAGGTCCCCAATTCCATTGCAATTTTGTTTGATGATGGATGATGCTTAAGTGCTTGTCTTTGCTATTGTTTCTTTCATTTATATTTCTCAATTTATATATATTTATTTATTTATTTTTTCCTACTAAAGCCCACATAATATTAGGTAACCTTGTATGTTTATAAAGTCGATACCAAAACCATGTGATCCGGTGTTTGTTTGGCCACAATGAGGATGAAATTTAGCACTTGTGGTGGGGCTTCAATGGAGCTGCTTTTGTATTTTCTTTTTTTCTTTTTTGTTGCAGCCAAGTTACTGCGGAAACAGATTTCCAATGTTGCATGTTACCCCCTCGTGGGTTTCGTTAATCATATCATAATCGATCGTCCTTGGTACGATATAGACAATTGACAAGTACCAAAAAGTTTGTGAGCCCAGCCATGCATCTATGAAAAAGTTTCATATAAGATTAATTGTAGGGTTAGTGTTACTATCATACAATTCTCACATGCAACAGAAATGCAACTATTAATGGACATAGAAGCTTTTGGCCATCCTTACCCTTGAGCTAGATTAGATTGTTCATGTTGAGTGTAGGGTTTCTCAATTCTTAGGGTGGCGTTTGGGTTGAGTTAAGTCAATGAAATTATATATGGTATGAGAGCTAATCTCATTCACGAGTGAACCCATACTACAGTGAAATAGAAACTTAATATATGTATTTCATCGAATAAATATAGACATGTTGCTAGTGAAAGTTAAAATTAAGTTAATCATTTAGTTCTGATATGATGATCATACCATATAATTTTTTGAATAATGTTCATATTATTACTTGGATTTTAATTATTATTATCCTATGACCCTAGCATTTGTTAGATATCTCATATATAACCTACTCACTCACATGCTCCACACCAATATCAAATACCTAATATCTAATAAAAAGTCATTAATCTTATAAAAGTTTCAAATTATCAGGATGGAATTTTATTGCGTTTGCAACTTTTGCAGAAAACACTTTAAATTTAATTTGGTTTTGTCCGGCCTCCTTTAATTTTTTTTTTTTTTTAAGAAACATTTTAAATTGAAAATATTTTTTCTTTTACAAACGTTCTCACTTTATAAAAACAAATATACATCAACATAAAACTATTATGGATCAATACAAAACTTTTGTTCTGAAAGGGTGTGGTTCGATGGCAAATGGTTTAAAACTTAGTTATTATATTATGGATTCGAGTATAAATGATGCATTTTTTTGTAAGAACCTGAAATAACCGATGGTTTTATTTACCCCGCTTAAGCTCGGGTCGGATATATTAACACCAGAGATTTCAACGTATCCAAAAAAAAACTCTCTTGTAGCAAATCAAAAGGAATAATGCAAGTGCACTGTTGGAAATTAATGTTGTTAATTATTTGGTGTTGTTAAATAACAACAATTAGTAATAATTTCATGTTGGAAATTATTAAGTTAATTATTTGGTGTTGTTAAATAACAACAATTAGTAATGATATCATTATTAAGTAAACAACAGGAGTTGTTAATCAAATAATTAAGTAACAACAAGAGTTGTTATGAAATGTTAAGTGGGGAACATATGGTACACCCATGATGTTAACATTTTGTAAGGGTTAGAAAATGTCATTATGCATCCTAATCAAGGATTAATAGTAATTCATGCATGTGAGCTAATAGTGACTTGGTTCCCTCCTATAAATAGATCATTTGCTTATTGAGTTAAACAATCAATTAAGTTTGATTAAGAGGTCTCTACAAGATTAAAAGGTATGTAATTGTGTTGTGGTTAGTATAGATTTATTTCAATTAGCATGTAAATAAATCCAGAACTAATAATACATGTATGGTTAGATCATAAGAGGACAAACATGTAAATATATTAGGGATTATGTTTCCTAACATTGGTATCAGAGCTAAATGCATGTAGTTGGATTACACAAATATTGCATGAACATGCATGAAAAATGTTGAAAATGTGTTTTTTTTTACAAAATGATTTTCTTCCAACTTTGGGCCCATAACTCTCGGTAGAAAATTGATAATCGCATGTTCAAATATTTGAAAACTAGGTCATGAGATTCATTTTGACCATCTTTAATTCTTAATTCAAATCAATTATGAGATATGACCCTGGTTGGCTAGACTAGAGGTTTTACCAGAAAATCACTCCCAGAATAGTGTACACTGTCATCGTTTTAAAGGAGTTCAGTGTCCAGTTGGTGACGACAATGTCGTCTATTCGACGATTGTTACGACGAGTATGTCCCCGGTTTCGATGCATGTCATCATTTGTTACGCATAAGTCGTACGAGAAACCAAGAAGGCGACATGTCGTCCGTACATGTCAAGACAAGTCAGCTGGCAGTATTAGATTAAAACGACATGTCATACGGCCACCGAACAAGTGGACGACTGACAGTGTCTGCGCGTGGAAGTAAACCGAGGCTGGCCCGCGGTTGAGGGCGATGGGAGCTGAGCTGTGGCCGGCGTGGCGGCGCGTGAGCAGTGGCAATCATGTGGCACGTGAATGGCGCGTGGACATCCGTGTTGGCCGTGTTGGTCATGTGGCGTGTGTTGGTCTTGTTGGTCTGTCTGTATCGATTTGATCGGTCATGATTTTCATTGTCCTTCTTTCATTTTGTGTATTATCGGCCATGATAAATTTTTTTTATCATATAAACTTTGTGTTTATGTAAATGAATATCTTTGTGATGTTTATTTAGTAATGTAACTTTGTGTTTCATTATATTGATTTTTCTTGTATTTGTATGCAGAAAAATCATGCGATCAGATAAAAAACTACAAAAAGGTTATGACATCGCCCACAGTGAAAAATTGAAAGACGTGTGTGTGCTGGATCTGGATAAGAGTGATCGGATTATGATCGATTAAGAATGATCACGCTATAATCTCGCTATATAATAACCTTCATAGATATGGTAATTGGATTAGGAGGACAACCAAACAGACTCAGATTGCTACGAAATACTCTCCCGGAAATATGGCAAAAAAAGGCTTACTGATATTTGGAAATTAGTAACTCATACAAAAGAACTACGTGTTTAGTATAACATAGTCATTGAGATGTTAGCGATTGAGTATCTCCAATATAAGGCAAATAATACTATTTTTCCTTTGATGTCCCGGAAACGTTGCAAGGATCCGAAATTTGCTATAAGTTTCACATGGTTGTCCAATATCAATTAGGATTCTTATCCTAAGACATTTATTCGTTGGAACACTAGAACCGGAAAAGTTTTAAGTGTTAGATATTAGTTTTTTCTATGATAAAATTATGTTAATGCTTATTTGTGTAATTGTTTATTACTTCACGGCATGTAAATATTGTATTTATATGTATGAATGTTTCATGTTGAATTTAATTTATGTAATTAAATCAATGATTGTCATGTACAATAGTCGCATGATTAAGATGTCCTAAGAATTTATGTAATTTTTAGAAAATGATTTTACATGATTGATTATGTTGATAATATTTTTACATTAGGTAGTTGGATGATGATTGGACACATAGTGGCCTTTTGACTCCAACCTCATTGAAAAATCTTATTAAACATAATTCCTTTCATGATAAAATAAGACAAAAGTATTAACAATTGTGCATGAATGTCTGTAGAAACTTTGTGTTTTTAATATGGCTTCCGCAACAAAGAACATTATTGCTGAACTCAACAAGGGTGAGAAATTGAATGGCGATAATTATGAAATTTGGAGCATGAAAATCCAATATGTGCTAGAAGAACAAGAGGTTTTTGAAACTTTGAAAATGAGCATGGATGAACCTGAACAAGGCACTACGGCCCAACATAGGCGAGACCGAGAGGCTTATGAGGCCTGGAAGAAAAAGAATTCCATTGCCCGCATTACGTTGCTGAGCAGTATGGATAATGACCTAATGAAAGAGTTCAGGAAATATGACATGACTAAGGACATGTGGTCCACACTAGCAGAAAAGTTTGGTAGTACCTCAATTACCAAACTCAGGTCACTGACAATCAAGTTTGACACATACAAGAAACGTCATGAGTTCACTATGCCAAAACACTTGAGGCAAATGTCAAACATGATTACTGAACTGGAAGATGTGGACATGTTCTTATAGATGAACAGAAAGTCCAAGCGGTCATTCGTTCTCTTCCAAATAGCTGGGAGCATATGAAGATGCATTTGACCCACAATGAGAGCATCAAAACCTTTGATGATGCTAAACGTCACCTTGAATTAGAAAGCGACCGACTTGCGGCTGCTAAGTCAAATACTGAAGTGTATATGACAGAAACTAGCAAACCTGGGGGTTTCAAGAAGAAAATAAAATTTCATGGTGGTGAGTTCCAGTTCGGAAAAGAACAAAATTCTTCCAAGCCAGAAAAGAAACAGAAAACCAATCAACATGGGAAAGGAAAACGTCCTACCAAAAAGAAAAACATGGCAAATGTTAAATATTTTAACTGTGGTAAGAAAAGTCATTTTGCTCGTGACTGCACTGAGCCTAAAAAGTAATACCTTTCGAGCATATTTAAATGAAATATGTGTTTCAAGTTTAATATTTCTAACTGGATCTAATCATTTGTGGACTGTAGACTCAAGAGCCACATACCATGTAGCGAATGATAGAGATGCCTTCGTGGAATTTCGACGAATTTCATATGGGGTGAAGTGGATATATGATGGCAACAACTCACGTGTTGAAGTCAAAGGAATAGGAACATGCAAGTTAGTCATGCATGGTGGAAAAACTTTACTACTACATTATGTATTGTTTGCTCCACAAATTCGTCAGAATTTATTTTTGTGTTGGTTTTGGTTAATTTAGGTTTCAATTTGAACTTCCATAAATTTGGTGTTGATTTGTACTTGGGTACAATACACTATGGTTCTGGTTATTTTCTTGATGGTTTTATTGTATTGAGTGTTGAATGTTTCAATCACAATTCCAGTTTTTCGTTTGTTACTTCACCTGTCAATAATGAAAGTGATGTAATTGTGTGGCATGCTAGACTTGGCCACATTGGCCAGCAAAGAATGAACAGATTAGTCAAAGAAGACTTTATGATAAATATTGGGAAGGTAGAATTGTCAACCTGTGAATATTGCTTGGCAGGAAAAACTGCGAGAAAACCATTCGGAAAATGGACTAGAGCAGAATTTCCATTACAATTAATCCATTCAGATATCTGTGGTCCAATGAATGTCAGGGCAAGGCATGAAGCATCTTATTTCATCATATTCATAGATGATTTTACACACTTTAGTTATGTCTATTTGATTGCTCATAAATCTGAAGCATTAGAATATTTCAAGAAATTTATGAATTTAATAGAAAATCAACTGGACAAGAAAATTAAAGCACTACGCACTGACTGTGGTCGTGAGTACTTATCTGATCAGTTCAGAGAATTATGTGATGAAAAAGGAATTAGTCGTCAATTAACTACTCATGCTACTCCTCAACAAAATGGTGTTGCGGAAAGAAGAAATAGAACCCTTCTTGAAATGGTTAGGTCTATGATGGCATAAGCAAATTTGCCTATAACCTGTTGGGGTGATGCATTATTAACTGCCACATATGAACTTAACCGAGTGTCATCAAAATCTGTGTCCACCACACCATATGAGTTATGGACATGCCGTAAACCAGATATTCACTTTCTAAAACCTTGGGGTTGTGCGGCCTATGTTCATGTGCGTTCTCACGAACATGGAAAGTTAGGTCAAAGAGGAAAAAAATGTATCTTTATAAGATATTCTGAACAATCAAAATGGTATGTTTGCATAGGTGAAAATGAAAGTGGAGGCGTGACAGAATTTGAATCACGAGATATCATATTTTTAGAAAATAATTTTCCTAAGCAGGGAGAGATAGGTCAAGATTTATCTCTATATGAAACTCAAGATCACATGGATCACATGATTGGTGAACACTCGGGTTTACCTAATTCAAGTGGGAGTGATGAGAGAAATTTGAGAAAACATGATGAATCTATTTCACATGAATCTCAAAATGATGAATTAGTTTCACACGAGTCTCATTTACGTGATCCGTGTGGGAGTGATGTACATAATCCAAGTGGGAGCAATGTGCACGATCCAAATGGGAATAATATGGAAAGTGAGGAATCAGTTCCACCAATAGAATCTCAATTGCGACGTAGTAATCGTATAGGCATCTCTCGACGTCGTTTCGATATCGAAGGAGAAACCTTTATGATTCTACCTCAAGATGATGAAGAACCTAGAAACATAAAATAGGCTCTTCAGTGTCTAGCTAAGGAAAAATGGATGAAAGCAATGGAAGATGAAATGGAGTCAATGAGGTCCAACCAAGTTTGGAAATTGGTTGATCTACCCAAAGGATGCAAAGCTATCAAGAACATATGGGTTCTTAAAATAAAGCGTAATGCCGATGGCAATATCGAAAGATATAAAGCACGGCTTGTAGCAAAAGGGTATACACAACATGAAGGAATTGACTACGAATAGACTTTTTCACCCGTTGTAAGGTTTACCTCAATTCGCTTGATTCTGGCTATAGTAGCAAGCATGGATCTAGAATTACATCAAATGGATGTAAAGACTGCTTTTCTCAATGGAGAACTTGATGAAGAAATCTACATGGAACAACCAGTAGGTTTCATAAAAGAAAATGAAAATGAGAAAGTATGTAGACTTTTAAAGTCTATATATGGTCTCAAGCAATCGTCTAGACAATGGTATATACGATTCCACAGTACAATCATTTCAAATGATTTCACAATGATAGATAAGGATCATTGTGTGTACACCAAGAGAGATAAAGATAAGTTCATTATCTTATATTTGTACGTGGATGATATACTTATAGCTGGAAATGATAAGGAGTTTGTAAAACACATCAAAGAATGGTTATCATCTAACTTCGAGATGAAAGATATGGGTGAAGCTGCATATATTCTTGGGGTTAAGATCTCAAGAAATCGTTCAAAGAATTTATCATCTCTTTCACATGAGTCATATATAAAGAAAATTCTTGAACGCTTCCAAATGCAGGCTTGTAAACCCATTGATACTCCTATCACGAAAACTGAAGCTTTGAGTCGTAGATTGTGTCCTGAAACTCCACAGGAAAATGAACAAATGAAGAAAGTTCCTTATGCAAATGCAGTTGGAAGTTTAATGTACGCAATGTTGTGTACAAGACTTGATATCTGTTTCGCTGTTGGAATGGTAAGTAGATACCAATCCAATCCAGGACTAGCACATTGGAAAGCAGTTAAAAGAATATTTAGGTATCTGAAAGGGATAGTCGATTACTCATTGTGCTATCAAGGAAATGATCTTCAATTGCGAGGCTATACTGATGTTGACTGGGGAGGAGATTTAGATGAAAGAAAATCTACCTCCGGTTTTGTTTTCTTACTAAACAATGGTGCATTTTCATGGAGCAGTAAGAAAAAATCTTGTATAGCCTTATCCACAATGGAGGCTGAATTTGTGGCTTTTTCATCGGCAGTACAAGAGGCTGTATGGTTGAAAAGGTTCTTAGATCATTTGGGTATATCAAATAAAGCTTCTGGTCCGGTATTAGTTAACTGTGATAGTGAAGCAGCGATAGCCTACACAAAAGACCCAAAATTCCATTGTAAAACGAAACACATAGATATCAAATATAACTTTGTGAAAGACATAGTTGCACGAGAAGAGGTAAACATGAAGTACATTTCTACGAAAGAAATGGTAGCAGATCCATTGACCAAGCCTGTTCCTAGAGATGTCTTTGTTAGACATGTAAAAACTCAGGGATTGCGTAGATGTTAATGTGCTTACATATTATGATATGTATTTTTCCCAAATAATGTTTACTAATGTTAATACTCATTGATGTTTGTATTCAATGCTTACATGTTAATATGTTGATACATGTTTTAAACAAATATACTATTTGTTAGTATGAGAAGTATGTCAGACAAGTGAATGATTGGCCCTCTCACACGGGCAATCGCCTCCATTACTTTGTGTTAATGGGAGATGAGACAAATTTTTAAGCTAATTATCTGAGTGATAATTTAGAGAGCTCAAGCTTCAAAATTATGTAATGTCGTTATGAGGTCACTTTCTCTGTGATATGACCTAAGGTGAATAAGTTCGTTTCACCTTACTTGTCTAAATGTCAGATATGAGTTAGACATTGTGTTTTGTCTGAACTATAATCTGTATGGTATTTTATGAGACATACGCTCCATGGGAAATGAGAGAATACTGTAGCACATGTTTTTATACCATGTGTACATTTGCGACTAATGAGGGTAATACAAGTAAAGATCTCAGTCTTGATATTGTGTGAGACCCTTGAGATTATTTCAATCTCACATTGTACCCTTTAGACTCTTGTCTGCTTCTTAAAACTTATATTTGATGATCACTATCTTGGAGTGTTACTGAAGGATCATGAGAGATTCGATCCGAAAGGGCATCTCTGGAAAAGCGAATTGAATTAAGGTTGAGAGATTCGAGAAAGGAGAAAGATCATTATATAAGTAATATCACATTAGCTTGTATTCACTGGTCGACCAATTATGTTGTTCTATGTGATCAAACATGATTGTGAATACAAAATAAATATTACATTCGAAAAGAGATCGAGAGAGATTTAATATGATAAATGATCGAGGATACTATATACATAATTCACTATGGTTCTATCTATTTTTTCGAGCGGCTATATATTCCTAACAGATATATAGCAAATGAGCTCTCGAAGTATGCTGGTCGCACGACACAATTGCAAAGTATGAATTATTCTTGTAGAGATAATAAAAATTATTATCTCATTATGTGTGAGTGGGAGATGTTGGAAATTAATTGTTGTTAATTATTTGGTTTGTTAAATAACAACAATTAGTAATAATTTCATGTTGGAAATTATTAAGTTAATTATTTGGTGTTGTTAAATAACAACAATTGGTAATAACAACAATTAGTAATGATATCATTATTAAGTAAACAACAAGAGTTGGTAATCAAATAATTAAGTAACAACAAGAGTTGTTATGAAATGTTAAGTGAGGAACATATGGTACACTCATGATGTTAACATTTTTGTAAGGGTTAGAAAATGTCATTATGCATCCTAATCAAGGATTAATAGTAATCCATGCATGTGAGCTAATAGTGACTTGGTTTCCCTCCTATAAATAAGATCATTTGCTTATTGAGTTAAACAATCAATTAAGTTTGATTAAGAGGTCTCTACAAGATTAAAAGGTATGTAATTGTGTTGTGGTTAGTATAGATTTATTTCAATTAGCATGTAAATAAATGTAAGACTAGTAATACATGTATGGTTAGATCCTAAGAGGACAAACATGTAAATATATTAGGGATTATGTTTCCTAACATGCACAGTGCTACATCTTTACAATAAAATAAAGTAATACAACATTGTTTTAATCAAAATGATACGGATTAGACATTTTTTATATTACGCCAAAGATCTTACCATGGCCAAAATTATCCACAATAAGTTTCTGAGTAAAAGTGATTCTAACAGAAACAGATACCCTAATCTAGTAATATTTCTAAAGTCACGCGATTCACGCCTTTTACAAGGGCGGTAGTAGTGATCAATAATGTTAACTTTTGCATGTATGTGTTTCTCTTAAATTCGTCCCTAAGGGGTGTGGGTTGGTGGTGTAGGGTCCAGGATCTCACCTTGAGGTTCTGGGTTCGAATCCAGAGGTGCACTTCTTGTAAGAGCCTGGGACAGCCGATGATTTTACCTGCGCCGCGGCCCAAATGGGTGGTTTGGTGGCGGGTTTCCATCGTTTCCAAAAAAAAAAGTGTTCTCTTAAATTCTGGTCAATTACCATATGATATGAAAGCATTCAAACAATTACCCTGAAAAAATTATCCCCAAATGACGTAGCTTGATGGTATAAGGTTCATGATTTGATTCTGGATTCAAATTCAGAAAATATGTTTATTGTAAGGGTTTGAGACAATCGCAAATTTTACTTACTCCGTTTAAATCAGGAAATGATAATTTGACGATGAAATTTTCAACAATTTCAAAAAAATATATATATATATTCTCTTAAATTCTGGTCAATTAGCATATCATATCATATCAAAGCATTCAACTTTTTTCTGTCACATGAATGTACTCATATTTCAAATGTAAAGATTTTGAAGATTGTTAAGAATTTTGACCCCAAAAGCACTTCTAGGCCTAGTCAAACCCTAAAGAATCAACCAAATTTTTCACCTAGCTTCACAGCTAATTAATTTAGCAATACCTATTACCTAGTAGCCAATCTTTTCATTACAACTTAGAAATTCTGTCCTAATTAATATAAATATCTCGTAAGGTTGCTGTTGGTACCGTTTCTTGACTTTGATTTCCGTGTTTTGTGGTTTATTTAGATTTTGGATTGGGTTATATCCATCAATTATACTATAATATTAGAGTCAAATTCATGTACGAGGAAACTAATATTATTTATTTATGTACCATAGATCAGATAAAAAGATCGACATGCATGTGAATTTGATTATTGAGAAAAATATTTCACATCGATTGAGAAATGATCTTAACTTATAAATATAAATATAAAACAACCATCAATTCTCGATATAATTTTTGAATTGTATTAAATACGTAAATTTCAACATTTCTCATAATAACTAAAGTTGGAATGAGAAAAAAATAATTAATCATTAGACATTAAGGGTGATTGTCTCCATCTTTGGCAATCAATTCAATATTGATTGCTAATCAACATTAATATTGATTGAATTAATCTTCTTAAATCAATTATTTTATCTCAATGGGCGTGACTTGATGATGTAGGGTTTATAATCTGTCGTCTAGGTCTTCGGTTCGAATTCATGGGTATGTTTCTTATAAAAAACGTGAGACAATCATAAATTTTATATATTCCGTTTATTTT
Organism: Zanthoxylum bungeanum; assembly: GCA_019454045.1. Lineage (NCBI taxonomy): Eukaryota > Viridiplantae > Streptophyta > Magnoliopsida > Sapindales > Rutaceae > Zanthoxylum > Zanthoxylum bungeanum. The sequence goes on from SKCR01001278.1 coordinate 21,354, forward strand.
AGAATTTGGTGATTTGATGATTGAATTTCCAATATTTCCTAAAAAAAAAATATCAATCATTTTTTAATTAACCATAATTGTAACATTTCCTATTTATTTTTTTAATATAATTTCAACATTTGTGTCTTCTACATTATCTTTTCTACATTAATTTTCTAAAATGGTACGTCTCTTCTGACACATTGAAAACCCATCAAACAAAATTGTACTATTGTTTTACTAAAAAAAATTGCCTTTTTGAAAATGATTTGGGCACAGGGAACTAGTGGGAATTATATAATTAATAATACAATCTTTGTGAACATGTAGTAACTATTATATAAAAGTAAAACTAAAAGGAATTTTTTTTTGCAAATTTTATGTAGCCATAGATACCAATTGAGCAATGAGCATAGAGGGTTTCAATTATTGAAATAAACAAGGATGAGACTGATCACTTTTTTGGTGCCTAATGGTAAGGCCCCATTGTGTCTGATGGAACTAGTGATCATCAAAAAATTGAGTGATTTTTAATTGCCATGCCCATATGATAATGTGAGATTGAAAGGATAGTTAGAGGTTCTCTTTTTTAATTTTTTTAATTATTACTTGCTTTTAAACAAACTAGTTGCTTCTCTTGTAGCCCATTTTTCATGCAAAGCAACATGGAACCACATTAATTTGCTTCTTTTAAAAAAAAATTGCTTTATTTGAGAAAAAATCATTAACAAATAAATATATCATAGAAATGGTTTTGTTATTGTCTTCAAACATATATAATTTTATTTAGATGTTGCTTGGCAACCTGAATCCCACTAGCCCAATTTACTCATATGCATTTTCTAAGCATTATTTTTATTTAATTTTTTTTTTTCACTTATGGCTTATAGCTCCATTAATCTTTATATATAGTTGTATAATTCTAAAATAAATATAATTATTTATACATTTTGCACTTGATATTATATTGGAGATAACTTTATTGTAAAGCATAGTAACTTTTAAGAATTTGAAAATGAAGCATTTCCTGAAACTTGAATCTGAATTTTGTTGTCATTGTGCTCATTCTTAGACAGTGCAGGCTCCTGTAGATGATCCAGGCTGCAACAAAGCAGAAATATAACTTAGAAAATTGCACAAATTGAAGACCAAAGTTAACAAGATTGATTGTTATGAGCTAGTATGACTCATTAACCATTCAGTCAAGCTCAGCCCATTAAAACTAGAGAGCCTGAAATGGGCTGATACAGTTTCAAGAAAAGAATTGATAAAAAAAATTGGAAAAAAAAAATTAAAAAATTAAGCAAATGTTTCTAGTTAACTGATACTAGAGGTGTATTTATTTATCTATCGAATAATTCTTTGATTCAACAGAAATATGGGTAACGTGGTATCACCAACAAATTAATAAATGATATGTATGATTTAGTATAAATCTTTTTATTTATTTTTTAATATTTTAGCATGTGTGGTAATAAATTATTAGATTGTTGCATGGATGACGTGATACCTTCATTGTATTGTAAATTTTCTCCTATCTACTATTTCTTTAGAATTATAATAAATTTAAAAAAAAAAACTAAATAAGGGATATAGAAATTAAGCTCACCACACAAACATGAACATCATCACACCCACACAAGAGCTTCCCATTTAGGGTATCAGTAGCTTGAAATGATCCTCCTCCTTCACTCCTCTGCATTATACACCAAGTAATTAGCTTAATTTTTGATTGTTTAGAAAATTAATTAAATTAACAAAGATAAAAGAGAAAGGAATAAATTCATATTCATAACCTTGTAGTAATCAACAGCAACAAAGTTAGCCCACCGGTTACCAGAAGCACCATAGCAAGTGTGGAGCATGTCAATAAGGTTCCCTGAATTGTGGATACATGTGATTTGCTTGATGGGAAGTGACTCAAAGTAATTCACCAACACCAAAGATTTAGACTTGTCATCAAGTGGTGGTGATTCTTCTCTGTTAGAGCACTTCCCAGCATGCATTCCACCATTTCCATCTACAAAAATTACATTCACATTTAAAAGAGAAAGAAATAGATGTTATGTTATAATTGCAAGTTATCACATTTGTACGTTTTAAAATATAAGTTTTGACGAGATACACCATTTAATATTATCTAACTCTAAACTGTCTCATGTTTCCAAGAATTATTCATGTTGTAATTTTGAAGGTATGTTTGCACCTTTACCAACATGATATATTTTTCCGTTTTAAGTACCGGAGAGAAATTGGGCGAAATATTCTCCTTGCAGATTTGTTCCCGTAAGAAGCCTCCTCGAGGAGTGGTTGTTGGCATCCACGACTCAAATCTTATTCATGTGAACCCTAATAACTTGATGGTACCAAGGGTGAACTTGAAATACATATATGAACTTTAAGTCCTAGATTCGAGTGTCACCCACACATGCATGATCACAAAAATTCCACACGGACTTTGCGTATTAGAATTTGAGTCTTGTATGCCAACAATCACACCCATATAAGGAGGCTTCATATGGGAACAAATATGGGAAGGGAATGTGGGGCCTGATCGTTTTCCAGTACCTAAAGCGGAATGTAGATAAGGGTGCAGAAAAATGTACCTTCAAAAATACTGTTAATAAATATTAAGGAATATTATTATGGAAATCTATATTATAGAATCAAGATCCAAAATAGAATGATTAAAGTTTATTTTCATTGGAAACCTCTCAATTCTTGCCAAAATTTTGGGGAGTGCAATGTTAGTAACTCCTTAGAAAATTATAACAAAAATAAGTTTATTTATTTTTAGTTACTTACACTGATTTTCAACCATGTAGCTCCATTGGTAAGCAATTCCTTCATTTGCTTCTTTAGATTGGTTTGAAGTAAAAACAAGTAGCCTTTGGTTATTTGCAACCATGTCACTAACTAAAGGCCAATCTTGTCCATTTTTGGGCATTTTTGAAACTGGAAACCAATATTTCATCAACCCAGCATCAGTGAACACTTTTGTCAATCCATTTGGAGCTGCAACATAATCTTCTAAAATCAATGTCACAATTTCTGCTGGATTTTCTGACATAAATGCTTCAATCTCCTTTAATGTGTCTATTGCTGGTTCCTACTAGAAATAAATACTTAATTATTCTCATAATTAAAATAAAATACCTAACTAAAGCAATGGACAAAAATAAAATAAAATAGTAATTGGGTTAAAAAAAATGAACATACAAATGCAGTATAGTCATGGCATTTCCCTCCAAATGAGTGACACAACCAGACAGTTCCTTGAAAATCATATGTATCAAGCATTAAGCCTCGAACTCCATTCTATAAAATAAATAAATCTTTAGACTTCTATTATTATTATTTTGGATTAACAAATAAAATAAAAATGAAAATTTATAAGACTAATCATACGATTAGCTGTTGAGTGATATTATCTTCTTGATTTGTGATAGTTAATCGAGGGACTCCTGTGTGAGATGGCTCATGATCGATGGCAAAAGCGTTGTGTGTTGTCAAGAATGCATATTTATTCAAAGGTAGAGAGTTATTCTGTCAAGAATCAAAGAACAAAAAAATAAATGAGTGGTGAGATTTGTGAATAAATCATGTTTAATTAAAAGAAAAGTACCAACACTCTATTAATATTTAAGAAAAAGCTTAAAAAAAATATCAAGGAAAAAAATATCAAGGGTTGTCTAAATCTAAATGACATTTTTTTACCTTAGCTATTTATATATATACAAGTAAAAACAATATGATAAAGTATGAGTATGAATATAGAATTTAGTAGACTTATTTAGACTTTTTATGTTAGTAAGTCAGAAAATGAATTCGCTCCAAGTGGCGTGACTTGGTGGTGTAAGAGTCATGATCTAATCTTCAGATCTTGGGTTCGAATACAGAAAGTGTATTTCTTGTAAGAATTTGGGACAAACGGAGATTTTACTAATTTTGTTTAAATTCGAAATGAGTGATTTAGGGAAGAGATTTTCAACGATTTCCAAAAAAAAAAAAAAAAAAAAGTCAAAAAACGAACCCTTCTTGGAGTCCATTTAAGTAGGCATTGGTTATGTGTGGTAACATTCAACTGTTTTTAAGAATATTCTTAATTTCTTACAAAACCAATTTTTTAAAATAAAAACATTTCTAATGAAAGCACTTGAAACTTCTATTCTAAGCACACATGCACGCTTAAAAACTTTCTTATTACCTACCTGACAACGACCCCCATTGTTTTGGTATGCGACATAAAATTTGTGAGCTTCCTAGAAACTGCCGATTACTTCATATATTTAATTTACTGTACATAAACAATTAATGAAGAAGACGTACACAACCAAGATTAAGATAATTAAAATAACGTACCAGGATCTTGAATTGGTTAGTAACAGTTGATCTTACACATCTTGAACTTGAGAATCCTTCCGGACAACAGAAACAGTAAAGCCCTCCCTCGCAATCGCCGTCCGATGAGCATGGCTCAAGTAGCTGTACATAAACATTCAAACGGATTAAAAAATATCGTACCCAGTGCACAAAACTCTCACTATAAATATATTATTAGGAAAGTCCACGTATCTTTATTCTTTGACAGTTTTTAAAATCTGAATCCATGATCAAACAGATATTGAAATTAATTAAGATTACCGAAACAAAAAAGAGAAAGAGATTAATTCTCAAAATATACAAACCTTGCACTGTCCGTTGGAGCAAGCTGAAGTTAATGTGAAAAGAAATGAAACTATGGTCATCAAAATCAAGTTTTGAGTTTTTCGACCCATTGCTAGAAGATGAAGATGATGAAAGTGATTATATAAATATATTTTTTTTTGCAAAGAAAACTAAGGGTATTGCATTGAATAAATTCCGTACGTGGAAGCCAAAAGAAGAAACATGGAATTGTAAATGCGGAGGAAATAAGGGAAGCAATAAAATGGGGAAAAGGAAATATAAATGTTAAATATATATATTGTGGGAGGGTTTATATATGGAATTGGCTTGAGAGGTGAGGGTTAATTGTGCATCATGTACTGTGTTTTTTTTTTATAATATATGTTACAAAATGTTAAATCATGAGGCATTGCCATTGAAGATCAAGAAAGAGATATTGTTTTATGGAATTGAGAATCGATTAATTTGGATGGGGTTATTAGAGTGTAGTCAGGGCATGAAACTGATGGGTTTGACTTCAGTTGGATGGGTTTTATTAAATTAATGTTTATTATGGTTTCATTCCTAAATAGAATTCGAAAATGAAATCGAGTTTGTACTTCAGGAAAGTAGCATATTTGAATTTTTTTTTTTTTTTTAGTAATGCTACTTTTCACAATACATAAGTTCGATTTCGTTTCCAAATAAAAAAAAGTTTTATCCATAACACAACTTTTGATCATTTGGGAATGAAATCAGGGGACATTTTTATATTAGAATGATGAGTAATCACTAAAAGAAAAATAGGCTATCTTGACATATGATTTATGACATATACTGATTATGTTATCAATTTATAACATATATGTGACTGATAAATTCATTGTCAAGACTTTTTTTTTGAATCAGTGGAAACCCTGCTGCCAAACCGCCCATTTCGGGCTTAAGCAGAGCAGGTAAAACCTCCGGCTGTACCAGACTCTTACAAAAGACGCACTCCATGGATTCGAACCACGACCTTAAGGTGAGATCTTAAGCCCTACACCACCAAGTTAAGCCCCTTGGGGACTAATTGTCAAGACTTAATAACAGATTATAAAAACTCACTTTCCTGTAGTTCAGAAAGCGGATTGAGGGCAAAACCTCATCTTATGTTATCTGTCAAGCAATAATGATAGAATTCTTGATCGAAAAAAATTCTATCAAGAACTAATAATAGAAATACTTGATAGAAAATAATTCTATCAAGAATTCATTCAAAATATCTGTCAAGCATCAAATTTAAAATAATAACATAAAATGTATTTTGAAAAAATAAATTTTAAATTAAAAATAAAATTTATATTATATTATGTGGTACTACAAACTAATTAAGTATTTTGAGCATAATTTTTATAATCAGACCGGACCGATCGGTTCAATCAGTCAAATCAGGAACCGATATTTGGTCTGGTCTGAACATGTTAAAAATTTGGTAGAGTTTATAAATGGAAAAAATTATTAGAAAATCGGAACCAATTAAAATCGATTTTTAAATTTTAATATATAATTAAAATAAGTTTAAAAATCTATTTTATTTTAATACCTAATTATAAAAAATATTTTTTAAATTTTTTCATTTGAATTAAAGTTACTTTTTTGTCCTGTATATCTTAATTGTTTTATAAACCTGTAGTTAATTACTCCGGTGTTTGAACCTAAGTCTAAAAAAGTTAAAAAATAAAAATAAAATTCTTCTCTTCCTCCCTCGTAAAATCCCTAATTTCATATTCACTACACTAAAATAGGCTTTACTGACACTTTATTAGTGACATTTTTAAAAAAGTATCAATAAAAGCAAACAAATGCATCATTCCCCCTTTCTTTAGAAAATTAAGTATCAGAATTATAGACACAATGATTTCCGTAAATTTAGTGTTAGAAATCCCTAATACTATAGTAACAATAATAATTAAAACTAAATTTAAGAATTGCACCCATTTGGATTCGAACTACTAATTTAGTTAAGCCAAATATTTAAATTGGAACCAAATATCATTAGACTACACTTTCTATAGTTAATTACTAAAATAACTTTTGTTTTAAAATCAAATTACAAAAATAAATACATTCTAAATTAATAACCATAAAACAAATTCTCAACACATATTTTCCCTCCATTGAAATTCTTCCCTCTATTGAAAAAATATGTAATTTCCTTTCCCCATTGCACAAACCAAACAATAAAATTAAATTTCATCACAATTTCTTCTCTTCTATTTTCCTCTCCTCTCTTTTCCTTCCAACCAAACATCATCATCACCTTAAGACGGATTAAATTGCCATGCATAAGGAATTGGTTCATCTACTTCATTATGATTACTTATGTTTTGTATTTTTTTTTTCAAGTAATGTTCTAGAATTTCAATTTGTCTAAAGTGGTATATTTTTTAATATTACTTCCACAACTGTGGGAGACTCGAATCTTTTACTTTTTGGATAAAGAGAGAAGATGTCAAGATTGCCAATCAACTTTTACTGTTAGCTTACATGGAATCTGTGAGAGTACTTGGAAATATTTGTTTTTAAAATATGCATTATTTTAAAAATAAAATGTTTTTGAAAGAAGAATTCATTCTTTTTGTTCAAAAAAAAATAATAACTAGTATAAACAAGTGTCGGCTCCCATATAGAATTTTGGTAAACAGTCACCCATGTAATAATTTTAGATTCCTTAAAAAAAGAAATGAAAAGAAAGGAAATAAATAGAGTTATTTGGGGTTTGAATATCGCATACAAGCTAAAAGATATAAAAAGTTGCAAGCACTTCCTCGGTTGATTAATCCATTTCGAGCCTACGATTTCCCTCATATTTGATTACTCATAGATGATTCTAGGTTATTTTAGAACTAAAAAGAATCACATTTATTAGTAAACTAAATCATATTAATTAATAACAAAAAATAATTGTATTTATTTGTTGACGGCTGATTTTCGTTACAGGGACAAATATATAAACTTGCTCCTCGAACAATCTTCTTCCAACTGTGAATTTGTTTGGTTTGTTGGGAACCAAAAGTAAACTTAGCGAAAGAAAGAAGTTAAACACACAGATGAAAGCAGATGATATAACGTGGTTCAGCGGAATAGATCTAACATACGTTCATGGGCACAAGGAAAAATAGAGGTTTTATAATGTGGTCAGTCTTCGCCGACTTCTTTTTACATGTGGTCGGGTAGTGCCGAGCTTAGTGTTTTCTCACCGTTTCTTACAAGTAGTGCTTGGAAATAAAAATAGTTAACCCTTATAAAAGTGCTCTCATCCCCTTTATATACTAAGGGAAATGATACTATTTCACCGTCCTCGTGATGTCAGCCACATGAGCCTGCCACTGCCGAAAGTAAATCTGTCATCTGACACTTCATTAAATCACTCTTTCTTGGATACTGTCATACACTACATGTCCAAGCGGTGGCGTGTGTTAGAGGATGGCCTTGCAAGTTGCTATAGTCACATCACAGCTTTATGGATGGTGCAAATCCCCAAGCCACGTTTGTACCATTGCATCACGTCCTCATCAGCATCACCCCGACCTGTCCTACCAAGTCGGATGGCTTGAAACAGCAGACGTTCTGCTTTACTGAGTTGCATGGTTGGGTCATACCTGGGGTCCTTGATCACATTGATTCTCTGAACATCTTTTCTCCTCGAGTCGGCAATAATGGACCAGGTCGGGTTGGTCTTTATTGATGCCTATTATGAATCTGATATCTTCTCATCATTTCGGGTCAGCTCATGACCTCTGGTCGGAACATGACCTCATCTGGTAGGAACATGACCTCTTCTAGTCGGATCATGACCTCTTCTTGTCATATCATGACCTCTTCTGGTCGGATTGATGGAACACCTCGGGCTCGGGTCCTTCCTCGGGATGCTGACTTCTTGGGGGTGAAAAACCATTATCAACATTCGTCCCATAGTTCTCGATATCAATGAGTTAGCGAGTTGATGCCAGAAATTATAAAAAAGATGGTGGTGCATGAAGTCGGAGACCAATCTGATGTCCTCAAATTGATACTCTCAATGGCACCTCATATTGCTTTAATCTGATGTCTCGTGCTACCTTTTCAACACTTGGACATCTGATGCCAACCTGAATCAACACCAGTTGACCCTTAGCCAAAAATCTGAGGCTGGCTTCCCTATCTCTACTTTTCTCTTCTGGGTCATGCCCTCTAATTCGAGATTCCATAAGGAAAATTCTATAAAATCTTGTATAATAGAAGATAAGCCAAGAGGAAAAATTTTCCTTTCGGGCCATTAACACAATAATAAGGCTTCAGTGGGACATAACCTAGCCTCGGTCCAATCGAAGATAACAAAGCATCGGTGGGACATAACCCCACCCCGAGCCACAAATAAATATTTGGCCACAAGGGAATGTACCATCCTTGTGCCAATAACACTTGGCTATGGGAGAGAAACACCGACCACATGCTAATGAACAAGATATGGCATCGATGGGATGTAACCCGATTCCGAGCCAATCGAAGGTAATAAGGCATCGGTGGGACGTAACTCGACCTCGAGCTAAAAATAAAAACTTGGCCACAATGGAATGTATCATCCTTGTGCCAATAACACTTGACCATGAGAGAGAAACTCCAAGCCCATGCCAATGAACAAGATAGAGCATCGGTGGAATGTAACCCGACCATGAGCCACAAAACACATCGGCATTAGCGGTACTAAAGCAGACCCAAGCGATCAAAACACCTCAGTCTTGGCAGTATTAAAGCAGACCCAAGCCATCAAACACCTCAGCCTCGGTAGTACTAAAGCAGACCTAAGCCATAAAATACCTCGGCCTCGACCGTACTAAAGCAGACAGGAGCCATGAAAATACCTCGTCTTCGGCGGTACTAAAACAGACCCAAGCCATCAAAATACCTCGGCCTCGGCAGTACTAAAACAGACCCGAGCACTAAAATATCTCGGCCTCGGCGGTACTAAAGCACACCCGAGGCATCAAACACCCTGACCTCAACGGTACTAAAGTAGACCCGAACCATCAAAATACCTCGGCCTCGGCGGTACTAATGCAAACCCGAGCAATCAAACACCCAGGCCTCGACGGTACTAAATTACACTCAAGCCATCAAACATCTCGGCCTCGAAGGTATTAAAGTAGACCCGAGCCATAAAAACCTCGGACTCAGCGGTACCAAATCATACCCAAGCCATCAAAATACCTCAGCCTCGGCAGTATTGGAGCAGACCTGGGTCATAAAACACCTCGGTCTCAGTTGTACTAAAGTAGACTCGAGCCATCAAACTCTTTGGCCTCGGCGGTACTAAAGCAGACCTAAGCCGTAAAACACCTAGGCCTCGGCGGTACTAAAGCATACCCGAACCATAAAACACATCGGCCTTGGTGGTATTAAAGCTGACCCGAGCCATCAAAATACCTTAGCCTCAGTGATATTAAAGCAGACCTGAGTCATAAAACACATTGGCATCGACGGTACTAAAGCAGACCCGAGCCATCAAACACCTCGACCTCGGCCTATATGTGGGCCATAATAAACATGCATGGATAAAAAAATGTTTATTTAATAAATGAATAGTCTTACTCATATTATTGGGATATACTGATTTTCTTGCAACTATTTGAGGGTCATTATAAGAGAGACTCTACTGAAAATATCCTCTCAGCACCTCAGTATTCCAATTACTCGACCTGATGACTGTCACTATCAGCACTGGTCGGCCTCCATAGCCACTTGGTCTATGCATTCATTCAGGTAGTCATTTTTTATCAGGTCTTCCACCTGCTCCCGCATGTCCTTACATCCATTTTTGACATGTCCTCTTACATTATGGTACATACAAGAAGCCATGTTGTTTCCCTTCTCAATCGGAAACCTCTTCAGGTTGGGCTCGACTGATAGACCTTTATCTTGGATTTCTCAAACTATCTGGGCTAGGGGTCTGTTCAGGGGATTCACACTGTCCCCCCCCCCCCCCGCGACATGGTTGACCTGGACAAACATCCTCCTCTCTTGAACTTGATTATCCTGAGGCGTCAGCTTGAGCTCATTATGCCTCGAGAGTGATCTCCTCACATTTCTGCCCAAATTCCACTGATGCCTGCTCCTCGGGCAATCTTCTCATCTTCCTCCATTAGCACAAACTTTCTTGCTTGCTCCAAAGCCGCGACATAATCTGGTATTTCCTGGATCCTCAGATGAGACCATAATTTCCTAATTATGATAGCTCTCTTAAAACTTTCAAAAGCCTCCGAGGACTCGTATGCGCATACCTCTAACACCAAGCTATGATACCGGTCAACAAAACTTTTGAGGGGCTCATCATCCATATGCTTCATTATCCTTAGCAACCCTATTGTCTTCTTAGGCACACATACTCCTTTAAAATACCGCACAAAAGACTTCATCAACTGAGAGAAGCTACTGATACTCCATGGGGTCAAGCTTCTGAACCACGAGCTTGTTGACCCACCCAGGGTCAAAGGGAACACCTTGCAGATGTCATTTCCCATCGTCCATTGGACCTCAATCATTAAAACAAACCTCTCAATATGAGATTTTGGGTCAGTGTGACCTTTATAAAGGTCCATTTTGGGCATAGTGAATCTATTTGGAAATCTCATCACCAAAATTTCCTTTGAGAAAGAAGACGTTGTTCTTATGCCTTGGTCACCCCTTGGTCCATCTTTCATACTTTCTTCTCATTTCCTCATCTCTTTCAGAAACCAACTCCTCATCCGGTTCTCTGAGCTGGAATGCTCTCGACCACGAGTTCTCTCGCATATTTTATTCCGGGCACGATGTCTTCCATAGTTAGGAATTTCATGTCCTTCTTCCGAAAACCGTTCCAAGTCGCTCCCTGGAAAGCATGGACTATTGTTGGAGGACTCTGAAGTCTGTCCGCCCTCCACTCTTTCCCCATGTTTCTCCTCCAACTTCTCCGTCATGGCCTTTATGAAGACCTGAGTTGATTGTCTCTCTTTTCTCGTAGCTCCTCTATCTTTTCCATCCATTTCGTTATTGGAGCCTCTAAAGACCTGTGGTTCTCGTCTTCCTCCATCGTCTTAACACATCTACTACTTTTGTTCTGCTCCCCACAGATGGCGCCAACTGTTGATGGCTGATTTTCATTCCAAGGACAAATCTGGAAATTCGCTCATCGAACAATCTTCCCCCAACTGTGAATTTGTTTGGTTTGTTGGGAACCAAAAGCAAACTTAGAGAAAAAATAAGGTAAACACATAGATGAAAGCAGAGGATATAACGTGATTCGGCTGAATGGATCCAACCTATGTTCACAAGCACAAGGAAAAACAGAGGTTTTATAATGTGATCGGTCTTGTCCGACTTTTTTTTTACAGGTGGTTGGGTAGTGCCGAACTTAGTGTTTTCTCACTGTTTCTTACAAGTAGTGCTTGGAAATAAAAATAGTTAACCCTTACAAAAATGCTCACATCCTCTTTATATACTAAGGGAAATAATATTATTCCATCATCCTCGTGACGTCAGCCACGTGAGCCTACCACTGCCGAAAGTAAACCTTTCATCTGATACATCATTAAATCACTCTTTCGTGGATACTGCCACGCTACTTGTCCACGCGGTGGCGTGTGTCAGAGGATGACCCTACAAGTTGCTATAGTCACATCACAACTTTATGGATGGTGCAAATCCCCAAGCCACGTTTGTACCACTGCATCACATCCTCATCAGCATCACCCCGACCTGTCCTACCAGGTCGGATAACTTGAAACAACAGTCGTCCTACCTTACCGAGCTGTATGGTCGGGTCGTACCCGGGGTCCTTGATCACATTGATTCTCTGAACATCTTTTCTCATCGGGTCGACAGTAATGGATCAGGTCAGGTCGGTATTTATTGATGCCCATTCTGAATCTAATATCTTCTCATCATGTCGGGTCGGGTCATGACCTCTGGTCGGGACATGACCTCATCTGGTCGGAACATGACCTCTTCTGGTCGGATCATGACCTCTTATGGTCGGATCATGATCTCTTCTGGTCGGATTGATGGTAGACCTGGGGCTCAGGCCCTTCCTCATGATGCTAACTTCTTGGGGGTGAAAAACCATCATCAACATTATTAAATATATGATTTTGAGCTCTCCCCTTATTTGGTGGAGATTCCATATATTTGACTGGTTGTCATTTTTTTTGTCTATTTAATGATTTTAGGAATGGTTGTTTAGAGAACAAAAAAAATTGAAAAATGAAGCTGTCATTCATATAACAAAACAAATAACAAAGCTACCATTCATATTTCACCTCAATAATTTCGCCACTCAAAATGAAGAAGCTTTGGCCTCAATAATTCCTATCGATTCAACCGAGATCTCATCGAGCTATATAAATAAGGCAAAACCCATGAGTAATTGTTCATCCCCCGATTGAGCCGTGTGATTTCCCATCCATTATAGTTTCGCCACACTAATCGTGATTTTATTACTACACACAAACGCACATATCGCTTAATTAATATGGTGATAATAATTCGAATATCGAACCCACAATGACTTATTTATTAATCATATTAATACTAAAATTAAATGTAACTTAACTAAAACTAAATAATTGATGTAAGAGAGAGTTGATTAAACTAGTTAACTGTAAAATCTATGAAAACAATAAATAATCAACATTAGAGAAACCTTATACGAGAGACGAACCTAGGATTGTAAGTTCACCGAAGCACGTAAACAGTGGATTATTGCACTTTTCATTTAATTGGGTTATTGTTACGGACTATTAACCTAGAACACTAAATTATTTACCAGTCTTTTTTGATGGTCAGGTAAAAGCGCTTAACTTAATTGAATTACCTAAAATTTCTATAATAATTAATTCAAGTTAAACTCATTACGAACATGTTCTAATATTGGCTATGCATGCCCTGCATGTATATTTCTATCTTACACAAAATTCTATTCAACGGAATGATATCACACACTATCATCCCCAAGGCTAAACCCAAATTTCTTTTTCAAGTCCCTAAGGATTTACCACACCTGTTCTATTATTGGCCAGACAATAAAATGCATTAAGCATAAATAATAATAAATAATCAAATAATAAACCAAAAAAATAAAAAGATGTAAATTTAGATTAAGTAATTGTGATTAGGATTCATTAAAACTATATATTAATGTTTTAGCTATACATGATCATCATTAAAAGATAAACTAATTATTAATACAAGGCAATAACTCATGAAGATAAATCTAGAAGAGAAAAAGGAAAAAGAACTCTAGTTGCAGTATTCTTTTTATATCTCCAACTCTGGTTGAGAATCTTGTCTTGTATTGCTTTGGGTGTTTTTCTCTGCTTTGTAGTCTCTAAAAGTGTGCTTATATAGGAGTTTCTAGGAGGTTTCATTCTTATGAATTTAGCAAAATAGGAATTTCGGGCCATTGGCATGCCAATGGAAGGTAGAGAGTAACAAGCCAATCTCAGATCCCATTGGCGCGCCAATAGGCTTCATTGGCGAGCTAATAGGAGAAAAAAATACTCTTTATATTTCGGGCTTGTTGTTGACGATGATATAATCTGATTCAGTCTTCAACATAAACTTAAAAGTTGTAGATAATTGAGTTTTCTTTCCAATGTAACTTGAATCCGTCATTTGGACATCGTATGAAAAAAATTATGGCTAAAAATCTAAAAGATGCGTAAATTATGAGGTCATTGGTGCAAAACACATTGATTTATCGATGTTTCAAACCCGTGCCTTTTCATATGTATCATATCTTACAAAACCATAATGAACACATCAAAACACTCAAGAGGCTCAAAATAACTCATAAAATATAAGATTTATGGACAATAAATATGCTATTTTGATCTCTCATCACACCCCAAACATAACATTTTGCTTGTCCTCAAGCAAAAATAAAAAAAAATATAAAAGTAAACAAACTTAAGTAAATTAACTAAGCCATTTTCGTAGAGATCATGATTGCATTTACTGTAATGCAACAAACCTTTAAACCTCTAGACGTCCGCAGTTGACAAGTTGTTGTTATTGTCTCGTGGGGACTTACAACGACAACACCTATAAACGTCTTTTGATACACACATGCAATCATACAAATACAACAAGAAAATTAAACAAATAAAATAGTCTTGGGAGTTATATATAATGTTGTCCTCAAAGAATACTCAGCAACGAAACTAAAGAAACCTTCAAAGTACTCAACGCAACTCAAATCTAAGTTCTTAAATAAATCATCTAAATTAGACTCACAATGTATGTGTGTAAAGTTTTGGTCACAGTTCGACTCTTAAGTTCAACAACTTGATGATTTAGTCTGAAAAATTGAAATCTGACGGTCAAACTAATGTAGATATCTCAAATATACTATGTGTATGCCTACTTGCACTCAATATGTTACAACTTTTCTCTTCTTTTTTTATCTTTTTGAATCACTTATCCTTTAAGGTAGCATTTCTCCTCATTGTGGTCATAATACTCACTTATGGATAGCTTCACACTTAAACATTATAGACGATTTATCTTTTTTTTCCTTCTTCTTTTTCATCAATTTTTTTATTTTTATTTTTCATTTTTTTTCAAAATTTTTGTTTTTCAAGTCATACCATATATCATAATAATTACAAACAAAGACATATATCTAAGCAAACTGTTATTCATCTTCAAATAATTTTCTCAACTAGTCACTTTGTCAACTAACAAGGTTCTTACAGTTACAAACCTACTTTTAAGTGCATATGAGTCTAACCTATATCACATACCCAGGGAATCAAATAAAAGCATTTCACACACTTATCATTTTCTAATCTTTCCTACTAAAGCAAACAACCTTATCATCAAACTAATGTTCTATTTTCTAGGACTTATTATTATTATTATTATTATTATTATTATTATTATTATTATTATTTAAAAAATAATAATAATAAATAGCATAAAATTAAATAGTAGGAAATAACAACTAGCAGACACACACGCACACATAAACTTGAAATTTACATTATCCCCAAGGTAACAAGATTTTAAAGAAGAATAGTGAGAAACAACATTGTTGTGAGTGAGGGTCACTTAGGATCACGCGTCACGACACATACGGACCAACTTCACGACACAAATAGTTTCACACTCTTTGGCTCATTTTTACTCCATGGCTTGTGGCAACTTTACTATTGTAGCTGCTGGTAAGTTTTTAGCTGCATAGAGTGAGTCATTGGTGCCAGTTCCTGCTTAATTACACATGTAAACTTGCAAACATGCAATTTGATATGCAATAACAAAAATCAAACTAAAAAAAATAAAAATGAACAAAAATCAATAATTATGTGGGTTGTCTCCCCGTTAGTGCTAAGTTTAATATCTTCAGTCAGACGTATCCCTCTAAATAATCATAGGGTTTTCCTTAAAATGACATTCTTGTCAACATTAATGGCACTCCTCCACTACCTATTGTCTAGAGGTGGTTGTTCTTTCATGTCGGGTTCCCCAAAGTCTGTCAACAGCTCATCACCTAGCGCCACCAGTGGGTCAACTCCTGCATGAATAACTGGATTTTTTCATAATCTTTCGCCTATTATTTATGTAAGGTGGTAAATATGTGGACTGATTGTTGGAGTTGGTGCTTGGAGTGCCAATCCAAATTGTACATTTTATTATTTATTAATAAAATAACCATATTTTCATTTCATATCTTATTAATGATATTGTGATTATGTGTATTATATTGATGTATAAATATGCTAAGAATGACATCGACCTTGGAATCGTCTGGTAGTAATACTTGACACTAGGTGGTCCGACATTGGGATAAGTATTACTATTGTAAACTATTCTTAAATTAAATATTCATAGTCGTTGGTTTTAGAATACGGTCGAATTTCTATAACCTATAAGACTAGCACATGTAGTATATTAGAATTAGAGTTCCAATGGTTTAACTCGATGTACCATGAGTTTTGAAAACTCATATAGACATGTGGGTATTCGTTGAAACGAATACTGAATGACTTATAAGTGATTCATAATAGTTAGAAGTACACACCACCATCAATAGGAATCTCCTCGAGTCAATTAGCATATGTAATCCTTTGACTATAGGATAACATTGATTTTGTGTGAGATCCTCTACATTTTGATGCCATGTACGTCAGAAACCTTTCATGATCTGGCCTCTAGATGTTCGTTGAGTCGATTAGCATATGTAATCCTTTGACTATAGGATAACATTGATTTTGTGTGAGATCCTTCACACTTTGATGTCATGTACGTCAGAAACCTTTCATGATCTGGCCTCTAGATGTTCGTTGGGTGTGTACCGATGCACTCAGTAATCAAGTGCGAAGAAGATATGATCTATCGGCTCGTATGTGTACCATAAGGGGTTTAAGTATCTGACCGGTGCTTACACACGCGTATAACGCAAGCGCACGTATCGTTCAAGTAGTATAAAAAGTATCGATCCGACGAGGACTTGATACCTAATCTATTAATTTTATGAGGTCAAATGATTACTAGTATCTAGCAGGTTGATATATTGATTTGAAATGATGAAGGTTTTGAATTTAAAAACAAGTAAATAAAATTGCTAGAATGTAGGTTTAAGAAAATTCAATATTAAAAACTATTTAGGGTTGTGATTTCTTCCAATATCATTTTAAAGATGAAGTGATTATTTTATGTTTTTGTAATAAATCGGTTTACTAACCTGGAACACTAAATTATGCAAAAGTCTATGTCGATGGTCAGACGCAAATACCTAGTTTAACCCAACTGAACCATATGTCTATGTCAACCAAATTATCTGGATTCATTAAGTTTAAGTTCCAATTATGGCTACCCCCGCCCGACAGGTATATGTCTATCCTGTAAGGAAATCTATTAAAGGGTTATCTATCCTCAAGGAAGATCGTGGGCTACTAAGTCTAAGGCTGAAACCTAAAATTCATTTGTCAAGTTTATTTTAGATTTACCACATCAATCTTATTAGTGGCCAATTAACAAGACGCATTAAGCTTAAGACTTAATAAGTAAACCTTTAAATTACCCAAACTATAAATTAACCCCTTATAAACCGGTGATAGTGGATTTCATCACAACCCCAGATAAATGGCTTAGTTACGACACATATTTACGGGTAGTAAAAACTTAAATAAAATAAAAGACATAAAATTAAATGCTGAAAAGTAAATGCTGAAAGTAAATTGCTGAAAAGTAAATTGCTGAAAGTAAATTGCTTAAAAGCAAATAAAGTAAAATTACAATAAAAGAAAATGTTGAGGTAAAAAGATTCACTTTTATTACTTCTATTTTAGATATCTCACTTAATATAATATATTAACTTTTCATGATAATTACCAACCAGCCATATAGGCGGTATCCAGATTAAGTCAAATTAATAATTAATTACCAACCAACCAATCAGGCGGTATCCAGTTTAGTCAGGTTAAAACCAATTTAAATAATTACCAACCCACCAATATGGCGGTATCCTCGTTAAGTCAGATTTTAACTAGTTTATATATTATAATTAAGGGAGATTAATCTAAATATTAGTAATAAAAGTTTTACCTTTTACCCCTGCAAAGGGGAGTTACCTCCTCATTACTGAAAAGTAAAAACTGAAAATTAAAGAAAGAAAAATATTGTGCGTAAAAGTAAATTGCGGAAAGTAAAAACTGAAAATTAAAGAAAAGAAAGTGCGAAAGCGGAAATTAATTACTGAAAGCTGTAAATAAAAAAAAGATACAATCTTCTTAGTATTCTTAAGGAATTCCTTAGAAGAAAGTATGAATTTACAAATGAAATGGCTTGGTATTTATAGGTAAAATTTTACCTCCATTAATCATCCACCAAATCAATTATTAATTACTCTACTAATTGCTCCACTAAATCCATTATTAATTGCTCCACTAATTGATTATCATGTTTGGTGGTGATTTGATAATTTTTATTATTTATTTATTAATTTATTTTTTGCTTTGAAAATGATTGAAAATGACTTTAATAATTACACACAACACACTTCTGGATGGTTCATCAATTTCGGGCATGACATCTTCAGAATTAGAAATTATTTTGTCTTTAAAAGTTATAGATCTTTGATTCTTCTTTAATCTGGAACTTGAATCAGCTCAATCCGATATCGGAGTAAAAAGTTATGCCTAAAATACGACAGATGCGCAAAACTGGAATTTCCAAAACTGCACTTCATTAAAACGCCATTTCAAGTTTCCAATCTCCAAAATTAATATGTCAAGTCCAATTTTTGCCCTTATTTGACCCACATTTCGTCCTAATTGATTTCATTGTGTCCCAATATTATTTTATCTGTAAAATAAACTAGAACACATCAAAACGTTAATCAAACCCGAGAAACTAATCAAAATATTAAGTAAAAAGGGGGTAAATATTGATATATTTTCCGCTCATCACACCCCAAAACCTAACATTTTGCTAGTCCTCGAGCAAAACAATAAAATAAAATACAAGAAACAATTAAAATTAAACTAAGCCACTTCCGTAGGGATCACGGTTGCATTTAGCATATGCAACAAGCCTTTATACCCCTAGGTGTCCCTAGTGGACGAGTTATAGTCTCGTGAGGGCTTACATCAACGATATCCACAAAAGTTTTACAAAAGTAAACAGATAATAAAAATAATGCACACAAAAGCAAAAAGACAAGAGAAAAGAGAATAAAGAAGTTAGTGACTAATCAGGTGAAACTTCCACTCCAAGTTACTAGTTGTTTTCTTTCTTTATAAATTACTGAATAAGTAAATTCTTTGATTATATTTACCATTCTCCATATGCACAGCCGACAAAATATTAATCAACTCATTTTTGCCCACAACAGTCACAAGTGCAGTTAATAAGAGAGTAATATTTTTGTCCTAAATGTTTATCAGAATTCACACCTTTTTGCAGCAATGAAATAATTTTTCTGATTTTTCTGATTTTTTTCTTTTATTTTTGATTTTTTTTTTTATTTATATACAATATCTTCCATCTATGTAGCAGTGTTGGGTCGGTGGCTCCTAAACCAGTTGGTTTTAGGGCACCAGGTGTTAAGACACCCATACAGACTTAATTACTCAGACTTCAGATATATATATTTTTGCAACATCCTTGATTCATGTAGCTAGCTTTGGTCAGTGACTCCCAAACCAGTTGGCTTTAGGGCACTAGGTGTTAAAACACCCTTACATACTTAATAACTCGGATCTCAGACTTTTTTTTTACTCCATCACTTTTTGAGATGCTTTATCCAATTAAACTAGAGCACTAAATATTATAAACTTTTCAATTACAACTCATGTCTGTATGTTACTATACATGTTGATAATATCTGCTAACTGAGCATATGAAGATCCTTTTTAGTCAGTATTATGGAGAATTCACAAATTAAATAATTCAAAAGGAAATAAACAAAAATTAACTTGTTCCGAATTAGGTTTGAGATACGTCTCAGGAGTGAAAACTCCTTACTCAGCTATCTCTTACCAATTTCACCTTTTTAGTCAAAATAAAAACACAAAAACGCAAAATATTTTTGTAATTTTTGTAAATTTTGAAAAATTTTCAATTTTTTTGTATTTTTCGAAAAATTTTGGACTAAAAACAACACACAACTAAAAAAACAAGATATTAATCAACTAATTCCCTCCCCCAAACCTAAATGAGACATTGTCCTCAATGTCTTAAACAGTAGAAGAATAGTGTAGAAGATAATACCTGGTTAGCTGAAATTCTACAGGAAATTAAAGGTTAAGATCCAGATTAATCCGACGCCTCTTACCACAATCGTCCTCATACCAATTTATCTTTTAAATGATATGGTCAATTTGTGGTTCATAGGCTAAGATTTGGTCAATTAGATCCGGAGCAGTTCTGGCAGTGAAGATGGGTTCTTTTAAAGGTTTTAACACGAACCCATTTCTCCGGGCATCATCAAGAAACACACAAAGAAAATCATAAAATCCATCAACGTTAAACAGCCCAATTGGTTTCTGGTGTATGTTCAAGTTCGCCCAAGATAGCACTATAAAAATTTCCTCAATGTACCCAAGCCACCTGGCAATGCAATAAAAGCATCAGCACGGTTAATCATTTCTACCAGTCGTTCAGACATACATGGCACAATCAGTTCCTCTCCGCTTGATGGTTCAATAAGATTTGCTTCTGCCAATGGTTTTGGGATGATTCCCAAAACGTGACTGCCTCATTCTTGTACGACTTTTGAAACGATCCACATAAGTCCAAGATTGCCTCCGCCATATACTAAATGCATATTCTTTACAGCTAAGACTCGACCCAATTCTTGTGCTGCTTCTACGTATTGTGGTTTAGTACCAACACTACTACCGCAAAACACACAGATGTTTTCAACTCGTCTTCTTGAAGTGGCTTCCATGTTTTACTCTGGATGTCTTCAAAAGTGCAATGATGAGTTGAATTTATAATACCTGAAAATGGTGAGTAAAAATAGCACAAGTACCTGCCAAATGACAATTATTAGTTAATATTAAAATAAATCGTGATAGTCAAAAAGGTCTGGATCCTGTCGGAGAAAATAAAAGAAAACAACAAAACAATTTACAATTATTAGGAAAAGACAAAGAGATATAATATGTACAAGGAAAGTAGCGGCTTGATTGACGTCTATGCGTCAGGGAAAAGCTTCCCATCCAATTTTCTTATAAACTGGCAAACAGGGTCTTTTTGAGTCAGATTCCCAAGACTTAATTGTTGTCTTTCTTTTTGGAATTGTGTATGTAATTTGCGAATGGCTATGTGAACATATCCAATGGGATGCGTCTCAAGAGTTGAAGATATCATATAAAGACTCCTTACTCAAGCCATCCCTAATGAATTTAATTTTGTCTTCGCGATTATCAGACACCATTCCTAAAGAACGACAACGAGTATTGCAATTCCAGCGTGCACATTTGTAACAAACACCCATTTTCTTAGCTTTACGTTTCTTTGCATAGGTGCTTCTTCCAAAACCAGACAGATGTGAAATAAAAGAGTCAGAAGACTCACCTGCCAATCGGACTCGTGCTTCAATTACCCAACGAATGTCATTAGGAACACCATGGATTGTTAGTAGTCTCATCCGTTCTAAGAGAGCTTTGTAGACTTTCATCAGAGAGTTTTGAGGGAGAGAAGGAAATTACTTGTGAAGATTTGCGAGAACTTCTTCCATCCTGAAATGTTTTAATCTGCAAAAACTAAACACACAAAATTTAAATCACACCAAATCACAATATATACAAAAATTACATGGGTTGCCTCCCTGCAAGTGATGAGTGGTATTTATATCACTATTTCCCACTCATTTAACTTAATATTTTGTATAGTTTCTTGAGTTCTGTGAACGTTTTGATGTGTTTTATTGTTATCTTGCAGATAAATAAAGTTTGGACAGCACTGGAGGCAATTTGGGGCAAAACCGGACAAAAATACGTCAACAGGGATATTTTCGTCTTTTTCGCGTCGCGACGCTGGAACACTGCGCGCCGCGACGCCCAGCGTGAGCCGAATCTGCTAACATGCGCCTGGTCAACGGTCAACAATTTGAGAAGTTTGACTTTGCTAAAATGCGACGTGCCATGTGTCACCATCACATCCCATCTGCTAACATGCGCCTTGCCACGTGTCATCATCATATGCTGCCGACACTCAGACTTGACACGTGTCGCCTCGTCATCAGCCACATCATCGGTCAACAAGTCAACCTTCCTACGCGTCGTGCCACATCATCGTCCACGTCAGCAGGTCAACCGAGTCAACTTGCCACGTCAGCCTCAGCCAATCACAACTTGACACGTGTCGCCACGTGTCGCAATCTTATTGTGCCGACAAGTGAACAACTTGCCACGTCATCGTCACGTCGTCGCCGCGTCAGCATGACGTCATCAATGACGTCATCACAATAATTGAGAATTAGCCGCCTTGACACGTGTCGCGTGAATAGTCAGCCGCCTTGCTACGTGTCGCCTTCTCATCGTGCCACGTCGACAAATCCAGAGTCGCGACGCTGAGATCCTTGGCGTCGCGACACGCGAACAGTGAAAAATTTTCCTATAAATTCAGCGCGAAATTTCAGATTTCGATGTACCTTTCTCTCTCTTGAAATCTCTCAAAAGAGAGAGTTTCTCTCTCTAGAATTTTTATTTTTATTTTTATTTTTTTTAGTTTTTTTTTATTTTTAGTTTTGTAAATAATTTAATTACGTTTTGTAATAATAGTAATTTAATTTTTACTTTTTACAGTTTTTACTATTCACCATGTTGAAGTAACTTTTTTAGCTATGGTGAAAGGTAATTCTTTTACTGTTACTATTTAGATTAATCTCCCTTAAAAATAATATATTCACTATTTAAAATATTGACTTAATAAGGGATACCGCTATATTGGTCGGTTGGTAATTCATTCTTAATCTGGTTTAAACCTGACTAATCAAGGATACCGCCAGACTAGTCGGTTGGTAAATTTATTTTTGGTTCCGCCTTAATGGCTGGTTGGACTTAATTTGACTTAATCTGGATACCGCCAGACTGGTCGGTTGGTAAATTTAACACAAGTTTATATATTATTTTATGGGAGATATCTAAATTAGTAGTAGTAAAAGTAATTCCTTTTACCTTATTTTATTTTATTTTATTTTACTTTTCAGTATTTTTATTTTATGTATTTTATTTTTATAGTCCTAGTTATGTGTTAGTTAATTAGGGGTTGTGATGACTTTTAATATCACCGGTTTATAAAGATTATTTTATAGTTGAGTAATTTAAAGGTTTATTTATTAAGTCTTAAGCTTAATGCTTCTTGTTGTCTGATCACCAATAAGATTGATATGGTAAATCTAAAATGAACTAGACATAGGGATTTTAGGTTTCAGCCTTAGATTTAATAGCCCACGATCTTCCTTGAGGATAGATAACCCTTTAATAGATTTCCTTACAGGATAGGAATATACCTGTTGGGCGGGGTAATCATAATTGGAACTTAGACTTAATGAATCCAGGTAATGTGGTTGACATAGGAATATGGTTCAATTGGGTTATACTGGGTATTTGTAGTTGACCATCGGAAGAGGCTTTTACATAATTTAGTGTTCCAGGTTAGTAAACTGATTTATTACACAAACATAAAATAATCACTTAATCTTTTAAATGATATTAAAAGAATTCACAACCTTAAGAACTTTGTGTCTTTTATTTTCCTTAGTATTTTCTTTTATCTTTTTATTTATTTATTAGCAAATCTTCAATCAACCAAATCAATCAAGCAATCAATTCCATTTTTCCTTTAATTAGATATTTGTAAATAAATAGATTCAACAATTACTAACAACAGTAGGAATTAAGTCCTCGTGGGATCGATATTTTTATACTACTTGAACGATACGTGCGCTTGCGTTATACGTGTGTGTTTACGCCGGTCAAGTTTTTGGCCGCCGTGCCGGGGACTTATTTTCTTGAGTTGTTAATTTTGAAGCTATCTAATTTACTTGTATCTAATTTTCTTTATTTTTATCTGTAATTTTTATTTCTTTCTTTTGAACCATAAGTTCAGAGTAACACATAATCCATACAGAGAATGACAGATCAAATCAGACAATTCACAGAAAACCAGAACTATATACCTCAAGAATCATTTTCAGATGACACTGATGAAGCCTTCGAATACCAATCATTTCACAATGACACTTCAACAGAGGAGGAGGCTGAGCAGTATCAACAACCAGATGTATCAGTTCAGGAACTTGAACCGGCAAAGTCTCGATTTGATTTTTATTATTCTGACTCTGACGAGGATGAAGCTGAAACATTTGTACCAACTGCATCAAAAATTGAGGATAGAATTCTGAATCCTCAAAACGAAGATCTTGGAGATTCCATTTCACAAATGTTTGAAGAAGATCAACTGAGCCAATCAATTCACCCGAATCAGAGGATGAAGACCTAATGTCTGACTCATCTTTTCATCCTCAGGTGGAGCAAGAAACAGAGCAAATGGAGGAGCAAATGTCTGACCTTAATAAAGATCCAGAGCATTCAGGAAAAAAATCGCTGTGTTGGGGAGTACAAATCAAAGATATCACCCAGAAGTTTGACAGAATGGAACTTCCATTCCAAGTCAAACATCATACGAGACCTCCTGATTTTCTTTCTTTCTTTTCAGGAACCACTGGAGCAACAAGGAGTAAAAAGGTGACACGAGCACTGAATGAGACAAAATTCTTTTTGCCACTTTACCGTTGGAAGAGACCATTCAAAAGCAACGCTCACGGGATTGTCCTTAATCGGACATCCAAAACGACATTGAAACCTCCTTAACAGATGAATTTCATTCACGTCTGGCTGAAGACGAAAAATTCAGCGCTAGCAGGGAGGCAACAACCATGCAATATGTTGTGATTGTTTTCATATTTTGTGTGAACTTTTTAATTTTGTGTGTTATTTTTGTAGGGAAAGGCATAAACGAAGCATTTTAAGACAGAAGGAATTGTGTTTGGCAAGCAAATATAATAAATAATTCATTAGCGATGGCTGAATAAAGAATGAAATCTTGAGACTCATTCTAATGAATTTATATACTAAGCGAGTGGCGTATTGCATACACAATTCCGTTACCTTAATTATTGCTTTGATTCGCTTTTCTGTTGTAATTATCTTTATTTTCGTAGACAGGATCCAGACTTTTTGACCTTTCACGATTTGTTTTGTTGTTTAGCTAACAATCGTCCTATTGAAGATACTAGTGCTATTATTACTCACCCTTTTCAGGTACTATAAATTCAGCCCGTCATTGCACTTTTGAAGGCATTCAGAGTAAAAAAAAAGAAATACATAAAAAAAATGGAAGCCACTTCAAGAAGACGAGTTGAAAACATCTGTGTGTTTTGCGGTAGTACTGTTGGTACTAAACCACAATACATAGAAGCGGCACAGGAATTGGGTCGAGTCTTAGCTGCAAGGAATATGCACTTAATATATGGCGGAGGCAATCTCGGACTTATGGGGATCGTTTCAAAGGCCGTACAGGAGGGAGGCAGTCACGTTTTGGGAATCGTCCCAAAACCCTTGGCAGAGGCAAATCTTATTGGATCATCAAACGGAGAGGAACTGATCGTATCAGGTATGTCTGAACGCCTGGTAGAAATGATTAACCGTGTTGATGCTTTTATTGCCTTGCCAGGTGGCTTGGGTACATTAGAGGAAATTTTTATCGTACTATCTTGGGCGAACCTGAACATACACCAGAAACCGCTTAGACTACTCAACGTTGATGGATTTTATGATTTTCTTTGTGTGTTTCTTGATGATGCTCGGAGAAATGGGTTCGTGTCAAAACCTATGAAAGAACTCCTCTTTACTGCCAGAACTGCTCCGGATCTGATAGACCAACTCATAGCCTATGAACCACAAGTTGACCCTATCCTATCAAAGATAAATTGGTCCGAGGACGATCGTGGTAAGAGGCGTCGAATTAATCTGGATCTTAACCTTTAATTTCCTGTAGATTTCAGCTAACCAGGTACAACCTTCTAACTCTCCTTTTAATGTTTAAGACATTGGGGACAATGTCTCATTTAGGTTTGGGGGAGGGAATTAGTTGATTAATACCTTATTTTAGTTTGTTTGTTGTTTTTATTTTTATTCCAAATTTTTTTCGAAAAAAAAAAATTGAAATTTTTTTAAAAATTACAAA
The DNA here is from genome assembly GCA_019454045.1 of Zanthoxylum bungeanum. Classification (NCBI taxonomy): domain Eukaryota; kingdom Viridiplantae; phylum Streptophyta; class Magnoliopsida; order Sapindales; family Rutaceae; genus Zanthoxylum; species Zanthoxylum bungeanum. The sequence goes on from SKCR01001278.1 coordinate 47,736, forward strand.
AATATTTTGCATTTTTGTGTTTTTATTTTGACTAAAAAGGTGGAATTGGTAAGAGATAGCCGAGTAAGGAATTTCCGCTCCTGAGACGTATCTCAAGCCCATTTTCGAAATAAAGTTAATTTTTGTTTATTTCCTTTTGAATTATTTAATTTGTGAATTCTCCTTAACACTGACTAAAATGGATCTTCATATGTTCAGTTGACAGGTATTATGAACTTACATGGAAACATACGGACATAAGCTAAAATTGAAAAGTTTGTAATATTCCGTGCTATAAGTTTAATTGGAGGAAGCATCTCAAAAAGTGATGGAGTAAAAAAAAAACGTCCGAGATCCGAGTTATTAAGTCTGTAAGGGTGTTTTAACACCCAGTGCCCTAAAACCAACTGGTTTGGGAGTCATTGGCCCAAAGCTTGCTACATGGATCGAAGATGCTGCAAAAATATATTATCTGAAGTCTGGGTAATTAAGTTCGTAGGGGTGTCTTAACACCTGGTGCCCTAAAGCCAACTGTTTGGGAGCCACCGACCCAAAGCTCGCTACATAGACGGAAGGTATTGTATAAAATAAAAAATAGAGAAAAATCAAAGAAAAAATCAGAAAAATCAGAAAATTATTCCATTGCTACAAAAAGGTGTGAAATCTGATAGAACTTTAGGACAAAAATATTACTATCTTATCAACTGCACTTATGACTGTTGTGGGAAAAAATGAGTTGATTAATATTTTGTTGATTGTGTATATGGAGAATGGTAAAATAATCGGAGAATTTACTTATTCGGTAATTTAGAAAGAAACAAAACAACTGGTAACTTGGAGTAGAATTTTCACCTGATTAGTCACTAAATTTTCTTTATTCTCTTTTCGCTTGTCTTTTTGCTTTTTGTATGCATTAGTTTTAATACCTTTTTACTTTTGTAAAATGTTTGTGGTATCATTGATGTAAACCCTCACGAGACTACACTCGTCCACTAGGGACACCTAGGAGTTTAAAGGCTTGTTGCATATGCTAAATGCAACCGTGATCCTTACGAAAATGGCTTAGTTAAATTTTCTTATGGTATTTTATTTTGTATTTTGCTCGAGGACTAGCAAATGTTAGGTTTGGGGGTGTGATGAGTGGTATTTATATCACTATTTCCCACTCATTTAACTTAATATTTTGTATAGTTTCTTGAGTTCTGTGAACGTTTTGATGTGTTTTTTTTGTTATCTTGCAGATAAATAAAGTTTGGACAGCACTGGAGGCAATTTGGGGCAAAACCGGACAAAAATGCGTCAACAGGGATATTTTCGTCTTTTTCGCGTCGCGACGCTGGACACTGCGCGCCGCGACGCCCAGCGTGAGCCGAATCTGCTAACATGCGCCTGGTCAACGGTCAACAATTTGAGAAGTTTGACTTTGCTAAAATGCACCGTGCCACGTGTCACCATCACATCCCATCTGCTAACATGCGCCTTACCACGTGTCATCATCATATGCTGCCGACACTCAGACTTGACACGTGTCGCCTCGTCATCATCACATCATCAGTCAATAAGTCAACCTTCCTACGCGTCGTGCCACATCATCGTCCACGTCAGCAGGTCAACCGAGTCAACATGCCACGTCAGCCTCAGCCAATCACAACTTGACACGTGTCGCCACGTGTCGCAATCCTATTGTGCCGACAAATGAACAATCAGCCGCCACGCCATGTCATCGCCACGTCGTCTCCCGCGTCAGCATGACGTCATCAATGACGTCATCACAATAATTGAGAATTAGTCCGCCTTGACACGTGTCGCGTGAATAGTCAGCCGCCTTGCTACGTGTCGCCTTCTCATCGTGCCACGTCGACAAATCCAGAGTCGCGACGCTGAGATCCTTGGCGTCGCGACGTGCGAACAGTGAAAAATTTTCCTATAAATTCAGCGCGAAATTTCAGATTTCGATGTACCTTTCTCTCTCTTGAAATCTCTCAAAAGAGAGAGTTTCTCTCTCTAGAATTTTTATTTTTATTTTTTTTAGTTTTTTTTTATTTTTAGTTTTGTAAATAATTTAATTACGTTTTGTAATAATAGTAATTTAATTTTTACTTTTTACTTTTTACAGTTTTTACTATTCACCATGTTGAAGTAACTTTTTCAGCTAGGGTGAAAGGTAATTCTTTTACTGTTACTATTTAGATTAATCTCCCTTAAAAATAATATATTCACTATTTAAAATATTGACTTAATAAGGGATACCGCTATATTGGTCGGTTGGTAATTCATTCTTAATCTGGTTTAAACCTGACTAATCAAGGATACCGCCAGACTGGTCGGTTGGTAAATTTATTTTTGGTTCCGCCTTAATGGCTGGTTGGACTTAATTTGACTTAATCTGGATACCGCCAGACTGGTCGGTTGGTAAATTTAACACAAGTTTATATATTATTTTATGGGAGATATCTAAATTAGTAGTAGTAAAAGTAATTCCTTTTACCTTAACATTTTTTTTATTTTATTTTATTTTTCAGTATTTTTATTTTATGTATTTTATTTTTATAGTCCTAGTTATGTGTTAGTTATTAGGGGTTGTGATGACTTTTAATATCACCGGTTTATAAGGGATTATTTTATAGTTGAGTAATTTAAAGGTTATTTATTAAGTTTTAAGCTTAATGCTTCTTGTTGTCTGATCACCAATAAGATTGATATGGTAAATCTAAAATGAACTAGACATAGGGATTTTAGGTTTCAGCCTTAGATTTAATAGCCCACGATCTTCCTTGAGGATAGATAACCCTTTAATAGATTTCCTTACAGGATAGGAATATACCTGTTGGGCGGGGGTAATCATAATTGGAACTTAGACTTAATGAATCCAGGTAATGTGGTTGACATAGGAATATGGTTCAATTGGGTTATACTGGGTATTTGTAGTTGACCATCGGAAGAGGCTTTTACATAATTTAGTGTTCCAAGTTAGTAAACTGATTTATTACACAAACATAAAATAATCACTTAATCTTTTAAATGATATTAAAAGAATTCACAACCTTTAGAACTTTGTGTCTTTTATTTTCCTTAGTATTTTCTTTTATCTTTTTATTTATTTATTTAGCAAATCTTCAATCAACCAAATCAATCAAGCAATCAATTCCATTTTTCCTTTAATTAGATATTTGTAAATAAATAGATTCAACAATTAATAACAACAGTAGGAATTAAGTCCTCGTGGGATCGATATTTTTATACTACTTGAACGATACGTGCGCTTGCATTATACGTGTGTGTTTACGCCGGTCAGCAAGCGCTAAGTTTAACGTCGACAGCTAGACGTTACTTTTCGAACGTTAGGCTGGATCTGAAAGTGTGAAACTTTTTTTTTCGCTCAAACGATTCTCCCCAATAGTGCTTAACACGCTTATTTTTAACCTTGAAAGTTTTGTTGGAGTCTGGATCATGTATCTCAACGGCTCTGTCTGGTAAGACCTTGGTGATCACAAATGGACCTGACCACCGTGATTTTGGCTTCCATGGGAAGATTTTCACCTTTGATTTGTTTAACAGTACCTTCTGCCCTGGTTCCAGTTGTATGCGCACTAACTTCTCATCATGTCTCTTCTTGGCCTTTTCTTGTACAATTTGGCATTCTCAAAAGGCTGATTGTGAATTTCCTCCAATTCGTTGAGCTGGTGGAACTTTTTCTCTTTTGTTGCTTGTAGTGCAAAAATTGGCTTTTTCAGTGCAAAAGACGCTTTATCTTCAGGCTCCACAGACAATTGACATGTTTTAAGTTTGTCAGTAGAACTTTATATTGCATTGGAGTTCTGAATGGTATTGTGTATCACATCAAGTCTGAAACATTCCTCTTTCTTTTCATCATCTGGGAAATTCATGGCCTTGAAAACATTGAATGTTACTTCTTGGTCCTGTACCCTCATGGTTAATTCTCTTTTTTGTACATCAATAATGGTTCAACCTGTAGCCAAGAACGGTCTCTCAAGGATGATTGGCACGTCTGCGTCTTCCTCCATATCAAGGACAATAAAATCTGCTGGGAAAATGAATTTATCAACCTTGACCAGCACATCTTCAACTACACCTCTCGAAAATACGAGTGTTCTATCAGCAAGTTGTAGAGAGACTGAAGTGGGCATTGTTTCTCCAATCTGCAGTTTCCTGAAAATAGAAAAAGGCATCAAGTTAACACTTGCACCTAAATCACATAAAGTCTTACCAAAGTTATGTTCTCCTATGATGCATGGAATGATGAAACTGCCAGGATCTTTCAACTTCGAGGGAAGTTTCCTCTGAATGATGGCACTGCATTCTTCCGTCAATGCTACTGTCTCTTAGTCTCCCAATCTTCGTTTTCGTAAAAGAATATTTTTCATGAATTTGACATAGCTGGGCATTTTTTCCAAGGCTTCTACAAATGGAATGTTGATGTGCAACTTTTTGAACACCTCCAGGAAACGAGCAAACTGCTTGTCCAGTTTGTTTTTTCTGAAGACACTGAGGAAAATGTGGAGGTGGAGTGATCTGTTCTTTTTCCTTTGCTTATTTTTCCTCCATCTGTTGCTTTGTTTCTTTTGGAATATCTTCAATTGTTGCTTTGATTCCAACATCTTTGTTGATTTCAGTTAACATGATGGCATGACATTGCTCATTTCCCATGTTCCTTGGATTTGGCTCTGTGTTGCTAGGAAGGGTACCTAGCGGTCTGTAACTCTGAGCATTGGCCAGTTGTCCCATTTGATTTTCCAGTGCTTTGATAGAGGCTGAATGTCTTTGATTCAATGCTACTTGATTTTGAACCATAGCTGTTAAAGCATCGTATTTTGCTTATTGCTTCTTCAACTGGGCCAACACTTCTATTATTCCTTGTTCTTTTTCATGCTCCTGGCCTTTGTTCTGTTGCGGGAATATATGTGGTGGATAGTTCTGTTGTTGGAATCCTGGTGGGGGATTATTCTTTTGCCCTGAATTGTTGCTCCATGAAAAATTCGGATGATTCCTCCACCCTGGGTTGTAGGTGTTGGAATATGGATTGTTCCCTTGTCTGTTGAAATTGTTGACATAGTTCACTATCTCTTCTTGTTGTTTGTAAGATTCTGACTCAGGTACTCCTCCAAATAGTGAACTTGTGGATCCACCATTAACTTTCATGTTAAGAGTTTCCAGATTTTTGCAAATCACATCCAGCTTGGAATTCAGTGTTGTGTTGGCTCCAACTTCATAAATTCCTGTAATTCTTTGGATCATGCTCCTTTCTGTTGGCCATAAAGAATTTTTGTTGGCCATTTCTTCAATTAAGTCCCATGCCTGATCTTCTCCTTTTGCCATCAAAGCTACACCAGCAGCAGCATCAATTGTGGTTCTCATTATTCCAGAAAGTCCATTGTAGAAGGTTTGGACTTGTAGCCACTTTGCGATCTCATGATGATGACATTTCCGGAGTAAATCTTTGAATCTTTCCCAAGCTTCGCAAAGGGATTCTGAATCTTGTTGCACGAAGGATGTGACATCGTTCCTCAAATTTGCAGTTCTGGCTGGTGGAAAGTACTTTGCAAGGAATTTGGTGGATTCCAAGTTGTGATGGATCCTACTGGTAGTGAATGTAGCCAAGCTTTAGCTCTGTCCTTCAAGGAGTATGGAAAAACACGCAGTCTCATTTCTTCTTCAGTTGCTCGGCTGTAATTGAAAGTACCGCAAACTTCCAGGAAGTTGCTGATGTGGATATTAGGATCTTCAGTTGCATTTCCCCCAAACTGTACTGACTGCTGAATCATCTGGATGCATGTTTTGATGTCACCCGTATTTGCTGGTAAGGGAGGAAGTACAATACAAGAAATGAGTCCGTCAACCACCGGAATGGTTCTGTCTCGAATGGTATCGGTGGTGCAACGTTTAAAGGTTCAGGTTCCATGTTAATGATTGCTTCTTGGCCTTCTCGCCTTTCCCTTCTCAATTGTCTGATGGTTCTTTCAATTTCTGGGTCAAGCGGTCGAAGTACAAAGCTTCTGGTTCATCTCATGTAGTTTCTGAGAACCTGAAACACAAGAAAACAAAAACAATAAGTAAAAAGAAATTAGATACAAGTAACGTATCTAACCCTAAAACTAATAGTGAAAGATAAATAAGTCCCCGGCAACGGCGCTAAAACTACATAGGGTTGTGATTTCTTCCAATATCATTTTAAAGATGAAGTGATTATTTTATGTTTGTGTAATAAATCGGTTTACTAACCTGGAACACTAAATTATGCAAAAGTCTATGTCGATGGTCAGACGCAAATACCCAGTTTAACCCAATTGAACCATATGTCTATGTCAACCAAATTATCTGGATTCATTAAGTTTAAGTTCCAATTATGGCTACCCCCGCCCGACAGGTATATGTCTATCCTGTAAGGAAATCTATTAAAGGGTTATCTATCCTCAAGGAAGATCGTGGGCTACTAAGTCTAAGGCTGAAACCTAAAATTCATTTGTCAAGTTTATTTTAGATTTACCACATCAATCTTATTAGTGGCCAATTAACAAGACGCATTAAGCTTAAGACTTAATAAGTAAACCTTTAAATTACCCAAACTATAAAATAATCCCTTATAAACCGGTGATAGTGGATTTCATCACAACCCCAGATAACTGGCTTAGTTACGACATATATTTACGGGTAGTAAAAACTTAAATAAAATAAAAGACATAAAATTAAATGCTGAAAAGTAAATGCTGAAAAGTAAATTGCTGAAAAGTAAATTGCTGAAAAGTAAATTGCTGAAAAGTAAATAAAGTAAAATTATAATAAAAGAAAATGCTGAGGTAAAAAGATCCACTTTTATTACTTCTATTTTAGATATCTCCCTTAATATAATATATTAACTTTTCATGATAATTACCAACCAGCCATATAGGCGGTATCCAGATTAAGTCAAATTAATAATTAATTACCAACCGACCAATCAGGCGGTATCCAGTTTAGTCAGGTTAAAACCAATTTAAATAATTATCAACCGACCAATATAGCGGTATCCTCGTTAAGTCAGGTTTTAACTAGTTTATATATTAAAATTAAGGGAGATTAATCTAAATATTAGTAATAAAAGTTTTACCTTTTATCACAGCAAAGGGGAGTTACCTCATTACTGAAAAGTAAAAACTGAAAATTAAAGAAAGAAAAATATTGTGCGTAAAAGTAAATTGCGGAAAGTAAAAACTGAAAATTAAAGAAAAGAAAGTGCGAAAGCGGAAATTAATTACTGAAAGCTGTAAATAAAAAAACAAGATACAATCTTCTTAGTATTCTTAAGGAATTCCTTAGAAGAAAGTATGAATTTACAAATGAAATGGCTGGTATTTATAGGCAAAATTTTACCTCCATTAAATCATCCACCAAATCAATTATTAATTGCTCCACTAATTGCTCCACCAAATCCATTATTAATTGCTCCACTAATTGCTTATCATGTTTGGTGGTGATTTGATAATTTTTATTATTTATTTATTAATTTATTTTTTGCTTTGAAAATGATTGAAAATGACTTTAATAATTACACACAACACACTTCTGGATGGTTCATCAATTGCGGGCATGACATCTTCCGAATTAGAAATTATTTTGTCTTTCAAAGTTGTAGATCTTTGATTCTTCTTTAATCTGGAACTTGAATCAGCTCAATCCGATATCGGAGTAAAAAGTTATGCCCAAAATACGACAGATGCGCAAAATTGGAATTTCCAAAACTGCACTTCGTTAAAACGCCCTTTCAAGTTTCCAATCTCCAAAATTAATATGTCAAGTCCAATTTTTGACCTTATTTGACCCACATTTCGTCCTAAATGATTTCATTGTGTCCCAATATTATTTTATCTGCAAAATAAACTAAAACACATCAAAACGTTCATCAAACCCGAGAAACTAAACAAAATATTAAGTAAAAGGGGCGGTAAATATTGATATATTTTCCGCTCATCAGTATCCATGTTAGTCAAGTCACGATTCTTAAAGCTTTGGCCGAAGTCGATCACCTAGGGTGGATCGCATTAGTTATGAAAAATCTTTGACATGTCGACATGAGATGTGCGCCTTGAAAACTTGACGATGTATTTTATGTTTCCTAACGACAACTCGGATAGCCTATAACAGAGGGATTATTAAAAATATGTGATGATCTCGACTTGTATAATTTAGAATGGTCGTTCGTGTTCTTCGTGAATTCGGAGGTGGCCGAATTGCGTACATATTAGCTATGCTTATATGACAAACATGTCTGAACTTAGAGAGTCCCAATATGAAGTGTACTCGTGGAGCACTTGGGTATCGATTTATTTTGATAAAAGTTAATATTCAATATTATAATTATCAACTAAGATAATCAAGTGTTATTGGGTAACATTGATTATTTACTTTGACCTAATTGGATTAATTCAATAATTACACAAGGGTTTAATTGGAAAATCATAATTATCTCTACCATTTGAGGATATTATGATAATTATAAGTATGTAATAATATATGATTTTGGCTTGATTTAACTAGATTAAATCAAAATGGAAAATATTTAACTATTCCATTTCCTAATCATTGGCTTGATTTAATTGGATTAAATGAAAGTGGGAGATAATAGAGATTAGTCACACCTAATTATACATATTTCGTCAAATTGGATTAAGCCCACTTATAGTTGATTAAAAATTTTTTAATTAAAAATTGTATAAATTTTGCTATAAATAGCAAGCTTTAGGAAGGTTTTAATTACAAGTATAAGTATAAGCAATAGCTTGAATAAGCTAAACACAAGTAATTCTTGAGAGATTAGCATAAGTTATAGAAGTGTTTAGAGAAGCTTGTGAGTTCTCTATAACATTTCATCAAGGAGAAATCAAGATTGGATCTTGAAATGAAACTTGCTAGTATTGGAAATCAAGATTTGATCTTGAAGTTAAGTTTGCACACCTTGGAGGTCCTCCTACCATTTCAACAAAGAGAAGAAGATTGGATCTTTGCATCAGGCTTGTTAGGTAAGTTTGAACTTCTCTTAAGCCATGTTACTTTGTGCATTGGATGCATGATCACATAGCTTAATATTGAAATAAGGCTTATCTATTATATTATGATACTTTGGAAATATAAACACAACATGCTTATAAATTAGGTTAAAGATGTTCATGTTGGACCTACAACAATTAATAAGAGTTTGGAACTCTAGATTAAATCTTAGAGCTATGGCTACCATTCTAGATTCATTTAACCACTTTTAGGTGGACTAGAATTGTTCATGAGACATTTCTAATTGGGATTCTAAAATAATTTATGATTAGATTCAAACAAATGCACATAAGTATTTAGAATACATGTATATTAGTTATAAAAACATGTGTTGATGGTGGTTATGAAGTTAAAATTGAGTTTTAGGTGTATTTGAAGTATTGGTAGAAAACTGGAAGTGTTTAGTAATGGTTTGAACTTGAAAAATACCCACTGCTCTAAAAGGCGTCGTGACACAGATCATTTCACGCCGCGACGCAAAGCTGAAAACACGGGCTCGTCGCGATGCCCAGACCTTTACGTCGTGATATGAAGACATTCTCGTTCAGCATGCTCTCGGTAATTGTGGCATCGCGATGCCCATAGTTGATTCGTACTGAAACTTATTTTTCTCCGTTCCAGAGCATCCGAATTCCAATTAAGTCCTTATTTTTTCCTATGGACTCGTATCGAAATGTAGTTTTTTTTTTTAAATGCTTTAAAATATACCTATCCTTGATATCTATAGGTTATACCCACTTCCACTGTGCAGGACACCGATCTGACCCTAGGGGTTTCACAACTGCCCCAATACTGATATGAACTGGCCTTTTCCCTTGATCTTATACTCTTGTACATATTAGCTTGCCTCTACTTGTAGCCTTAGAGGATGCCTTCACTGACTGATATTTTAACCATAGTATGGATAAAGTAAGATCTGATGGTTTTAGTTGTGTTATAACATGGTTAATCGTGGTGTCAAATTGATGGCACATTGTAGCTATATTGTGGTACTCTTCTGGTAAGTTTCCATTTGGGTCTTATTATGGATTTGGCTAATTGTTTTTGGAATCTTCTAAGGTTTATTTCCCTTCCAACATTAAACCTTAAAATCTCATAAAAAGACTCATCATCAGGATATGTGTAAAAATACAGTGTTTACAGTCGCCCCCACTTTGGTAGACTTTTGTCAGTGTGTGACAGTGGCAAATCTATCAAAGTCATGCATGCATTATTTTTACTTACTTGATTTTTTTGGCATCGCTAGACTTACCTCACACAGTGTTGGTGCTGCTTGATAGATGTTGGTAGATGGTTTGATACTTGATGGACCCCTCGGGCCCTCCGATGCTTTGATAGGTTTAAAGATGATAATGAGAGCTCGAGCCCCCGTTGTTTCGATCATTTTAAGGCAGTTGATCTATCTTCTGAAATGTTGACTGGGCATTCAGGCCCCCAATGCTATAATTAGTTGATGTCATTTTGCTCTATTTGCTGAAATCTTGAATGAGCACTCGAACCCCCGATATTTTGGTCGGTTGACGACATTTTGATCCATCTGTTGAAATCTTGACTGGGCACTCTGGCCTTGATGCTTTGATCAGTTGATGGCATTTTGATCCATCTGAATTCATTTGATGACGATAAAATTTTGATCCATCTTCTGACATTGATGGTATTTTGATTTGATCGATGGGCTTTTCATTTTTTAGCATTTTTATCTGTTTGATGAAATTTTCTTCCATATGCTTCTAGAATTTTGATCTGTTTGATTGGCTTTTCTTTCATCTGTTTTTGGCATTCTCTTTTAGTTGGGCTTTGCCTTGAGTATTCTTTTCCAGTGGGCTTCGCCCCTAATATTCTCTTTTATGTGGGCTTTACCTCCAATATGTCTTTTCTAGGTGGATTTCTCCCCCAGTATGTCTCGACTTTCCAGCTGTCAAGTGCTCTGTGTTTTGGAGGCTCCAACTCTTATCTGTATCTTAATCTATTTCTTGGAAGCTCTCGCGGAATACGTCTTTTCTCGTGAGATTTTCTTCTTTGTTTGTTCAATTCCCTGTAAGAGAAATATTTTATATATGTATGCATGTGTGCAAATGATCTTTAGTTAATTGTCCATTCTTCGGCTTGTAGGAGTCGTAATGTTTTCCCGTAAAAAATGGCATCAGGTTTCGCACAGGCTGTCCCTCAGTGTTCTCAAATCATCGAGTTTGCCTGCCAAATCTTTTTTTTTATCAAGCAATGATTTTTCTTATGTTTTCAAAAGTTTTTTTAATCTCACGTCCTTTCAAAGTGAGCGTTGCCCAAAATCAAAAAGTCAATTCCAACAAAGGTTTCACATTTCAAATGTTTCTGTGTGATTCTTTTACAAAGAATTACGCGAACCCATATTGGTTTATGTTGGTGCTAAATGTAGATTAGTGATAATACTTTAGTTCAATTTATCATTTCATTTGCTAAGATAATTTAACACATAGTTATGGATCAACAAAGCTTTAGAGTTTTCCAAAAATTTATTTTATGTAGAGCTTATCTTTATCCTTAACTTCCTTAAGTCATCAAATTATCTTTTGATATATAGACTGTACATTTGTGATGCAATCCATTGATTACTCTACAGCTTCATTAACTCAAGTTGTTTTTCATACTCAATATTTGAGTTATTGTTGACGCAAAAGTACTTGAAGGGTTCACGATACTTATTGTTACTAAATAATTCAAACATCAAAGTAGTTTTCGAGATTCACCATTTTCTTTTCCTTTTTCCTTTTTCCTTTTTTTCCTCTTTTCCTTTTGTTTTTTTTTTTTTTGCTTGTGTCATCTCTTTAATTTTGTGTCATCTTGGTCCATTCTTATATATTATGCCAGCATAAATTCTTTTAAGCAAACAACACAATTCCAACTGCTAGTTTTAGTGCATGATGTTTGGATGGCATTTTGTCGGTGATTCCGAAATTAAAGAATTACCTTAAAGATTTAGGCATGTTCATTTTTTTAGAGACATGATAGTTTGAGAAAAATTGAGTTTTATTATAATCAAACGTTAAAGAAAAGTCATTATATGACAAAAAAGAAAAAGAAAATCTGAAGATTTGGAACACGATCACTATATGGTTAATGTGTCTTTTCGATCTAGTATTTTATCAGTGTTGATCAGATTTTGGATCTCATGCCTAAGGTAGGCACACCTGTCTATCTCGTGCCATGGGAACTAGTGGAATGCGCAACACAATGCTAGATTAAGGTTGCTCGACAATGGGTCTGACACGGGTTTTGGGTCCAATGATTTCAATAGACTTTATTTTTCAAGCTTAGCTGAATCTTGGACATCAACCATCCTAAGTTTGAGAAATATAGCTTCTAGATGGTATTTACTTTTGTTGTTTCTGAGCCTTCTTTGTTATTCATCTTATATTACCCTCGACCATAGAGCTTTTTGTACTCCATTTCCTATTCTTCTATGTCCATAACGATCTCCTTTAACTGTTTGAAATATGAGATCATAGAGGTCATCATCCTTCACTTATTGTAAATTGAGGGTTTGGTGCCCTTGATTATCATCTTGATTTGATTTTTCTTTGCGGGCCGTATCTATATTTTCAGCAGTTGGCTTTTCCAGCTGTCCATATACTATTTGAAATTCTCTTCTAGCTTTTGTTTGGTGTTTTCTAAGTCACAAAGTGATAAATCTATCTCCACGTCTGTGATGTATTGATCAAGGAATGCTTCATCCAGGGCTTTCCAATCATATTTTATTTTCTTCGTAAGGTTATGCTACCATACCACATGTGCTCTTTCAAGTGACATACCAAACATATTTTGCACTTGGCATTGGGATATTCCAGTCACACACAATAAAGATACATATTGTCAAAGATGCATTTTTGGATTTTCGTTATCATTGAACTTTTCCATTTCGGGCATCGTAAACTAGTTGGGTAGCTATTCCTTAAATACCAAAGCACCGTAATACAACAAATCCCCATGTTTGTCCTTCATCTTTTGGACTTGGCCATTTTTCCCGCAGTGTATTCCACTATGTCTTCTTCATAATGATCCACAACATGGATATCTTTAGTTATCCTATTTTCAGGCTCTTCACGTCTCTTCTCACTAGTATCTGCCTTTTCCCTCTCGATTGTTGTCTGATTAGCCATGTCATTGATCAAGGTCTACAATTATTCCACTAATTTTTTCATGGTGGTTTCAAGTTGATCCATTCAAGAATTTTCATTGTTGGCTATTTCTGAATTCGATAATCGTTTATTGACTAATCTGCCTTCCTATATAACCTAGGGCGTTGCTATGATGGCTTCATTCACAAAGTATTAGTATGATGCATGTATGCATGAAATGCAAGGCTTGTTTATGTAGTATACATATTCCCAACCTTATTGTTCACACACATGTGGTATGTCAACGTCTACTCTGTACACAAGCTTGTTTTCTTTTATGTTAAAAGGGTCAACCTTGTCTACTTTAGTTCTTCTCCATCATTAAGAGACAAAAACCACCAATTTATAAAATGAGTAATCTTAGTATGAGGATCAAACCATTATCTAAAAATGACGAATTCGAATCTTGGTAATCATGGTTATTGGGGATGGGCCGGGAAATTTTTAGGAACGTCTAAATGGGCCAAGACAAGGCGTGTCTTTTCTGAATGAAAGTCAGTGTGAGTATCAGATTCATGTCTTGGCATATTTGGTTTATAACTAAATACATTAGGCCCAACGAGGTTGTCATACAAGTTGGCCCACATACTGTTGAGACAGTTGTGGAACCCCTAAGGTCGGATCAGTGCCCCGCGCACCAGAAATGGGTATAACCCATGGATATCAAGTATATGTGTAATTTTAAATCATTTAATGAAATACTATATTCCATTACGAGTATATAGGAAAAAACCGGGACTGAATCGGAGCCCGGAAACTAAAAAATGAAGTAAAACAAAATTATCGCGAGCAACAACGCATACACGCGTGCTACAATGCGCGCGCGCACTGTCCGTGCCCAGGTCAGTTTTCTTTTCTTTTGTTTTTTTTTTTGTTTTCAATTTAGAAATGCTTCAGCTCACTTTCCAGTGAGTTGAAACAATTAGGGTATTTCACCCTAATTGCCTCCGGTCTTCCCTAAGCACTTCAAAAACTCCTAAAATTAATTTTTAATTTCAAAACTAACATAAACACATGTTATAGAATAAAAATCAAGTTTTTCAAAATATCAAATATTTTTACAAAACATAAATTTATTCTAAATACGCACTTGCGTAAATTTTGAATCCATTACACAAACCAAATTAGAATCCAAATAAGAAATGTCTCGTGAACAATTTTAGGTCACCAAAAGGTGGTCAAGTGATTCTATAATGGTAGTCATAGCTCTAAGCTTTAATCTAGAGTTTCAAACTCTAATTAATTATTTCATGTCCAACATGAACATCTTTGACCTAATTACAAGCATGTTGTGTTTATACTTCTACAGTATCATAACACAATTGATTAGCCTTATTCAACATTAAGCTATGTGATCTTGCATTTAATACACAAATAAACATAGCTTAGGAGAAGATCAAACATTACCTAGTAAGCTTGATGCAAGATCCAATCTACTTCTCCTTTATTGAAATTGTTGGAGAACCTCCAAGGTGTGCAAGTTCGACTTCAAGATCCAATCTCAATTTCCAACGCAAGCAAACTTCACTTCAAGATCTAATCTTAATTTCTTCTTAATGAAATATTTTAGAGACCTCACAAGCTTCTCTAAACACTTCTCTAACTTAAACTAATTTCTCTTAGAAATTTCTTGTATTCTTACTTGTAATTAAAACCTTCCTAAATCTTGCTATTTATAGCAAAACTTATGCAATTTTTAATTAATAAAAGTTGTAATCAACTTTTAAGTGAGCTTAATCTAATTTGTCCAAATATGTAAATTAGGTGTGACTAATCTCCATTGTCTCCCACTTTAATTTAATCCAATTAAATCAAGCCAATGATTAGGAAATGGATTAGTTAAATGTTTGCCACCTTGATTTAATCCAATTAAATCAAGCCAAAACCTCTTATTATTACATACTTATAATTACCATAATATCCTCAAATGGTAGAGATAATTATGATTTTACAATTAAGCAATTGTGTAATTATTGAATTAATCCCATTAATCCAATTAGGTCAAAGTAAATAATCAATGTTATCCAATAACATTTGATTATCTTAGTTGATAATTATAATATCGAATATTATCTTTTATAAAAAATAACCGGCTACCCAAATGCTCAATGAGTACACTTCATATTGAGACTCTCTAAGTTTAGACACATTCGTCATATAAGCCTAGCTAATATGTACGTAATTCGGCCACCTCTGAATTCGCGAAGAACACGAACGACCTTTCTGAACTATACAAGTCGAGGTCATCACATATGTTTAACAATCCCTCCATCGTAGGCTATCCGAGTTGTACTTAGGAAACATAGAATATACCGTCAAGTTTCCGAGGCGCACATCTCATGTCGACATGTCCACGATTTTTCATAACTGATGCAATCCACCCTATGTGATCGACTTTGGCCAAAGATTTAAGAATCGTGACTTTACTAACATGGATACCTAAACCCATTATGGTACACATACGGGCCGACGGATCCTATATTGCTTCGCACTTGATTACTGAGTGCATCGCTCCACACCCAACGAACATCTAGAGGCTAGACCATGAAATGTTTGACATACATGACATATAAGTGTGGAAGATCTCACACAAAATCAATACTATCCTATAGTCAAAGGATTACATATGCTACTCGACTCGAAGAGATTCCTATTGATGGTGGTGTGTACTTCCAACTATTAGGAATCGTCTGTGAGTCATTCAGTATTCGCTTCAACGAAAAACCACATGTCTATACGAGTTTCCAAAACTCATGGTACATCACATTAAACCATTGGAACTCGAATTCCAATATACGATATGTGCTAGTCTTATAGGTTATAGGAATTCGACCGTATTCCAAAACCAACGACTAAGAATATTTACTTTAAGAATAGTTTACACCTAGTGTCAAAACTATTTTAAGGTCGATGTCATTCTTAGCATATCTATACATCAATCTAATACGCATAATGACAATACCATTAATAGGGTATGAAATGAAAATGTAGTTATTTTATTAATAAATAATAAAATATACAAACCAGACTGACACTCCAAGCACCAACTCCATCACATACATGTTGAAGTAGTTGACGTAATTATTGTGAAAGGCAAACTTGTCACAGTTGAAAAGGCCAAACAAGTTTATGTCCTACCGTAAAATAATCAATCCACTTTAAACGGTTAGGGCCCAAATACAAGCAATTTGGAGGTTTATTTCTATTGGAGTACAACTATGGGCTCACATGTGGGCTTATCAAGGGTTTAAGCTTGGCTCTCACCGGCGAAGGGTTGTCCATAACTAGGTCTATCAACTTAAGGGTTCAAACGACTAGTGAATGTACCTTTTTTTATACTTAAGGATACGACTTGTCCAAAATTAGGTCTCCCCACCCAAGGGTTCGATCAACCAATGAATGTACCGGTATCCAAATATACGTACAAACAAATGATGGTTATATTTTTTAACGTCGAAATCAGATTTTGACGCTAAATACCTTCATCGACTAAGATTTCGCGTCAAAAATTTTATTCAACGCTAAAGACCTTTAGCGATTTCGACGTTAAAGATCTATTTTCTTGTAGTGATATATAGAAAATAATAGTTTATATCATTTTGTTTATTATTTTATGTTTTTTTTATTGCGCTAAATTTTGTAATTTTATTTTTATATCAATAAAGATATCATTGTTATAATTTTTTTATAACAGATTTGTAATGATATTCTTATGTTAATAAACAAATTAATTACTTTTGTAATGAAATTTAGTTTGAAATTAATTGGTAATGTCAATTTTGTTATAATTAGATTTTAAAGTAATTATAATGATTTATTTTATTTTTTTTTACTATTTTCATCTTTAGCGTAAAAATATTTCACCGCTAAAGGTCTTATGCGTCAAAATAAAATTTTGACGTGAAAGCTTGATCGAGAAAGGTATTTAGCGTCAAAAACCGATTTCGACGCTAAAAATATATCTTTAGATAAATACCTTTAGTGACAAAATATTTCATCGTTGAAGATATACTTTTAGTGTCGAAATCGATTTTTGACGCTAAATATCTTTATCGACCAAGTTTTCCGTCAAAATTTTACTTCGACGTAGAAGACATTAAGCGTCGGAATTTTGACTTTTAATGATGAAATGTTTCGACGTTAAAATATAATACGACGAAAATAACAATTGATAACCAATGAATCTCAAGAAGTAAATATTTTAATTCTAAAAAAAGGCAATAAAATAATTTATTATTCATAGAATTCAGTCAAGCTATAGGAAATAGAGATGTGCATCTGCAATTTTATTTGATTGCAATGTTCATTTAACACTAGAAGGAAGATTTTATAGGATGACTGTAAGACTATAATACTTTACGGGAAAATATGGTGGACAATAAAGAACCAATACGTTTAAAAATTAAGTTAGTTAAGATGAGAATACATGCATGTATGGTGTATGGATTATGAGAGACAAAATTAGAAATAAAGAATTTCAAAAGTAAATATATATAGTATGAGAGAAATACGATTAAGATGGTTCATGCATGTACAATATATACCTCTAAATGTCCACATGAAAAAATGAGACCAATGTTATCGTCAAATGTCAAATGAGGTATATAAAAACCTAAGTTGATTTGAAAAGAAATATAAATAGATAGATGTCTATATTTTATTGAATTTAATAAAATAATAATTTTGAATAAAATATAATATTGTCAAAAAATTTAAACAACTTATCTTACCTCACTTGGCATGAAAA
>SKCR01001279.1:0-65580 GCA_019454045.1 Zanthoxylum bungeanum
AAACAATCGCGAAAGCTTGGCTTTCGAAATAATTCTCCGTAGAATTCTTAGGAGTAACAACCTTTATTCTAGGAATAAAGACCATTGGGATAGATTTAAAGTTGTTAACACTCTCTGAGAAATTGTACATTTAAAATGTACGTGACCTGGTGTCTCATACGCTTTGAGCGTATGGAGACACAATCAGACTAATCCGAGTGATAGTCACTGGATTGAAGTTAAGAACATCCGTTAGTATCTCAGAGAACTAAGGATGCTGTCTTAGACTATGAAAAATGAGAACTTGAAGTGACTGGGATCACTGTAGCAAGTTTCCAAACCGATAAAGACGACTATAGGTCGCAAACGGTACTATAAAGTTAGAATACCGGAACAGTGAGCTGGAAATCTTCCAAGCAAAATATTGTTACCATATAAACAACAAATGCGGATTATTGTGGCAGCTGAGGCAGCAATAGAAGCCATTTGGGTCGATAATAAATCTAATTAGATTAGATATAGTTCTGTTAGGAGCTGAGCTAGGCGTCCGCACAGGCTAAAGAATTAATGGTCTCATCAACGATCCAGATATATACTTCGATATTCATCTGATTCGTTCGGATCTCACATTGTGGCGATGTGATGATCGTATAAATCGCGTCAGACGATAATCATGTAAATCCGCTGACGAAAACCTTTTCTCAGCAATTTGAGCGAACCGTACATAGTTCGTGTGTTAGGCACTCGAGTGACTGGCTATAGGCCAAGTGGGATATTGTTGGACAATTATGACCCATAGCGTCACTATTTGTACAGATCATGGTGTTGTTGTACAAATTAACTATGTGACAAATGAGATTGCTATCTTATCATTGTGATTAGATCACCTTAGATATATAAATGATAGGAGGTCCCTATGATTAGTTCCTGGATTGAGAATGATATGAGACAGTATCAGTCCACAAAGGATTAATCATTAAATATCTCTAGTCAGAGTATTATCGAGATTGGACATCGGTATTGCGTAAAAGACTAGTATTGCACTTGTGCACGTTGTGAGGGCATAACGGGCACAGTTCTCATATATTTAAGTATTGGATACTTATGCAAGTGCGGTAGGAGGTTGTGTTTCACCGATGGTACGGGAAACAGCTTCGCTCTGGATAGACCCCCTCGGAATCCCATTGGTAGTTTGACTATGTGTCTGGGAGTCCGACGTCAGGGTAGGTGTTATTTGGTCTTAACCTGAGACTTGCACCGCTAATACTTATGACAATCAATATACTTTGGTTGAGGTCGTCCAGGGCTTTAACCGATTCTGTGTACGCCAATACTGGGTATATTGAGAATCGTAGAGTATTGGGTGTGATGTCAAGACGAAAGTATCACTCCAGTCATAGTGGAGATGATGTCACGTAGGATACGGTATTAGTGCTCTTAAGTGCTGCGCGGCCATCGGGATATTATGACTAGGTCATGTATATCCGATTATAGAGACTAGTTACCAGAAATCTGACATGTGCTTCGTACGGGGCAGACACAATCCAGCCCCAGGCCTAGCACGTGACCATCCGATACTAGATCGATATGCACTATACGATGTATACTACGCCTGATACAGATCAATATATTCTTGTAAGGATATTTCTGGAGAATTGGGTAGGCATGGCGCTTTGCTAGAAGCCAACCTTGTCTTGTGTATCGGTAAAACGTAGTACTTGGTACTTACGTGTTCGGATAGTCCGACGACCGAATTTACTGCCAACATATCTGGAGATCTCATGGGTCGCTTCCCAATGATACACCGATGACGTATGACTCGCACTTTAATTAATCTGGGATTTTTCGATGAGAGAGAAAATTAATCTGGGATTAATTACGGAGATATTTTATCTGGGATAAAATATCGTCTAAAGAGAGAGAACACGATTAATTTGGAATTAATCGGTAAAATAAATTTAATAGTTAATTTGATTTTTCTATTTAATTTATTCGAATGGGCTAAAATTAATATATCGGATATATTAATATGAATTGGATTTCATTACGAAATTAAAGTCGGACTTTAATGCGACGACGAACGAATTAATTTAGAATTAATTCGTAAACGACGTTCGTAAAATATTTACGTCGCATCGATATTTAATTAAATTAGATTTAATTATTTAACGACGGAAGTTCGTTTAATCGGATTAAACGGACGAGCCGCGGCAAATGTTCGTAGAGATATTTGAATTTTGAATTCAAATATGTGGGGCCCATGTGTGGTAGGTGTACCTACCACCCAACTACCTTGTTTTACTTTTGGAAAACCATTTACCCACACCTACCAAGTTTAGGGTAAAAGGTGAAATGGTTTTACCTAAAGTATATAAACAAAAATCTCTCTCTACACTTTTATAACTATTATTATTCATTAGATGAATATTTTAGAAACCCTAGAGAACTCTCTTCATCTCTTTCTCCCTCTCAAATGCACGCCCAAGGGGCTGCTGGACTGCCTGAGAATGGCGTGAATGATGGAGGATATTTGAGGGTCTTGTGGCAAGATCCAAGTGCTAGCACACTTCTAGGAGGCATACGAAGGTGTTAGGGAAACCCACCCACGAGCCGGGAATCGTTTGACGAAGATTGGAGCTTGAAATCTTGGATTCTTGAAGACTCAAAACTGAAATTTTTGAGCAGTGGACTGCATGCAGTGGGCGCACCTTGGAGGGCTGAAAAATGGTTTTGTTTGTCTTCAAATCGTCTCAACCGATCAATGTAAGTATTCCGCAACTTCTTTGATATGTATTTCACACATCTTCATGCTTGTTTGATGATCTTGGGACCTAGAATAAAACCAACATGTTCATGTTTATTTCATTGCTTATCCCTGGTCCATGTTCCCCTGGTAAAGATATGAATATTTACTTCATACCATTAATCGAGGAGTTACAGACATTTTGGAATGTCAGAGTGCTTACCTATGATGCAACTTCTCAACAGTATTTTCAGATGCATGCCGCATTATTATGGACCACTAATGATTTTCCAGCTTATGGTTCTTTATCTGGATGAAGCACTAAGGGATTAATGGCATGTCCAGTTTGTGCAGGTGAAAACACCTTCACATCGATTATGGAATAAAATAGGATACACAGGGCACATGTGATTTCTTGAGTTGAGTCTTCCTTGGTGCAGAAGTAAATTATTCACTGGTAAATCAGAACCTCAGAGTATGCTCAGTCTATTGTCTGGATTTGACATACTTTGCCAACATCAACATCTCAAAGACAACACACCAGGGAAACATCCTAATAATGGAGATAAAAATCAAAAATGTCAATCGGAAGAGTTGAATTGGACGGGAAAGAGTATTTTCTTTGAGTTAGAGTATTGTGGGAGTATGAGTCTTCGACATAATTTGGATGTAATGCAAATAGAAAAAAACATATGCCAGAGTTTTGTGGGCACACTGTTCAAAATTCCGGGTAAGACGAAAGACAATGTAAATGCTAGATTGGATTTTGATGAGCGGAAAATATATCACTATTTACCGCTTCTTTTAATTAATATTTTGTATAGTTTCTCGGATTTTATGAATGTTTTGATATGTTTTAGTTCATTTTACAGATAAAATAAAATCGGGACTCAATGGAATCAATCAGGATGAAATATGGAATATATAAGGGCAAAAACTGGACTTCACATTTGGATTTTAGAGGTTGGAAACTTGAAATGGCGTTCTAATGAAGTACAATTTCGGAAATTTCAGCTTTGCGTAATTTTCGAATTTTGGCCATAACTTTCTACTCCAATATCGGATTGAGGTGATTCAAGTACCATATTAAAGACGACTCAAAGATCTACAACTTTGATATTCATAATAATTTCGATATTCTGAAATTTTCATTACTGAAATTGATAAAAACAATCAGTAAGTGTGTTATGTGTAATTTTTAAAGTCATTTTCAAAACAAACAAAAAAAATAATAAAATGAAAAAATGAAAATTGTCAAACTTGGAGGATTTGGTGCCATGTTTGGTGGAGAAATTGGTGGAGAAATTTATGAGGAAATTGGTCGAGAAATTTGTGGAGGCAAAATTTTGCCTATAAATACCAAGCCATTTCATTTGTAAATTTCATATTTTCCTTAGTTTATTGATTAAGAATTAAGGATTGTATCTTGTATGTTTTATTTTTTAGTTTTTAGTTTTGTAATGTATTTTTATTTTTATTTTTATTTTTATTTTTAATAATAGTTTGTGTGTTTTTATTTTCTTTTATGTTTAGTAATTAATTTCCGCTGGGGGAAAGGTGAAACCTTTAATATGATAAGGTAGATTAATCTCACTTAATTTATAATATGAAAATTATAATCTAATAATATAGATTAATATTGTACCACCTACATGGCTGGTTTTATTTATTTGACATAACGTGACACTGACTAAGTGGTCGGTCTTTAGGTGACAGATGATTACCGCCTATATGGCTGGTTTATGGACAAATAATAACACCGCATTTATGGCTGGTTTGACTTAATTGGGTAACACTGATAATTTCTATATTATAATAAAGTGAGATTTCTACATTTGAAATATTAAAGGTGGATCCCCTAACCCCAACATTTTATTTTTAATCTAGGGAAGTGATGAAGCACAATATTCAGAAGTTTAATAATTGATTTTATTTATATTATGTTTAATATTTTAGTTTGTTTATTGAATCTTAAGCTTAATGCTTTTTGTTGTCTTATCACCAATAAGATTGAAGGGGTAAACTTAAAATGAACGTGACGAATGGATTTTAGGTTTCATCCTTAGATTCAATAGCTCATGATCTCACCTTGAGGCAAATGATCCTTAGGTAGATTTCCTTCCAGGATAGACATATACATGTCGGGCGGGGGTAGCCACAATTGGAACTTGAACTTAATGAATTCAGGTAACTTGGTTAACATAGACATATGATTATTTGGGTTATTTTGGGTGTTTGCATTTGACCATCGGAAGAGGCTTTTGCATATATATAAAAGAATCAATTTATCATTGGAGTAATATTATGTGGAATCACAACCCTAGATATTTATTTTCTCTATCATTAATTTCCTTTGTTTTATTTTTATTTTTATTTATTTATTTATTTAGCAAATCCATATCCAACCAACCAATCAAGCAATCATTCTCTTCTCCCTTTAATTAGATACTGTAAACATTTAGCATCAATAATTAATAACAATAATAGAAATTAAGTCCTAGTGGGATCGATATTTTTTACTACTTGAGCGATATGTGGGCTTGCGTTACGTGTGTTATTCCACCAATCAAGTTTTTGGCGCCGTTGGTGGGGACTTATTTTTCTTGCGTTATTAATTTTGAAGCTATCTATTTTACTTGTATCTAATTTTCTTTATTTTTATCTGTAATTTTTATTTCTTTCTTTTATTTTCAGGCGGTTGAGAATGGAACATTATTGGGCGATGGATGAATTACGAGCTTTACAAAAAGAGGATACACCCCAAATAAGGGAGCAAAATCCGATTTTCTGAGGTCTGTTGTCCAGCCCAACAACTATCCATGGATGTCAGAGCCATTCAACACAACATTTGCTCAACCATTTCAGAACACAATGATCATATGTGAGATATGTAATGGTAACCACTCTAGCAATCATTACGAGTACAACTACAATTCAGGGTGGCAGAACTATCAGAATCCTTCATAGTATGATGAACCAACATATTTCACTGAACCATATTCTCCATCTTATCCACCATCAACTTACGATCTTCATCAAGAACCAAAATAATACTCACTAGAGGAAAAACAGATGATAAGAGAGATGATGGACATGCTTAAGAAAAGTAATGAAAAGTTGGATGACATGCTTCAGAGATTGACAGATCGAACGAGATAATTAATGAAAAACCAGAGCTACACACCTCACGAAACATTTTCAGATGAATCTGACGAAGCCTTCGAGTACCAAAGATTTCACGATGACACCTTAACAGAAGAGGATGTTGAGGTAGAGGTATCAATTCAGGAGCCCGAACTAGTAGAGTTTCAATTTGATTTGATTATTCATCGGTCTCTGAGGAGGAACAAGTAGCAGAGCTGTCTGTACCAACTACACCAACAAATAAGGATGAAACTCTGCATCATCAAAATGAAGATCTTGGAGCATGCATTGCACATATGATTTTTGATGAAATGTGTTGGAAATGTTTTGTTGTAGATGAGCATGATTAATTAAGCTAATTGATGTTTTAGAAATGTTAATTGGGTAATTAATTATGTAATGCACTTTGTTTAATTAAATTAAGAAATTGGATTTTTGGAATTTAATTAAATTGGGCTTTAAATTGGATTTGGGCTTTAAATGTTGTTATTGGGCTTATTGGGCTTGGTTGTACCAAGTTAGGTTTAGGCTAAATTGGTTGGATCCAATTGGGCCCAAAACCGCCTCCATAAAGCCCAAATGCGACTAATGGACCTTTAAAGTTTAATTGGGCCTAATGGGCCTAAATTGATTTCTGGGCTTATGGGGTAACTCCCGGATTGGACTTTGGTTATTGGGTTTGACCCGAGTTGACCAAAAGTCCACGCCTTAAAGAAATTAATTAAAAGCCCATTGGACTTTAATTAAATTAATATTGGATATTAATCGGGCTTTGAGACCCGTAACGATTAAATTTGGAATTTAAGTCGTAAAGGTTTATTAATAAAGTGTAATATTTAATTTGGAATTAAATAACGAATTAGTATTAAATACAAATTGAATTGGATTTAATTATATAGTTTAATTTAATTCGAGAATTCGTACTTTGAGTACTTATTCGCAAAACGAGTTTGACTCGCGCAAAATCAAATCATTGTTTGAACATTGGATGATCACTAATTATCAAATTAATTAATTTGGAATTTATTAAATTGGACCTGCGTGTCCAGCCTTATTACCTCCTTATTCTTTGTATTCTCTTCTCACATATTCCCCTCAATGTAAATGAGGTTTCTTTAGAAGTGTATTGTAACGGGTAGAAGAAATACTTGTGCTAGCGGAGAGAGAAAGGGAGAGATTTGATCTAGGATCAATGTGTAAAGTATCCATCCGCATATCATTATTATTTTATTATACGCACTTTATTATGTGTTTAGAATGCATGTATAAGGGTGTGTGATGATGAGACCTTAACAAAGATAATAAATTGGTTGCCAATTTGCACTCGAAAAACCCTCAAATAATATTAAGCGTTTTTCCTTCCTTTGAGTGATTCTTACTCAAGATCCGAGACTGGCATTGGCTTGTTGGCCAAAGTCAAGGCCTTTGTCCGTCAAGGATGTGTTTGAATCACGAAGGCTTTGTTACATATTGGTGTCTTGTCCAAGTTGTGGTTTGTTGGCCAAAGTCAATACCACTTCTTGTCCATCGACATTAATTACGAAGCTTTCCATGGTCAATGGGTCGTGCTTGACTGGGATCACTAAGTTTGTTGTGCCAAAGCCAATGCTTAGTTGATTTAGAGGAAAAAGGTTAGGTAATATATTGGATATATTGGCATATATAAGATATATGTTTCGGACTTGGATGTCCCCCTACTGGATCTAGAAATTGGATTGGATCCAATTGATCTTAGAGATCTACCTAGTTAATTATCATACAATTTGTTGGCCAAAGTCAAGATTGTGTGATATTTAACGGGATCCTAGCCCGCTAGGAAACACGGTTTCCTGAGTACTCGACAGAGGGTTAGAGGCTCGCCGAAAAATAGTGGGAGGCAAGAATTGAATTTGCAATATTCGTTTAATTACTTGCCATAGGCGCTCAAATCAAATATCATTCGTCAAATAAATTAAATGTTAGTTCGACTAATATTTAAATTGTTGTTTTAATTAACAGTTGGACTGTATTCAAATAATTCATATATAGTTGGTTATATAATTGGATTATAGTAATCAATATATTTGATTTAATTAATTATAGTTGATTAAATAGTTGGACTATAATAATCATTATAATAAATAGTACCTAAATCGTTGATTAAATAGTTGGACTATTAAAATCAAGATATAAATGAAAGATTGACATTTAAAACATAATCCTAGGGAAAATGTATTTAAATGGTTTAATTTTCAGATTGGGAATAATTTTTCAGGATGATCCTGGAAAATAATAAGTTATTTTATTTGATAAAATAACATATTAAGCCTAAGCCCGTAGTTAAGCAAACAGTATAGCATAATCTTTGGAAGATCATGTGATGATAACTTTAGTGCTTATCCATTAAACTTGTCGCATTAGATTCCTTAATTTCTTTGTCAGAACTAAGGGTTAGATCCATAAAGTATGATATTGAAATTGAAGGATCTTCATAAATCTATACTTAGATTTTAGAAGTACTAAATTGCAATAATAACTCTTGGAGAGTTAATGACTATTCTCAAGGAGACAAAGTCAAAATTTGCATAGGCAAGTAGCGCAAGGCGCACCTTACTTCGATATTCTAGTCAGCCAAGGCTAGGCCAAAGGCTTCTGGAGTGTTGAAAAGGGCAAAGGCAAAATCATTATATTCTTCCAGGAAGATAAAGAACATATCCCAAAATGTCTGCCTAAATTGTAATAAACGGGATCGCGGAAGCGTGACTGCCGTTTGGACAAGGCAGACATGAAGGAATTTAAGACGGGCAAGGCTCTGACTTCAAATATGTTTGTCATAATTATGTTCACTACTAGTATTAAAATTGGATTTTAGATACTTAGTGTGGTACATAAAATTATACTGATGTTCATAATCTGTTTTGAGCAGGATACTGACTTCCATAGAGATTTATCTGCGAATTGGAAACTGGACGAAAATCGATGTTTCAACCGTAGATACCTATTTTAGGAACTACCCTCGGGTTTGTACCTAAATTTGGAAACTGTTATAATGTAACTAGTTTTACTAGAAACATTATCTTTATATCAGTGTTCAATCTGTTGCGGATGGACCTTTATATTCTAGAACGCTAAAGTGTTTTATTATATAAAGATGATATTGAGATAAACGCATTAGATGTGAATAACAGCATTTATATTTTGAATATAAATAAATCTCAGAAACATAACATGACAAACAAATAGCTCAAACTGATATGATCAGAAGAAACTAATTTGTGGCATTGTTGTCTGGAACACAATTAAACAAGACTCGTATATCCACACTTTTGAAGAGTGGACACTAGGACAAATTTGACTCCACTCAAATAAAGTCTACGAATCTAGTTTATAGGGAAAAGGGCCTATAACACATTTACTTGGTAAAAGTGTAAATGCCACCGATTTGTTAGGCCTAGTTCATAGTGAAGCAAGTGGGCCCATGTCTAGCTAGGCTAGAGATGGATTGAATTTTTCGTGACCTTTACGGATGTGGCATCGCGTTATGGTTATGTGTTTCTTTGAAACACAAATCGGAAACTTTTAAAGTTTTCGGCACGAAATAGACAAACAGATCGGCTAAAGTATTAAATCGCCACGGTAAGACCGCAATGGAAAATACTTAAGCAATAAGTTTCTAATATACTTGAAAGAGTAAAATATTCTTTCAAAGAGGACTCCTCCCGGAACACGTCATCCTGACGGTGTGTCCGAACCAGAGTAACCGAATCTTGTTGAACATGATAAGGTTAATCCTGAGTCGCTCTGAGCTACCATTTCCTTCAAAAGGATACGTTTTAACAGTGCAAGAACTTATTTTGAATAAGGTTCCATAAAATATATTTGACAGACTTCATATTAGATATGAATAGGAAAGAAACCGAGTTTCTCATTCCTGAAAATTTGGGAATGCTGGGCATATGTTTGGATGATACCAAACTAAAACCTAAATTGGATAAGTGCCAATTGTAGGTTATCCTAGGGATACCAAAGTATAGTACTTATACAACTCTAAGAGAACAATCTTATTGTTGCTCTCCATACGGTTTTCCTAAGAGGAATACCTATATGCAGTGGTAAGTTGGAGGATTGTGAAACTCGATGAAAATCGGAGTAATACTATTCCAGGCACCAAGTCCTAATGGAACAAAAATAGTTCATCAGGGATGAAACTATTTCCATTAATCTTCGAATACACAAGAACCGCGTATGACGGAGAGAATCAGAAACAACCTGGGGAATGGGTTTCTGATCTCACCTCATAAAAGATGTCAAACTTTTGAGGTATACCAACTGACTACGTATGAGGACATGATACAAGGTATCGACTCCCTGTTGTGGCAAAGTGCCATAAGTCCGAAATGGATTCCATGTATATCAACTTAGTTTAGACACTAGTTGATGTACCGCAAGGCATTATGCCTAATGGTACTATATAAGTCTTCAAGGAAGACATACATGGAAGGCAACATACCAACGTATAAAGCTAGGGTTTTAACAGAAAGGTATCGTTATCAACATTGTGTTGATTACGATGAAACATTTTACCTGTTGCCACGGTAAATCCATTTGGATAATGCTTGCTAAAGCTGCATGTTTCATTTATGAAATATGTCAGCTTAACGGGAAAATCGCTTTCCTAAAAAGGAAACCTTTTGGAGGATGTTTATAACATCCTATCGGTTTTGGCGTACAAAACTAGCAAACAAGGTTTGCAAGTTATTCGATCCATGTTTGGATTGAAACAAGCATTAGGTTCTTGGAATTATCACTTTGATGTAATCATAATGGAGTATGATTTAATTCAAAACGAAAATGATTCTTGTGTATATAAGAGGGTTAGTGAGAGCGCACTGACAATAAATGTCCTATAAAATAATGATAATATGTCATTTCTTGGAAATGATATTCCCATAAAATACAATCGGTGAAAGTTGGCTTTCATGAAAAATTCTCCGTGGAATTCTTGGGAGAAACAACCTTTATTCAAGGAATAAAGATCTACTGGGATAGATTAAGTTGTTAACACTCTCCGAGAACTCGTAAATTGAAAAATGTACGCGACCTGGTGTCTCATACGCTTTGAGCATATGGATTCACAAACAGTCCAATCCTAATGATAGTCACTGGATTAATGTTAAGAACATCCATTAGTATCTAAGAGAACTAAGGATGATGTCTTATACTATGGAGATGGAGAACTTGAAGTGACTGGGATCACTACTGCAAGTTTTCTAAACCGATAATAACGACTATAAGTCACAAAATGGTACTATACAATTTGAATAACCGTACAGTGAGCTGGAAATCTTCCAAGCAAGATACTGTTACCGAATAAACAACAAATGCTGGTTATTGCTGCAGCTGAGGCGACAATAGAAGCCTTCTGGATTGATAATAAATCTAATTAGATTAGATATATTTCTGTTAGCAGCTGAGCTAGGCTTGAGCACAGGCTAAAGAATTAATGGTCTCATCAACGATCCAGATACATACTTCGATATTCATCTGATTCATTCAGATCATACATCGTGGTGATGTGATGATCGAATAAATCGCGTCAGACGATAATCATGCAAATCCACTGACTGTAGCATTTCTCAGCAGTTTGAGCCAACCGTACATAGTTGGGGTGTAAGACACTCGAGTGACTGGCTATAGGCCAAGTGGGAGATTGTTGGACAATTATGACCCATAGCGTCACTATTGTACAGATCACGGTGTTGTTATACAAATTAACTATGTGACAAAGGAGATTGCTCTCTTATCATTTGTGATTAGATCACCAAGATATATAAATGATAGGAGGTCCCTATGATTTGTTCTTGGATTGAGAATGATATAAGACAATATCAGTCCACGAAGGATAAATCATTAAATATCCCTAGTCAGAGTTTTATCGAGATTGGACATCGATAAATACGTAAAAGACTAGTATTACACTTGTGTGCGTTGTGAGGGCACAAACGGCATAGTTCTCATTTATTTGGGTATAGGATACTCATTCAAGTGTAATAGGAGGTTGTGTTTTACCGATGGTACGGGAAACAGCTTCACTCTGGAAAGACCCCCTCGGAATTCCATTGGTAGTATGACTATGTGTCTATGGAAGTCCAAAATCAGGGTAGGTGTATTTGGTCTTAACCTGAGACTTGCACCGCTAATGCTTGCGACAATCAATATACTTTGGTTTTGGTCGTTCAGGACTTTAACCGGTTTCTGTGTACGCCTCTTCTGGGTATATCGATAATCGTAGTGTGTTGGGTGTGATGTCAAGATGGAAGTGTCACTCCAGTCATAGTGGAGATGATGGTCACGTAGGATACAGAACTTGTTCTCTTTTATGCTGCAGCTATCTGGATAAAATGACAAGGTCAGGTTTATCAGATTACAGAGACTAGTTACCAAACATCTGACATGTGCTTCGTATGGGGCAGACACAATTCCAGCCCCAGGCCTAGCACGTGATAATCCGATACTGGATCGACATACACAATACTAAGTATACTATGCCTGATATAGATCGCTTATTCCTGTAAGGATATTTCTGGAGAATTGGGTAGGCATGGCGGTTTGCTAGAAGCCAACATTGTCTTGTAAATCGGTAAAATGTAGTACTTGGTACTTACGTGTTCGGATAGTTCGACGACCGAATTTACTGCAAACATATCTGGGGATCTCATGGGTCGCTTCCCGAAGATTCACCGATGACGTATGACTCGCACTCTAAATTAATCTGGGATTAATTGGAAGAGAGAGAAAAATAATCTGGGATTAATTGTGTTGATATTTTATCTGGGATAAAATATCATTTAAAGAGAGATAACGATTAATTTGGAATTAATCGATAAATTAATATATTCGATATAATAAACGAAATTGGATTTCGATGCAGAATTAATATTAGATTTTAATTCGGGCGAACGAGTTAATTTAGAATTAATTCGTTAGCGATGTGAATAGTGATTTCGCTAGGCATAATCATTTATTTGCGACGCAACAGAAAATTCGTTAATTTGGAATTAGCGAACCCGAGCCCGGGATTATTTGCAAGCGCATTCGTATTTCGAATTCGAGCGCGGCACACAAGTCAAATCAAGCATCAAATCGCTAGTCGCATCAAGCGTCAAATCACTTGTCACTTTGAGTGATGTGACTTGACAACTTGATTGAATGATGTGAATAGTGATGTGGTAGTTGGAAGGCATTTAATTATTTTTGCCTTTGACTTTTTGTAATGAAAATGGTATATGTTTAATTTGTTTTTTGGAAATCAAATTACATTACACATTTTTTACATCTCTCTCACATCTATTTCTTCTTCCTCTCACACGCCCAAGGGGCTGAAAAACCTTCTGTTTTTCTGTTAAAAACCGAGAGCCATAGGGAAGCTTAGAGTCATGATTTTGTTGCAAAATCAAGAGTGCTAGCACACTACAAAGTCATGCGAAGGTGATAGGGAAGTCCACCCATGAGCATGGAATTAAATCACAAAGCTTGGATCTTCATGGAACATGCAAAACCGAAAATGGAGGAGACAAAAATTCCTCACTACCGAATGCACTTGGAGGGAGCAGAAAAAATTTTGTTGTCATTCGCGTCGCTCAACCAATCATTGTGAGTATTCCGAAACCCCTTGAATGTATTCACATGTGTTTCTTGCTTGATAATTGATCCTTTGGGACCTTAGAGAATTCCAACAGAAACCTCATTGACATATGGAATTCAGTCAAGTCTGGCTAAAGATGAAAAATTTAGCACTAGCAGGGAAGCAACCCATGCAAAATTTTTATTTTCATTTTATTTTTTATTTTTTATTTTTATGTTTTGTGTATGCATATTGTAGAGTTTTTAATTTTGTGTGATATTTTCAGGGAAAAGCACAAACGGAGAATTTAAGGCAGAACAAGACTGAAGGAATGGTGTTTGGCAATCACAAAAATGAGATTTAATTCATTAGTGATGGCTGAGTAAGGAATGGATTCTTGAGACGCATCCAAATGGATTAATATACCAAGTGAAACCTTTAATATGATAAGATAGATTAATCTCACTTAATTTACAATATGAAAATTGTAATATAATAATATTTATTAATATTGTATCGCCTACATGGCTGGTTTTATTTATTTGATATAATGTGACACCGCCTATATGGTCGGTCTTTAGGTGATAGATGATTACCACCTATATAGCTGGTTTATGGACAAATAATAACATCGCCTTTATGGCTGGTTTGACTTAATTGGGTAACACTGATAATTTCTATATTATATAAAGTGAGATTTCTACATTTGAAATATTAAAGGTGGATCCCCTAACCCCAGTATTTTATTTTTAATCTAGGGAAGTGATGAAGCACAATATTTACAAGTTTAATAATTATTTTTCTTTATAATATGTTTAATATTTTGGTTTGTTTATTGAATCTTAAGCTTAATGCTTCTTGTTGTCTGATCACCAATAAGATAGATGGGGTAAACTTAAAACGAACGTGACGAAGGGATTTTAGGTTTGAGCCTTAGATTCAATAGCTCATGATCTCACCTTGGGGCAAATGATCCTTAGGTAGATTTCCTTCCAAAATAGACATATATTTGTCGGGTGGGGGTAGCCACAATTGGAACTTGAACTTAATGAATTCAAGTAACGTGGTTAACATAGACATATGATTAATTGGATTATGTTGGGTGTTTGCATCTCACCATCGGAAGAGGCTTTCACATATCTTCGTGTCTCAGGTTAGCAAACTGATTTATTACATATATATAAAAGAATCAACTAATCATTAGAGTAATATTGTGTGGAATCACAACCCTTGATATTTATTTTCTTTATTATTAATTTGCTTTGTTTTATTTTGTATTTGTATTTATTTATTTATTTAGCAAATCCACATTCAAGCAACCAATCAAGCAATCATTCCATTCTCCCTTTAATTAGATTCATATAAACATTTAGCATCAATAATTAATAACATTAGTAGAAATTAAGTCCTCGTGGGATGGATATTTTTATACTACTTGAGCGATACTTGCGCTTGGGTTACGTGTGTGATTTCACCTATCAGACCTATAAGATCTTAGAATTCGCAGTGAATTGCATTTACATGCCACTCCTCGAGGTTTTATTAAGCCACCTGCTAGTTACGTGCTAACTCAATCAGTGAGAAAATCATTTTGTGATTGGCTGAAAATGGTGAAATTTCCTGATGATTATGCATCGAATATTGGATGTTGGGTCAGGGATGATACGATAACTGGGTTAAAGAGTCACGACTATCATGTGCTTCTTGAGATTCTCCTTCATGTTGGCATTCGACCTTATCTGCCGTCAACTGTATGCGACGTCGTACTTGACCTATGTGGCATCTTTAAACAATTGTGTCAAAGGATATTAACAACATCTATTAATGAAAAACTTGAGGGAGGAATGGTGATCATCCTATGCAAGATGGAACGAATATTATCACCCATTTATTTGATGTGATGGTATATCTGGTCGTGCATTTGCCATCCGAATCTAGGAGGGGAGGTCTTGTCCATTATAGATGAATGTACCCCATTGAGAGGTAATATTAAATTTTAAATATTAAATATTAAATTTTGATTTTTCGTTGAAATTGTTAATCATGAAAAATTTATGTAACAACTGCAAGGCTTTGGGACATTACAAACAATATATGAGAGACAAAGCGGGGCCTGAAGGGTCAATAGCAAAGGCGGTCTTAATCAGTGAGGTAATAACATTTTGTTCAATGTACATTCAGAATATTGAATCTCCTTTTAATCGTTGGACGAGAAACTATGATGGAGATGAAAATAATCAGCGAGATATCACAGTGTTCCGTCAAAATTACAGACTGTTTGGATAATTAGGTGTCAAATTGCCAACAATTGAGGAAGTTCAACGTGCGCATTGGTTTATATTTAGTAATTACGACGAAGTGCAACCGTACTTAACGTAAGTCTTGTAGTTGCATAAGTGTATTTTTATTGTCTTATATTAACGTAACTCATTTTTTGTAAGAAACATATTACCATGCTACAATATAGTAGTGACAACAACATTGATGGAAGACACAAAAAGAATTCCCTAAATGGTTTTAGGCAACTGTATGACCTAATATTGATGTTTATTTTTATCCTAACAGTAAATATTTCATGTTTGCTATATTAACACGCAAATATTATCATGTGTTAGATAAACAACCAAGTACAAAATGGTCAACTGGACAAGTCATCTTCGTTAGTTGCATTGGCATATGGGCCTCAAAAGCAGGGTTACGAATACAATGGATGCATTGTAGACAGAGTTCGATTTCATACTGAGCAGCGAGATGTTTCATATGTCACTCAAAATTATGGAATTTTAGTACCAGGAGAACATGGTTATGATATTGTTGACTTCTATGGAGTGTTGCAATCAGTCGTTGAGTTAACATACAGTGCTATTCGAATGCAAGTGGTTTGACACAAATGGAAGAAATAGGAGAATTCAATTTAATAATCATCTAACGTCAATTAATATTTAACGTTATTGGTACAAGAATAATCCATATATTTTTTATACCCAAGCACGGTATATGATGTATATGTCTGATCCAAAGCTAGGAAATGGATGGATGGTGGTAGAAAAGTTACAACATATGGGCATTTGGGACACGCAGGAGAAAGACAGTGTCACAATTTTGGATGAAGCACAAGTCTCTGATGATTTTGAAGTTCCTGAATAGATATTTCATTTACCAAATATACAAGTTACTGAAATATAACGTTAACTCGAAAAAATACAGAAAATATTGAGATAATTCCCCATTCTCAAGTTAGCGTGGAAATAGCAAATGAAGATGAGTTCGAAGATGAAGATGAGTTCGAGTCCTTGCAGGAATCCTCCAATGCCGAAGATAATAGTGACTAATCTATTTAGTATATGTATATGTATTATGTGTTGTTAGTTGATTAATGGATGATTAATTATTATTATAAGAGGATATTAAATTTCATGCTGATGATGATGGGTATTTATTATTATTATTATTATTATATTATTATTATTAATATTAATAATTTAGCTTTTGCGTCAAACTTATAATCGACGCTAAATATAAACCTTTAGTGTCGATTATGTTTTCGACGCTAAAGATAAGAAAAAAAAAATCAATTTCCATGAAAATTTTCCTACATTTTCATAAACCGCCAACGTTTTAGCGTTGAAAGTTTCGACGTTAAAACTCAACAATTTCGTCGCCAAAGGGTTATTAAAATCCCTAAAATCGTTTTCCATTCTCCCTCACTCTCTACTTCTACTTTCTTCTCTTCTCGGTTCTCCTTTCACTCTTGGATTCCGGTAAGTGTTTCTTCTATTTTCTTCGTGCGTAATTTGTTGAGTTTTGTGTAAAGTTATGACTTAGTTTATGTATAAATTGAATAGATGAATCTTGAAGAGGGAAAGCTGGATTTGTTTTTGACAATAATGAAATAAATTTCAGATGTATGGCATTTTTTGAGTGAGAGTTGTGTTGGATAATTATGACTCATAGCATCACTATTTGTACAGAACATGGTGCTGTTGTACAAATTAACTATGTGACAAAGGAAATTTCTCTTTTATCATTTGTAATTGGATTACCGGGATATATAAATGATAAAAGTCCATATGATTAGTTCCGGATTAATAAGATATGAGACAGTATTAATCCATTAAGGTTTAATCATTAAATATCCCTAGTCGTAGTATTATCGAGACTGGACATCGATAATGCAGAATAGACTAGTATTGCACATGTTCGTGTTATGGAAGCGTAATAGCATAGTTCTCATATATTTGGGTATTGGATGCTCATGCAAGTGTAATAGGAGGTTCTGTTTACCGATGGTACGGAAACATCTTTGCTCTGGATAGACCCCTCGGAATCCCATTGGTAGTGTGACTATGTGTTTATGGGAGTCCGAATCAGGGTAGGTGTATTTGGTTTTAACTTGAGACTTGCATCGCTAATACTTGCGACAATCAGTATACTTTGGTTTTGGTCGTCTGGGGCTTTAACCGGTTCTGTGTACGCCTCTTCTGGGTATACTGAGAATCGTACTGTATTGGGTGTGATGTCAAGATGGAAGTATCACTCAGTCATATGGAGATGATGATCACACAGGGATACATAAATTATTCTCTCTTAAATGTTGCAGCTATCGAGATAATATGAAAAGGTCATGATTATCCGATTAAAGAGACTAGTTGCTTATGATCCGATATATGCTTCGTACGGGGCAGACACAATTCCAGCCCCAGGCCTTGCATGTGGCATTCGATACTGGATCGTAATACGCAATACTATGTATACTACGCCTGACAAAGATTACATATTCCTTTAAAGAATATTTCTAGAGAATTGGGTAGGCAAGGTGCTTTGCTAGAAGCCAACCATGTCTTGTAAATCGGTGAGAACGTGGTACCGGGTATGTACGTATTCGGATAGTCCGATTACCGTATTTACTGCCAACATATCTAGGGATCTCTTGGGTCACCTCCCAAATATTCACCGATGATGTTTGACTCGAACAAAATTAATCTGGGATTAATTATGAGAGAGAAAATTAATCAGGGATTAATTACGGTAATAATTAATCTGGGAATTAATTATCAAAGAGAAAGAATTAATCTGGGATTAATTGCATCGAGAATTTATCTAGGATTAATTCGTCAAGAAGAGAGAACGCGATTAATTTGGAATTAATTGGTGTGGGAACACAGAAACTGGGCGACGCATGTTGTCCCGGGCTCGTGGCCCGGTCGGGAGTACGGAGTAGCCACGGGGGACTAAACCGGAGAATAATGGAGTCGCCACCCGGTGTGAGCCGGGAAAATGAGATTTAAGGCCGCACTCACCCCTCGCAAGGGAAGACCTCAAACCGTTGGGTTCGGAATGGTCCCTTACTTATGCCACTTGTAATGAAATGATTTATATGATAATTTAATCAGGCTTAAGTAATACTTATTTCTAAGAATATCATGCTTCTAAATCCACATACATACATCAACAAGTTCATCTAAATTTATATGTAACACATATTCGAATTTGCATACAGCCTATTTGCATGTAATCTATGTCTCAATTTGCATACATAAGGTTTATCATACGGCAAGCAAACAAGTTAATGAACGCATTGATGGACACAGAAGCGCAAACAAATAGCATTCTTACTAGCATGCATATTAAGAAAAGATATTTTAGCGCATAACAGAAATAGACAACTAGAGAGGTAATACAAATGCATAACGTAAAAAGGGGAACTATGTGCTAAGATGGACATGTCGTAATGTGATGCAAGAGGATCTGTTTACCGTGGGCGTTCGTGTAGCGTTCGTAGACGCGTTCGAACGGTAAACAGAAGGTTCTCATTCGAGTAGCATTCGTAAACGCGTTCGAACGGAAATGAAACAGAATGCTCGCGTTCGTATGGCGTTTGTGAATGCATTCGAATGGAAATGAAACAGAATACTCACGTTCGTATGGTGTTCGTTAACGCGTTCGAACAAAAATGAAACATAATGCTCAAGTTCGTATGGCGTTCGTGAACGCGTTCGAACAGAGATGAGACCTGATGCATGATAAGGCAAAAATGCATGCGCGTTCGAGTTGCGTTCGTAAACGCGTTCGAACGGGAACAGACCTGATGCATGAAATGGGACGTAATACATAAACAACAAAATAAAGGGGTGCGGCGAAGTACTACCGTAAAGGTGGCCTTTTGGGGCTCTTTGTCTCTCAAAGAGAGGACCTTTAGACCAACATACTAAGCCCATGCGCGTCACATCACAATACATGAAATAAAGACAATAAAAGTGTAGGACTTCGTATGCCCGATTGAACGTACATTCAACCCAAACACACTTCGTCCGGCGCGGCGAAGTAGTGTCACAAAGGTGGCCTTTTAGGCTCTTCGTCTCTCAAATAGAGGACCTTTGGACTAACTCACTAAGCCCATGCGCTCGATCGCATCATACATACAAAAATAAAGACAATCATATCAAACTAAGTATGCCCGATTGAACACATCTTACATCCAACCGAACACATATCAACCGGCGCGGCAAAGCATCGTGGTAAAGGGTTTTAACCCCTCCCCATAGGGGATCTTTCATTCCACTTACTAAGCCCATGCGCTCGATCGCATCATGCATACGAACATAAAGACAATCATATCAAACTAAATATGCCCGATTGAACACATCTTACATCCAACCGAACACACATCAACCGGAGCGGCAAAGCATCGTGGTAAATGGCTTTAACCCCTCCCCATAGGGGATCTTTCATTCCACTTACTAAGCCCTTGCGCTTGATTGAACCATGCATAAATAAGCAACATGCAGAATTCAAGTGACGAAAAATAAATAAACCAAAGCAACACAAAACAAAAGAGGGAGCCGTTTACTCAAGCGGTACGTGGAGTTGTGTCCCGAGTACAGATCATATTACCGTCCATTCGAAATCGGCTATGAAATTTATGTCCGGGTTTCCATCCGATATACCGCGAGAGTTGACACATCTCTCATTTTATTTCACAGCCACAACATACAACATCTCATAATTCATGCATATTTATCTACTCAAGGGCCACAACATGCATTTCAACATGACAATCACGCAAGCAATATTTAATAAATAGTACAAAAAAAAGCGAGTGTGAAAGATACCCTCAGGTCTAACCTTTTTGCCAACTTTCAGGCTTGCGTTTCACGGACGTCGGAAGGGTACAGCTCCTCAACTTCTCCGGTTCACTGGTTTAGCATCCTAGCTCACTGTTTTGCTGTTTTGCTTGCGGTTTGAACTCCGTTCTGCTCCTGTTCGGCCTCTGTTTTGCTGCTCACTGCTCAGGCCACCTTTTTTGACGTTTCAACGGACTGTTCCAAGTTTTTTGTGGGTTTTTAGTGCAGTCTTGTGTGATTATTTTAAGGATTATGAATGCAGTTTTTTATGTTATTACTTTAAAGTTTTTAGGGAACGTTTTAAGTGTATTTTGCTGCTGTTTTCGGGGGAAATGGGCTGATGTTTGGGGGTACTTTAGTGGCTGTTTGGAGCGTGTTTGGGCTGCCGTTTGGGGGTATATTTTTCGGTGATGTGTGGAGGCTTAGGGGGCTACTATTTTCGGTTATGGAGTGGAGGAGATTTGTGAGGTTTCTGGACGTGTAGGGCTGATCGGTTTGTGAAGGTGCTTTTAATGTGAAGGCTTGGGGTTATTTTCTTTTCTCTTGTGATTTGTGTGAGTTGTGTGTGTATTATGTGTATGAGCTAGGGGATTGCATGTCTTGGTTATGGGTTGTTTATATAGAGAAGGGCTAGGGCTTCACCTTGTCTCACAAGGAAGGGATTTGGTGCATTAAAGGGAGGATTTGATTTGATGTTGAGCAAGGAAAGTCAAAGATTGAGGGGGGACAAATCTTGGCTAGATTAGGAATACAAAATATTTAATTGTTATAATTGATTTTAATTAGGCATGACATCTTTTTAATTTAGTATGTGATTTGTTTAGTTAGGAAGTTAATATATTTGATTTATCTTAATTAGGTATGATTATATTTTATGTTTTATTTAATTGGTAAATGGTTTAGATATTTTATTTAATATTTAATATTTAATGTTTAATTTAATTAAATTGGGATGTGTTTTATGGGCTTTGGGGAGCTAATTGGGCTGGGGTGCGAGGCTATCAGCGAAACCAGAAACACCGACGCCGTTCAAACGCCAATTCGAACGCTACACGAACGTCCGTAATCTGCCTGACGTTCGAACGAAGTAACGAACGCAGCACTAACGAAGACAGTGAACTTGTGAGATGAACTTGATGACGTACTTATTCTGAATTTCCCCTTCCGACCTCCGTTTCCCGCAATATCCTTAGCTAAAAAGGTAGTGCCTCCAACTGAGACTCATCATCGGGTTTCACATGCAAAAATACAATGCCTACAGTCGCCCCCACTTTGATGGGACTTGTGCAGTGTGTGACTTTGAACAATCCTATCAAAGTTATGCAATGTATTTTCACTTACCTGGCTCGTCTGATGCCTCGAGCTGAGTTGGTGCTGCAAGTGGACCTCGATCCTAGGACGCATCCCAATAACTGCAACCGACAACGGGGGCACCTCGACCCTGGGCATCTCGACCCAACACCGTTGACAATAGGGACCTCGCCCTCGAACTGATGATGTAGTTGGCACCTCGACCCTGGGCACCTCGACCCGGAACTACAACTGACAACGGGGGCACCTCGACCCTGGGCACCTCGACCCAACACCGCTGACAATAGGGACATCGCCCTCGAACTGATGATGTAGTGGGCACCTCGACCCGCATCATGTTGCTGTCCTTACTGATGTTCTGTACCCCCACAGAGCATATGGTAGTTTCTCGGCCCAATCTCTGCAATTTTCTGTCATCTTGGCTAAAATTGTCTTTATAGTCTTGTTGGCTACCTCAACTGCCCCATTTGCCTGCGGCCTGTACGGTGATGACTTGTGGTGGCCTACCCCATACCTCTGTAACATTGCCTTCGTCTCTCCTTGAAACTGGACCCCGTTGTCTGTCACTACATGATGCGGCATACCATACCGACAAATGAGGTTCCGAGCTATAAACTTTGCCATCTGCTTTGCTGTAACATTACGGAATGATTTGGCTTCCACCCACTTCGAGAAGTAATCTACTGCCACTACTATGAAGCGATGCCCATTTGACGCATTCGGCCAAATTTCTCCAATCATATCAATTCCCCATGCTGAGAAAGGCCACGGCTCTGACAGCCCGTGTAACTCTGTGTGCGGTAAGTGATTCAAATTACCATGTGCTTGACAGTCATGACAGTGCTTCACCATCTTCGCACAATCTGTTTCCATGGTTGACCAATAAAAACCTTGTCTCACTATCTTGTGGGACAGATTCAACCC
The DNA here is from genome assembly GCA_019454045.1 of Zanthoxylum bungeanum. Lineage (NCBI taxonomy): Eukaryota > Viridiplantae > Streptophyta > Magnoliopsida > Sapindales > Rutaceae > Zanthoxylum > Zanthoxylum bungeanum. The sequence goes on from SKCR01001279.1 coordinate 22,829, forward strand.
GTTCATGTGCGGACCACATACCCCGGCGTGTATTTCTTCCATTACATGCTGAGCTTCTTCTTTTCTCAAACACTTCAACTGGATACCGTTTGCCTGCCTCTTGTACAGTTCCCATTTCAAAGTCACATACTGGGAAGCTAACTTCTGAATGGCTATTCTATCTTTTCTGCCTGCTCCTTCCGGGAGTTCACCATGTTCCAGATATCTCTGAATGTCATAATACCAAGGTTTACCGTCGTCGACCTCAACTTCCAGAATTCTTTCTATCTCATAAACGGGTTTGCTTGCTGTTGTCAGTATCAACGGTCTCATCACTAACTTTTCTGGATTTTCCCAAGTCGCTGCCAGTGTAGCCAATCCATCAGCCATCTGATTCTCTTCTCTCGGTAAGTACTGAAACTTACACTCGGGGATAACCTGTGCCAACTTTCTGAGGTGAAAAAGGTAAGGTTTCAACCGTTCTTCTTTCAATTCCCATTCTCCTCGCATCTGCTGGACTACCAACATAGAATCTCCATAGACTTCCACACTCCCGGCCTTCAAGGCTATCAATGCTGTCAAACCAAAAGCACATGCTTCATACTCGGCCATGTTATTAGTCACTCTGAATGTCAACCTCTTGGCCAAAGGCAAAGTCTCCCCTTCGGGGGTCACTATCACGATTCCAATTCCAGCTCCCTTGTAATTCACTGCTCCGTCGAAATACATCTTCCATCTCTGAACTGTTATTGCTTGGATCTCTTCATTTGGAAATTCAAACTTATATTGATCCCCCTCAACAGGTTGCATTGCCAGAAACTCTGCTAGTGCTCGCCCTTTGATCACTTTGGAGGTGAGATATTCAATGTCAAACTCTGTCAGCAATACCAACCATCTGCCCAACTTTCCCACTAGCGAAGGCACCGAATGAAGATATTTCAGAGGATTTTCCTTGGCCACTATCTGGATCTTGTATGACTGGAAATAATGCCGCAATTTTCTGGAAGCCCATACCACTGCAAGACAGATCTTCTCAACTTCTTGATACCGAGCCTCATACGGGAGCATCTTCTTACTCAGATAGTAAACTCCATGTTCTACCCCTGTCTCATCTGCCTGTACCATCATTGTGCCCCTAGTGCTTCTGATTCTATAGCCAAATACAATACCAAAGGTCTGCCCGGTCTCGGAGGTTTCAATATAGTAGGCTTTACCAAGTACTCTCTGATCTTGTCGAAGGCTGTCTGACACTGTTCATTCCATCTCACTGGCTGATCTTTTCTCAACAGTTTGAAGATAGGCTCACATACTGATGTCAACTTGGCAATGAACCGACTGATGTACTGAATCTTTCCCAAGAATGCTCTGACTTTGTTTTCTGCCTTTGGTGCAGGCATTTCTGTGATTGCCTTGATCTTCTCGGAGTCTACCTCTATTCTGCCCATTCCTACTGTATGACCAAGCAATTTTCCTGATGTCACCCCAAACACACATTTCTTGGGATTAAGCCGCATGTTATATCTGTCAACTCTCTGAAGGAACCTTTCCAGTGCTTCAATGTGCCTAACTCTTGTCTCTGATTTTACCATCATGTCATCCACATACACCTCAATCTCTTTGTGCATCAAGTCATGGAAAAGTGTAGTGGCCATCCGCTGATAAGTAGCTCCCGCATTCTTAAGTCCAAACGGCATAACCTTGTAACAATAAGTACCCCACTTGGTAACAAATGCAGTCTTGTGTTTATCTTCCTCAGCCATGAGAACCTGATTGTAACCTGAAAATCCATCTACAAATGAATACATAGCAGATAAAACCGCACTATCAACCAGAACATCTATATGCGGCAGAGGAAAATCATCTTTCGGACAAGCCTTGTTGAGATCTCTGTAGTCTACACACATTCTGACCTTCCCATCTTTCTTTGGTACCGGCACTATATTAGCCAACCACTCTGGATATTTTACTACTTCCAGGAACCCCACATCTATCTGTTTCTTAACTTCCTCTCTGACTTTCTCAGCCCATTCTGGTCTCATCCGTCGGAGTTTCTGTTTTACTGGCCTCATATTCGGATAAGTTGGTATTGTGTACTGGGCAATTTTTCTGTCTACTCTAGGCATGTCCTCATAGGACCAAGCAAATACTTTGGCGTATCTGACCAACACTTCTTCTAGTTTCTCCCTCTCTTCAGAGAAAACTTCACTTGCAATCAGAATTTCCTTGGGGTTCTCAAGTGTACCCAAGTTAAATGCAGTAGTTCTGGCCGAACTGATATCAAATATGCTTGATTCGTGCAGAGTAAATAGAAATGACTCAGACAAGTAAGCAAAAGAAATGTCTTTATTATTGGATAATGCGGAAGTACATTCAAACAAATCAGGAAGGTAAATGTCTTCATCATCTATAGACACTTCTTCCCCTGCAATCAGGTATTCCTCAGGCTTTTCATCCTCTCCCAGAGTCAGGCTCTCCAACTTCATCAACTCTTCTTCCCAATTCTCTGCTTCCACAGCTTCTTTAATCAGCGGTTTCTCACCCAACAAATCCTGGAAGATCTCAAATCCAGGTACCACAATCCCATTAACTTCCACGGGTTCTGGCTCCCTTTGATATCCTGAAGCTCTCACAAAACATTCCATCAGTTTCAGGCCCTTTTTCTTGACCTTTGGCTTTTCTTCATCAGACTTATACCCCAAACCTTTCCGAGTGGTCTGTCCTCTGAAATCTGGCAACTTTGAACCTTCACCCGGTTCAAACTTCATTTTTCTCATGATCCTGGCCACCCTAGGATCCACCCATTCCTCAAAAGTAGCTAACACCTGAAACCTTGTGAAAGGTTATATCTCCAAGGCAGCCACGGCATTATCTACCTCAGCCCGGATAGTAACAACTTCTCCCTCATACGGGAACTTGATCATCTGATGCAAAGTGGAAGGCACGCCCCCAAGTTTTTGAAACCAAGGCCTTCCCAACAATAAGGCAAAAGTGGCTGGGATGTCCAACACTGTAAACTCGACTTCATCTTCAATAGGGCCTACCTTGACCATAGCCACAAAGGTACCCTCAACTCCCCTTTTACTGTCATCATAAGCCTTAATAGTCATACTGGAGGGGTCTAAGTCTGTTGCTTTCATACCCAATCTTGCCAGAATTTTCAACGGGCACACATTGATGGACGAACCGTCATCCGCCATCACACATGAAGTTTTCTTACCCCTCACTTCGGCCCTGATAAATAGAGGCCTATTATGATTTCTCCCTTCCGGCGGGAGTTCATCCTCAGAAAAAGATATCTGCAAAGCTTCTTTCTGAACTGACCCAACAAACATTGCAGGGTTGGCGTCTTCCGGTACCAAATTTTGCTCAAGGCCTCAACCATGGCCTGCCTATGCTCTCGAGAAGCACATAACAGTTCCCAGATACTCACTTGTGCTCTAGTCTTCCTCAATTGCTTCAACACTATATCCCCCTCAATATTTTCTGCAATCTCAACCACTTCCCTACCATCTGTCAAAACTTCCTTACCCTTTTCTGCCATATCATTGTAAAAGCGACCGCTACGCGTCATTCCCCTTACTTCTTCCTCATCACTGCTAGAGAAATCAAGCCAAAAGCTTTTCCCCTGCTCTGTCTCATCTTCACTAGTACTATCCCAGATTCAAGGAAAAAGGCTTGAGGGTGGAAGGATTTTAAGACAAGGTCTTCTGGGAGGCCAGAATTGATCATATAGGCTGGTGGCGGTACGGCACGGTAATTGGGTAAGGGGTTTCTATGTGTGTCAGGCTGTTCTGTTTCTGGGTCAGGTATTTTCTTGGAGTCTATCAGGTCTTGGATTTCATGGCGGAGTCGGGCGCAATTGTCAGTGTCATGGCCCTTTTGTTGGTGAAAGTGACAGTAAAGGTTTAGGTTATAATGTCATGGTAGGGGATTGGGTAATGGTTTGGATTCCAAGGGTTTTAAGAGCCCTTGCCTCTTCAGTTTCTCTAGCACCTTGGACAGGGGCCTTCCTAAGTTGGAAAACTGCCGGTTCCGGATAGCGGCAATCTCAGCAGAAACAGGCTTTGCTCCTGATGTTCCCCTAATGGGCCTCATGTTCAGACCATAGAATTTTCTATTCTCGGCCTCTTCTTCCTCAATATCCATGACAGTTTCCCTCAACTGCCGAAAGTCTGCAATCATGGAGGTCATCCTCCTCAACTTGCTGTAAATGGAGGGCTTGGTGCCCTTGATAATCATCTTAATATGATCCTTCTCCGAAGGCCTAGTCTGCATCCTTAATAACTGACCCCTCCACCGGTCCACATACTCCTTAAAACTCTCCTCCGCTTTCTGCTTAACCTTCTCCAGATCGCGGAGTGACAGATCGATCTCTAGGTCAGTGACATACTGCTTCAGGAAAGCATCAGCCAACTCCCTCCAATCTTCCTTCACTTTCTTCTCCAAACCGTGGTACCACACCACGGGAGCTCTCTCGAGCGACATTCCAAATATTTTCTGCACTTGGCGCTGAGACAGGCCAACTGAACACATGACTGATACAAACTGTCAGAGATGCACCCTTGGATCCCCATTCCCGTTAAACTTAGCCATATCAGGCATCTTGAACTGTGCCGGCAACTGTTCCTCGAAAGTCAGTGTGTCATAATCCAGCAAATCCTCATTCTTACCCCTCATCTTGCGGGTAACCGACTCAACCTGATCCCGAAGTTTCTGTAACTCTGCCTGAGACCCAGATACTCTGCCTGCTGCATACTCTGCCATATCATCATCAAAAGCGGGGGTATCATCCCCCAATCTGTTCAGAGATTCCTCTTGCCTCACATCCCCAGAATTAACCCCGGCACGAGACCCAGCTTGTTGGTAATTATCTAAGGTCCCAAGATCAAACAAGACATGAAATAATGTGTGAACACACCAACGGAGGTAGCGGAATACTCACATTGATCGGTTATGTCGATTTGGAGACGATTCAAGCCCAAAAACGCACTGCCTTGATCTCACCACTGCAACAGTCCACTGTCCTACAAAAACAGAAAATTGAGTGAAGAAACGGAGCTCCGAGCTTCGTCCAATGGATCCCGGCTCATGGGTGAACCTCCCTACCACCTTCGCAAGACTCGTAGTGTGCTAGCACTTGCGGTTTTCACCATGAAAACCAACTCTTGGCTTCCCTTGCTCACGGTTTTTGGCTTCCAAAACCAGTAACATGTTTCAGTTTGGGCGTGAGGTGAGAAGAGAGAATGAGAGAGTTTGAATTGTGTATTAAGTTATTAAAATGATTTACCAAAAATCAATTTATATTTATGCCATAATTTTCATTAAATTAATAATAAAATTATGACACATAACATGCAATGGCTTAGAGTGTCAAACACTCAAACTCCATGCAATGACATTGAGTGCAATGTACACAATCTACATGCAAAGCATTAGAATGACATGTGTCATGTGGGCCCCACACGTTTCCAAATGAAAGTGGGCCCACGTGCACTCACGCGTTCGGGTTCGATATTTCCGAAATACCGAGCTTATGTCGCGACGTTAATTCTATCGAATTTAAATAAATAATTGCGCCTGGCGAAATTATTATTTACGTCGCTAACGAATTAATTCTAAATTAACTCGTTTGCCCGAATTAAAATCTGATTTTAATTCCGCGTCGAAATCTAATTTCGTCTAATATATCGAATATATTAATACATCGATTAATTCCGAATTAATCGTTCTCTCTCTTTAGACGACATTTTATCCCAGATAAAATATCTCTGTTATTAATCCTAGATTAATTTTCTCTCTCTTCTGTATAATCCCAGATTATTCAAGAGTGCGAGTTGTGCGTCATCGGTGGATTATCGGGAAGCGACCCATGAGATCCCCGGATAATCTGGCAGTAAATACGGTCGTCGGAGTATCCGAATCACGTACGTACCAAGTACTACGTTCTACCGATTTACGAGACAAGGTCGACTCCTAGCAAAGCACCAAGTCTACCTAATTCTCCGGACATATCCATTTAAGAATATTAAGATCTGTATCAAGCGTAGTAGTATACTAATGTATTATGCATATCGGTCCAGTATCGGATAGTCACGTGCTAGGGCTGGGGCTGGATAAGTGTCTGCCCCGTCCGAAACACATATCGGATGTCTGGTAACTAGTCTCTATAATCGGATATTCATGACCTGGTCATAATATCACGATTGGATGCGCATCACTTTAAGAGCACTAATACCGTATCCTGCGTGACATCATCTCCATTATGACTGGAGTGACACTTCCGTCTTGACATCACATCCAATACACTACGATTCTCAATATACCCGGCATTGGCGTACACAGAACCGGTTACAGTCCTAGACGACCTCAACTAAAGTATATCGATTGTCGTAAGCATTAGCGATGTAAGTCTCAGGTTAAGACTATACACACCTACCTTGATTTCGGCCTCCCATAGACACATCGTCATAATACCAATGGGATTCCGAGGGGTCTATCCAGAGCGAAGCTGTTTCCCGTACCATCGGTGAAACACGACCTCCTATCGCACTTGCATAAGTATCCAATACTTATATATATGAGAACTATGTCGTTGTGCCCTCACAACGCGCACAAGTGCAATACTAGCCTATTCCGCATTATCGATGTCCAGTCTCGATAATACTACGGCTAGGGATATTTAATGATTAATCCTTCGTGGACTGATACTGTCTCATATCATCTCAATCCAGGAACTAATCATAGGGACCTCTTTTCATTTATATATCTATGGTGATCTAATCACAAATGATGAGAGTGCAATTTCCTTATTACATAGTTAATTTGCTACAACAACACAATGATTTGTGCAAATAGTGACGCTATGGGTCATATTATCCAACAATCTCCCACTTGGCACGTAGCGAGTCACTCAAGTGTCCTACACTCGAACTATGTAAGGTTCGCTCAAATTGCTGAGGAAAAAGGTTTTCGTCAGCGGATTTGTTTGATTATCGTCTGACGCGATTTATACGATCATCACATCGCCACGATGTATGATCCGAACGAATCAGATGATATAGAAGTATATATCTGGATCGTCGATGCGACCTTTAATTCCTTAGCTTGTGCTGACGCCTAGCTCAGCTGCTAACAGAACTATATCTAATCTAATTAGATTTATTTTTGATCCAAATGGCTTCTATTGCTGCCTCAGCTGCAGCAATAATCCGTATTTGTTGTTTATTCGGCAACAGTTATCTTGCTTGGAAGATTTCCAGCTCAATGTCCCGTTATTCAAACTTTATAGTACCGCAGTATTTAATCGTTTGGAAACTTGCTGCAGTGATCCCAGTCACTTCAAGTTCTCCTTCTCCATAGTAAAAGATAGCATCTTTAGTTCTCAGAGATACTAACAGATGTTCTTAACTTCAATCCAGTGACTATCACTTGGATTGACCCGATTGTGACTCCATATGCTCGAAGCGTATGAGACACCAATACAAGTACATTTTAAATGTACAATTTCCCAGAGAGTGTTAACAAACTCCAAATCTATCCCAGTAGATCTTTATTCCTTGAATAAAGGTTGTTACTCCCCAGAATTCTACGGAGAATTTCTATGAAAGAATATCTATGAAAGCCAAGCTTTCACCAATTGCAATATGGAATTTTAACTGTCAGTGCGCTCCCACTAACCTCCTTATATACACAAGAATTATTTCGTTTTGAGTCAAATCATAAACCATTATGATTATTTCAAAACGACAGTTCCAAGAACCTTATGCTTGCATCAATCCAAACATGGATCGAATAACCCGCAAACCTGGTTTGTCGGTTATACAAAATCGTCAGGATGTTGTAAACATCCTCCAAAAGGTTTCCTTTTCAGGAAAGCGATTTTGATTTATAGCTAACATATTTGATAAATGAAATATATAGTTATTTTCAAGCATTTTCAAAATGGATTTACCATGGCAACAGGTAAAAGGTTGAACCGTTATTAACACAATGTTGATAACGATACCTTTCCGTCAAAAGCCTAGCTTTGCACGTTGGTATGTTGCCATCTATGTATGTCTTCCTTGAAGACGTTAAATGTACCATAGGCACAATGCCTTGTGGTACAGCAACTAGTATCCAAAATAGTTGTTATACATGGAATCCATTTCGGATTCATGGCACTTTGCCATAACATGGAGTCGATACCTCGTATCACTTCCTCATATCGTAGTCGGATGGTACACCACCATAAGATTGACATCTTTATGAGGTGAGATCAGAAACCCATACCCTAGGTTGTTTTCTGACTCTATCCTATCTACCCGATTTCTTGTGTATTTGAAGATTAATGGTACAGATTCATCATAGATGAATTGTTTGTGTTCCATTAAGGACTTCGTGCTATGAATAGTATTACTCCTATTTTCATTGAGTATTACTATCCTCCCACTGACCATTGCATATCGGTATTCCTCTCAGGAAAAACCGCATGGTGAGCAACAATCACATTGTTCTCATGTGGGATTTATAAGTACTATACTTATGGTTTCCCTTAGGATAACCTATATTGGCACTAATCCAATTTGGGTTCTTAGTTTGGTATCATCCAAACTTTATGCCTGGCATTCCCAAATTATCAGGAATGAGAAACCTCGTTTCTTTCCTGTTCATATCCTATATGATATCTGTCAAACAGATTTATATGGAACCTTATTCTAAATAAGTTTTGCACTGTTAATGCATATCCTGTTGAAGGAAATTGTAGCTCAGAGCGACTCGTGATAAACCTTATCATGTCCAACAAAATTCGGTTTTAGTTCAGACACACCGTCTAACTGACGTGTCTCGGGAGGAGTCCTCATATGAAAGAACACCGTACTCTTTCATTTATATATGAAACTTACTGCTTAAGTATTTTCCATTTCGGTCTTACCGTGGCGGAATAACACTATAGCCGATCCGTTTCGTATTCTTCGTGTCGAAACTCAAAGTTTCGTATTTGTGTTCTTCAAAAGAAACACATAACCATAACGTGATGCCACATCCGTTAAGGTCACGAAATATTCATGTTCACATCTAGCCTAGCTAGATATGGGCCCACTTACTTCACCATGAATAGGGCTAACAGATCGGTGGCCCTTTTACTATTACCAAGTAAATAGTATTTTAGGTTTTTAACCTAATAAACTAGATTCGTAGACCTTATTTGAATAGTCAAATCAGTCCTAGTATCCACTCTTCAAAAGTGTGGATATACGAGTCTTGTTTATTTGTGTCCTAGACAACAATGCCACAAATAAGTCTCTATTGATCAAATCATTTTGAGCTATTTATTTGTCATTTTATATGTTTGAGATTTTATTATATTCAAAATATAAATTCTGTTATTTACATCCAATGTATTTATCTCAGTATCATCTTTATATAATGAAACACTTTAGTGTTCTAGAATATAAAGGTTTTATCCGCATCGGATTAAACACTGATATAGAGATAATGTCTCTAGTCAAACTAGTTACATTATAACATTTCCTAATTTAAGTACATACCCAAAGGGTAGTTCCTAAACTTAGGTATCTACGGTCGAAACAGCGACTTTCGTCCCGTTTCCAATTCGCAGAGAAATCTCTGCTTGAAGCCAGTATCCAGCTCACAGCGGATTCTGAACGTCAATACATATATATATTATGTACCACACTAAGTATTTAAAATCCAATTTCAATACTAGTAGTAAACATAACTTTGACAATATTTTTAAAGTTAGAGCCTCGCCCAATCTTTAATTCCTTCGTGTCTTCCATATCCAAATGGTAGTCACTTTGGGATATGTTAATTATCTTTTCAATATTTCACAAACCTTTGGCCAAGCCTTGGGTTTTAGAATATCGAAATGATATGCACCTTGTGCTACATGCCCAATTGCAAACTTTGACTTTTCTCCACTAGAATAGTCAATTAATTGCAACTTTAATACTTTTAAATCTAAAGATAGATTTATTATAAGTATATTAATTAAGCACTAAAGTCATCATCACATAAATCTTCCAAAGACTTTATGCTCTACTATTTGCTTAAATGGGCTTAGTCATAATAAGTTATTTTATCAAATAAATTAACCTATTATTGATTCCCAATTGAAAATTAAATCATTTAAAGCATTTAATCCAATGATTATATATTTTAAATATTCAACTTTTCAATTCTTTCTTGATTTCAATAGTCCAACTATTTAATCAATTTTAATAAGGTACTATTTATTATAATGATTACAATAATCCAATTATTTAATCAACTATAATTTTCATATTGATTACTATAATCCAATTATAAAATCAACTATCATTTAATTCAATTATATTGATTACTATAATCCAATTATAAAATCAACTATATATTGAATGAGTTTGTATATAGTCCAACTATATATATATAAAACAACACAAATATTAGTCCAACTAATACTTTTAATTAAAATGACGAGTAAAATATAGATGAGCGCGTTTAGCGAGTATTCGAACGAATGTTGCAAATTCAATACTTGCCTCCCACTATTTTTCGTCGAGCCTCTAACCCTCTGTCGAGTACTCGGGAAACCGTGTTTCCTAGTGGGCTAGGATCCCGTTAAATATCACACAATCTTGACTTTGGCCAACAAATTGTATGATAATTAACTAGGTAGATCTCTAAGATCAATTGGATCTAATCCAACTCCTAGATCCAGTAGGTGGACATCCAAGTCCCAAACATATATCTTATATATGCCTATACATCGAATGTATACCCTAACCTTTTTCCTCTAAATCAACTAGGCCTTGGCTTTGGCACAACAAACCTAGTGATCCCAGTCAAGCGCGGACCCATTGACATGGAAGCTTCGTAATCAATGTCAATGGACAAGAAATGGTCTTGACTTTGGCCAACAAACCACAACTTGGACACGACACCGATATGGAACAAAGCCTCGTGATTAAAACACATCTTTGACGGACAAGGGCTTGACTTTGGCCAACACCCCTGCCAATCTCGGATCTTGAGTAAGAATCACTCAATGGAAGGAAAATAAACGCTTGATATTTAACGAGGGTTTTTCGCGTGCAAATTGGCTACCAATTTAATTATCTTTGTTAGGTCTCATCATCATACACCCTTAAACATGCATTCTAAATACAATAAAGCGAGTATGAAATAAAAAATAATGATATGCGGATGGATACTTTACACATTGATCCTAGATCAAATCTCTCCCTTTCTCACTCAAGCTAGCACTTGTACTACTTCTACCCGTTACACTACACTTCTAAAGAAACCTCATATACATAGAGGGGAATAGGTGAGAAGAGAATACAAAGAGAAAGAAGGTGATAAGGCTGGACACGCAGGTCCAATTTAATAAATCGAATATATTACAACAATTTCTAAAATTGCCCACCCGACTAATATCCATCCGATATACATTATTCATTCAATACAACCACGTATTCACACACATAAGCATGCTATCAATCAATCTAATCAAATTAATTAATCTGATAATTAAGTGATCATCCAATGTTCAAACAACGATTTGATTTTGTTCGAGTCAAACTCGTTTTTGCGAATAAGTACTTAAAGTACGAATTCATGAATTAAATTAAACTACATCATTAAATCTAATTTAACATGTATTTAATACTAATTCATTATTCAATTCCAAATTAAATATTACACTTTTATTCAATAAACCTTTTCGATTTAAATTCCAAATTTAATCGTAACGCGTCTCAAAGACCGATTAACGTCCAACGTCAATTCAATTAAAGTCCAATGGGCTTTTGATTGATTTCTTAAGGCGTGGACTTTTGGTCAACTCGGGTCAAACCGATAACCAAAGTCTAATCCGGGATTTACCCAATAAGCCCATAAATCAATCTTGGCCCATTAGGCCCAATTGAACTTTAAAGGTTCATTTAGTCGCATTTGGGCTTTATGGTCAAGGTTTTGGGCCCAATTGGATCCAATCCATTTGGCCTAAACCAAACTTGATAAATCAAGCCCAATAGGCCCAATTACAACAATTCAAGCCCAAATCCAATTTAAGCCTAAATAATTAAATTACACTAATCCAATTACGCAATTCAATTACCTAAAGTGCATTATGATTAATCGACTAAATCAATATTTCCGAAGCACCAAATTAGTCCAATTAATCATGCTTAATTCATTATCATATGTCCAACACACAAATTGAAAATCAAACCCATAAACATGCTTCAATGCTCTCGGCCAAGGAAGGTTATTTTGTCCGATTTGAATTTAATCCGATTAATTACACAATTGACAACGTATTAACTTCCCGAATGATTTCATACACATCCAATGTTCATAAAATCAAAAATACCAAGACATTCAATAGGGCTATACATTCGGCCAAGGTGAAGGAAATTGGGGATTTTTGTTCAATTCAAAATTCAATCAAATTGACTTCAAATTAACATCATCCTATACCATTACAACTCATCCAATGAATTTAAAATGAAAAATTCCAAGAACTCCAAGACTCCTACACATTCGGCCAACATGAATAAATTGGGGAAAATTATTCCAAATCAATTTTCAACAAATTGGTCCAACCAAAATGCAATAAAACATGTTATAAGCATACTCAAACAATCAATTTATTCAAATCATGCTCAACAAACATTTACCCAAATTTTAAGCCCTACAAATTTCATGCTTGCAACATTAGCTCATGATGCCATTGTTGGTAATTATCTAAGGTCCCAAGATCAAACAAGACATGAAATAATGTGTGAACACACCAACGGAGGTAGCGGAATACTCACATTGATCGGTTATGTCGATTTGGAGACGATTCAAGCCCAAAAACGCACTGCCTTGATCTCACCACTGCAACAGTCCACTGTCCTACAAAAACAGAAAATTGAGTGAAGAAACGGAGCTCCGAGCTTCGTCCAATGGATCCCGGCTCATGGGTGAACCTCCCTACCACCTTCGCAAGACTCGTAGTGTGCTAGCACTTGCGGTTTTCACCATGAAAACCCAACTCTTGGCTTCCCTTGCTCACGGTTTTTGGCTTCCAAAACCAGTAACATGTTTCAGTTTGGGCGTGAGGTGAGAAGAGAGAATGAGAGAGTTTGAATTGTGTATTAAGTTATTAAAATGATTTACCAAAAATCAATTTATATTTATGCCATAATTTTCATTAAATTAATAATAAAATTATGACACATAACATGCAATGGCTTAGAGTGTCAAACACTCAAACTCCATGCAATGACATTGAGTGCAATGTACACAATCTACATGCAAAGCATTAGAATGACATGTGTCATGTGGGCCCCACACGTTTCCAAATGAAAGTGGGCCCACGTGCACTCACGCGTTCGGGTTCGATATTTCCGAAATACCGAGCTTATGTCGCGACGTTAATTCTATCGAATTTAAATAAATAATTGCGCCTGGCGAAATTATTATTTACGTCGCTAACGAATTAATTCTAAATTAACTCGTTTGCCCGAATTAAAATCTGATTTTAATTCCGCGTCGAAATCTAATTTCGTCTAATATATCGAATATATTAATACATCGATTAATTCCGAATTAATCGTTCTCTCTCTTTAGACGACATTTTATCCCAGATAAAATATCTCCGTTATTAATCCTAGATTAATTTTCTCTCTCTTCTGTATAATCCCAGATTATTCAAGAGTGCGAGTTGTGCGTCATCGGTGGATTATCGGGAATCGACCCATGAGATCCCCGGATAATCTGGCAGTAAATACGGTCGTCGGAGTATCCGAATCACGTACGTACCAAGTACTACGTTCTACCGATTTACGAGACAAGGTCGACTCCTAGCAAAGCACCAAGTCTACCTAATTCTCCGGACATATCCATTTAAGAATATTAAGATCTGTATCAAGCGTAGTATACTAATGTATTATGCATATCGGTCCAGTATCGGATAGTCACGTGCTAGGGCTGGGGCTGGATAAGTGTCTGCCCCGTCCGAAACACATATCGGATGTCTGGTAACTAGTCTCTATAATCGGATATTCATGACCTGGTCATAATATCACGATTGGATGCGCATCACTTTAAGAGCACTAATACCGTATCCTGCGTGACATCATCTCCATTATGACTGGAGTGACACTTCCGTCTTGACATCACATCCAATACACTACGATTCTCAATATACCCGGCATTGGCGTACACAGAACCGGTTACAGTCCTAGACGACCTCAACTAAAGTATATCGATTGTCGTAAGCATTAGCGATGTAAGTCTCAGGTTAAGACTATACACACCTACCTTGATTTCGGCCTCCCATAGACACATCGTCATAATACCAATGGGATTCCGAGAGGTCTATCCAGAGCGAAGCTGTTTCCCGTACCATCGGTGAAACACGACCTCCTATCGCACTTGCATAAGTATCCAATACTTATATATATGAGAACTATGTCGTTGTGCCCTCACAACGCGCACAAGTGCAATACTAGCCTATTCCGCATTATCGATGTCCAGTCTCGATAATACTACGGCTAGGGATATTTAATGATTAATCCTTCGTGGACTGATACTGTCTCATATCATCTCAATCCAGGAACTAATCATAGGGACCTCTTTTCATTTATATATCTATGGTGATCTAATCACAAATGATGAGAGTGCAATTTCCTTATTACATAGTTAATTTGCTACAACAACACAATGATTTGTGCAAATAGTGACGCTATGGGTCATTATTATCCAACACAGCTATACCAGCCATAGCAGTAGTCAAAGCTTGCAACTGTTCAGTGACCTTGGCGAGACCGTTCTCTAACTGATCCATACGGGACACCTCATTATCGGGTTCACTCATACTTGTTCTTTTAGTGAGTCTTGTCCCTTCTCTAACCCAAACGGTATCTATGATGTCTTTTTGAGACTAGATGGGTGTTAACATGATATATGTATGTATGAGGTGCATGAGATGCATGTAACATATATAACATACTCAATCAATTAAAACTCTCAAACAAATCGGCCCGTTATCATTTTAGAATCTTTCGGCTAATTGTCATAGGAGTGAACCCATCCCAGTTTAAATGGCCCAATGAGTTCACATCTCATGACAAGTGCCCGACTAAATCCAAATGGTAACGTTCCGAACACAATCACAAAGTGGCCCATCAATCACTTAGAAGCCTTTGGCCCAATAGTCATGAAATACGTTCTTGTCCCAGTTTAAATGGCCCAACAAGCCCATCTCCCATGACAAATGGTCCAAATGGATCCAAACGACGATGTTCCCAAACACAAACATAGGAGAAAGATGATGCAAACATAACATAATAATTTCTACATAATGGCCTATCAATATTTCAGAAGCTTTTGGCCTAATAGTCATAAGGTGTGAACTTGCCCCAGTTTAAATGGCCCAGCAAGCCCGCATTTCTGACAATAGTCCAACTGCATCCAAATGAGGATGGTCCACAAGTACATATTCAAGGAAATAATTGTTACTTTAGCCAACCCGGTCTATGGGTGGGTTAGCAAGAGTATAGACAAAGGCTCTCACCGGCGAAGGATGGCCCACAACTAGGTCTCCCCACTCAAGGGTTCGAGCAACCAAGTGAGCGCACCATTTTTTATACACTAAGGTACGTGCCAATGAGCTATGGTGTGTGACGGACTGTCAAATGGATTTCCCGTTGTAGATTCCCCAGAGGGAAGGTGGAGCGAGGCTCACTTAAATACCCAAGCCTCTTAGGCTCATATCGCTTGGTGTCAGGAATAAACAACGAGTCCTCCAAATTAGTCCATCACAATAGGCTACGAGTAGATGGCTATCTAGGTGTCTTCACAGATTTTCCTTCTAGAAAGGTAGTGAATGAAGGAAGACACCAAACCATTACCTAGCCTCAAAATTCCTTTGATTAAACCCTCACTTTATCCACTATAGACACGGTCAATTAAAACATAAATCCAAACATCACAAGACAATATTTCGGGGCCGATTATCTATCCCCAGTGGAGTCGCCAGACTGTGGGAACACAGAAACTGGGCGACGCATGCTGTCCCGGGTTCGCGGCCCGGTCGGGAGTATGTAGTAGCCACGGGGGACTTAACCAGAGAATAATGGAGTCGCCACCCGGTGTGAGCCGGGAAAATGAGATTTAAGGCCGCACTCACCCCTCGCAAGGGAAGACCTCAAACCGTTGGGTTCGGAATGGTCCCTTACTTATGCCACTTGTAATGAAAGGATTTATATGATAATTTAATCAGGCTTAAGTAATACTTATTTCTAAGAATATCATGCTTCTAAATCCACATACATACATCAACAAGTTCATCTAAATTTATATGTAACACATATTCGAATTTGCATACAGCCTATTTGCATGTAATCTATGTCTCAATTTACATACATAAGGTTTATCATACGGCAAGCATACAAGTTAATGAACGCATTGATGGACACAGAAGCGCAAACAAATAGCATTCTTACTAGCATGCATATTAAGAAAAGATATTTAAGCGCATAACAGAAATAGACAACTAGAGAGGTAATACAAATGCATAACATAAAAAGGGAACTATGTGCTAAGATGGACATGTCGTAATGTGATGCAAGAGGATCTGTTTACCGTGGGCGTTCGTGCAGCGTTCGTAGACGCGTTCGAACGGTAAACAGAAGGTTCTCATTCGAGTAGCGTTCCTAAACGCGTTCGAACAGAAATGAAACAGAATGCTCGCGTTCGTATGGCGTTTGTGAACACGTTCGAACGGAAATGAAACAGAATACTCACGTTCGTATGGCGTTCGTTAACGCGTTCGAACAGAAATGAACAGAATGCTCACGTTCGTATGGCA
Organism: Zanthoxylum bungeanum; assembly: GCA_019454045.1. Taxonomy (NCBI): domain Eukaryota; kingdom Viridiplantae; phylum Streptophyta; class Magnoliopsida; order Sapindales; family Rutaceae; genus Zanthoxylum; species Zanthoxylum bungeanum. The sequence goes on from SKCR01001279.1 coordinate 39,654, forward strand.
TTCGTGAACGCGTTGGAACAGAGATGAGACCTGATGCATGATAAGGAAAAAATGCATGCGCGTTCGAGTTACGTTCGTAAACGCGTTCGAACGGGAACAGACCTGATGCATGAAATGGGACGCAATATATAAACAACAAAATAAAGGGGTGCGGCGAAGTACTGCCGTAAAAGTGGACTTTTGGGGCTCTTTGTCTCTCAAAGAGAGGACCTTTAGACCAACATACTAAGCCATGCGCGTCACATCACAATACATGAAATAAAGACAATAAAAGTGTAGGACTTCGTATGCCCGATTGAACGTACATTCAACCCAAACACACTTCGTCTGGCGCGGTGAAGTAGTGTCACAAAGGTGGCCTTTTAGGCTCTTCGTCTCTCAAATAGAGGACCTTTACACTAACTCACTAAGCCCATGCGCTCGATCGCATCATACATACAAAAAGTATGCTTGATTGAATACATCTTACATCCAACCGAACACATATCAACCGGCGCGGCAAAGCATCGTGGTAAAGGGCTTTAACCCCTCCCCATAGGGGATCTTTCATTCCACTTACGAAGCCCATGCGCTCGATCGCATCATGCATACGAACATAAAGACAATCATATCAAACTAAGTATGCCCGATTGAACACATCTTACATCCAACCGAACACACATCAACCGGAGCGGCAAAGCATCGTGGTAAATGGCTTTAACCCCTCCCCATAGGGGATCTTTCATTCCACTTACTAAGCCCATGCGCTTGATTGAACCATGCATAAATAAGCAACATGCAGAATTCAAGTGACGAAAAATAAATAAACCAAAGCAACACAAAACAAAAGAGGGTGCCGTTTACTCAAGCGGTACGTGGAGTTGTGTCCCGAGTACAGATCATATTACCGTCCATTCGGAATCGGCTATGAAATTTATGTCCGGGTTTCCATCCGATATACCGCGAGAGTTGACACATCTCTCATTTTATTTCACACAGCCACAACATACAACATCTCATAATTCATGCATATTTATCTACTCAAGGGCCACAACATGCATTTCAACATGACAATCACGCAAGCAATATTTAATAAATAGTACAAAAAAAAAGCGAGTGTGAAAGATACCCTCAGGTCTAACCTTTTTGCCAACTTTCAGGCTTGCGTTTCACGGACGTCGGAAGGGTACAGCTCCTCAACTTCTCCGGTTCACTGGTTTAGCGTCCTAGCTCACTGCTTTGCTGTTTTGCTTACGGTTTGAACTCCGTTTTGCTCCTGTTCGGCCTCTATTTTGCTGCTCACTGCTCAGGCCACCTGTTTTGACGTTTCAACGGACTGTTCCAAGTTTTTTGTGGGTTTTTAGTGCAGTCTTGTGTGATTATTTTAAAGATTATGAATGCAGTTTTTTATGTTATTACTTTAAGGTTTTTAGGGAACGTTTTAAATGTATTTTGCTGCTGTTTTCGGGGGGGAAATGGGCTGCTGTTTGGGGGTACTTTAGCGGCTGTTTGGAGCGTGTTTGGGCTGCCGTTTGGGGGTATATTTTTCGGTGATGTGTGGAGGCTTAGGGGGCTACTATTTTTGGTTATGGAGTGGAGGAGATTTGTGAGGTTTATGGACGTGTAGGGCTGATCGGTTTGTGAAGGTGCTTTTAATGTGAAGGCTTGGGGTTATTTTCTTTTCTCTTGTGATTTGTGTGAGTTGTGTGTATATTATGTGTATGAGCTAGGGGATTGCATGTCTTGGTTAGGGTTTTTTATATAGAGAAGGGCTAGGGCTTCACCTTGTCTTACAATGAAGGGATTTGGTGCATTAAAGAGAGGATTTGATTGGTGTTGAGCAAGGAAAGTCAAAGATTGAGGGGGGACAAATCTTGGCTAGATTAGGAATACAAAATATTTAATTTGTTATGATTGATTTTAATTAGGCATGACATCTTTTTAATTTAGTATGTGATTTGTTTAGTTAGGAAGTTAATATATTTGATTTATCTTAATTAGGTATGATTATATTTTATGTTTTATTTAATTGGTAAATGGTTTAGATATTTTATTTAATATTTAATATTTAATGTTTAATTTAATTAAATTGGGATGTGTTTTATGGGCTTTGGGGAGCTAATTGGGCTGGGGTGCGAGGCTAGCAGCAAAACCAGAAACACCGACGCCGTTCGAACGCCAATTCGAACGCTACACGAACATCCGCAATTTGTCTGACGTTCGAACGAAGTAACGAACGCAGCACTAACGAAGACAGTGAACTTGTGAGATGAACTTGATGACGTACTTATTCTGAATTTCCCCTTCCGACCTCCGTTTCCCGCAATATCCTTAGCTAAAAAGGTAGTGCCTCCAACTGAGACTCATCATCGGGTTTCACATGCAAAAATGCAATGCCTACAATTGGCAAAATAAATTAATGGTGAAATTAGATTTTACTATTTAATTTATTTCATTGGGCTAAAATAATATATTAGATATATTAAATGAAATTAGATTTCAAAGCGGAATTAAAATTGGATTTTAATTTGTGCGAACGAATTAATTTAGAATTAATTCACAAGCGACTTCCGTAATAACATTGCGAGGCATTATTATTTATTTAAATTGGATTTAATAAATTCGCTACGGCAAATTCGTTTAATTTGGAATTAAACGAATCTGGGCCTGAGCGTAGTTGCGTGTTGGATTGTCCGACTTAAATTCGGAATTTAAAAGTGGTGGGACCCACTTCACTTACGTCAATTTGTTGGAAGTGGTTGGACTTATTTTATGGCTTTGATTTATTAAAAGTAAGGCTTGCTTTACTTATGATACACTCAAGCCAATTTCAACACACAAGCTTATTATTTAAACCAAGTCAAACTTTGGAGGTTGTCATGGATTACTATTCACAGCACCTAAAATTCTCTCTTCTTCTCTCTTTGGGCGTGAACCAAGCTCTCTCCAATGGAGTTTTGGTTGCAAAATTCCTTTTAGCTAGCACTTCAATGAGCCAAAGGAAGGTGATAGGGAGACTATACCGAAAGTTTGGAACTCGATCACAAGCTCCGAAGCTTCAATACATCCAACAAAGAAAGAAAAGTTTTGAACTTTCTCTACCAAGCAAGGTGAGTTTTTCCGCAACTCCTCTTCTTTATTCACACACAAATCACAACTTAGAGACCTTGGCATGTTCTAGGAACACTTACAATAGTATCAGAGCCACCTTAAGTATGATTTGGAATTTTAGGGTTTATGGACTTTATTTGGGGTTTTGTGTTTAGAACATAATTTCTTCAAATTGGTGGTTTGGTTGAGTTGGTATGATGTTGAATTGGATTTGTGAATCCTTAATTTTCTGAAAAATTGATAGGATTAATTTTCCCCAAAACATACCCCTTGGCCGAAACTTAGAACCCTTAAGCTCATGGTGATTTTTGAAAATTAGACAATTGGATGTGTTGTTGGCATGAAATGTATATTGGATGTTGATTTAATTGGATTGGAATCAAATTGCATAATTATTTCTTGTCAAAACCGTGAGCATGATGCATGTTATGATAGATTGATTTTGCTTTAATTTGTGTTGGACATAAATTAAAATGTTAAGTATGATTAATTGAATAAATTAGTATTTTGGAAATATTAGATTAATTGATTAATTATACTAATTACACTGGAATTGAATTAATTTGTAATTTGGAATAATGAATTAATTTAATTGTTGTATTTGGGCTTAATGGGCTTGGTTGGGCCAGTTTGGTTAAGGATAATTGGTTGGATCCAATTGGGCCTAAAACCATTTCCATAAAGTCAAAGTATGACAATTGGGCCTTTAAAATTTTAATTGGGCCTAATGGGCCTAAATTGATTTTTGGCATATGGTAATTCCTAACTGGGCCTTGGCATCTTGGGTTTGACCCATAATTGCCAAAGCCCATGCCTAAAGAATTAATTAAAAGCCCATTGGACTATAATTGAATAGTATCGGATACTAATTGGGCCTTTGAGACCCATTAAGATTAGATTTGGAATCTAATTTATACGGGCACGTCAAAATTGTAATTATTTAATTTGGAATTAAATATGAATTAGTATTGAATACAAATTAAATTGGATTTAATACTGTAGTTTGATATAATTCAAGAATTCGTACTTTGAGTACTTATTCTTAAACGAGTTGGACTCGCGCAAATCAAATCGTTGTTTGAACATTGGATGGTCATTAATCAAAGATTAATTAATTGGATTAGATTTATTAATAACATGCTATGTGTGAATACTTGGATGTATGTATGAATAATGTATATCGGATGGATATTAGAATGGTGAGGGCAATTTTGGAAATTGTTGTAATAAATTTAGAATTTATTAAATTGGACCTACGTGTCCAGCCTATTACCTCTTTTCTCATTGTTTTTCTCTTCTCACATATTCCCCTCAATATAAATGAGGTTTCTTTAGAAGTATTACGTAATTAGGTAGAAGTAAGAATAGTGCTAGCGGGAGAGAAGAAAGAGAGAGATTTGTTCTTGGAACAATATGTTTTGTATATCCATTTGCATATCATTATTAATTTTATCGCGCCTTATTATGCTTTTAGAATGCATGTTTAAGGGTGTATGATGAGACCTAATTAAAGATAGTAAATTGGTTGCAAAATCGCGACAAAAACCCTCAACAAATATTAAGCGCTTTCCTTCCATTGAGTGATTCATTCTCAAGATCCAAGATTGGCACTGGTTTGTTGGCCAAAGTCAAGACCTTTGTCCATCGCGGATGTGTTTGAATCATGAAGGCTTTGTTCTATATCACATGTCTTGTCCAAGTTGTGATTTGTTGGCCAAAGTCAAGATCACTTCTTGTCCATCGACATCGATTACGAAGCTTTCCATTGTCAATGGGTCACGCTTAACTGGTTTCATTAAGCTTGTTGTGCCAAAGCCAAGGATTAGTTGATACAGTGGAAAATGTTAGGCAATATATTGGATATATTGGTATATATTGGATATATGCTTCGGACTTGGAGGTCCACCTACTGGATCTAGGAATTGGATGAGATCCAATTGATCTTAGAGATCTACCTAGTTAAATATCATACAGCTTGTTGTCCAAAGTCAAGGTTGTGTGTTATTTAACGGGATCCTAGCCCACTAGGAAACTAGGTTTCCCGAGCACTCCAAAGAGGGTTAGAGGCTCGCCGAACATTAGTGGGAGGCAAGTATTAAATTTGCAATTTCATTTAGATACTTGCCAATACGCGTTCATTTCATTTTTTTGTTATTAACTATTAATAAATATATTAGTTGGACTAATATTTAATTGTTGTTTTAATTAAACAGTTTGATTGTATTCAAACTATTTCATTTATAGTTGATTATATAATTGGATTATAGTAATCAATATATTTGAATTTAACCAATCAAATTGTAATTAATTATATAGTTAGACTATAGTAATCATTACATTATATTGTACCCGAAATCATTGATTGGATAGTTGGACTATAGGAATCAAGATAACTGGAAAGATTAGCGTCAAAGAACATAATCCTAAGTGAAAATGTCTTTAACATCATAATTTTCTAAAATGGGAATAGAACCTCAGGATAGCCCTGGGAACCGAGAAGTTACTTTATTTGATAGAATGACATATCGGGCCTGAGCCCGGAGTTGAGCAAATAGTAGAGTATGAGCTTAGGAAGACTCATGGTGATGATAACTTAAGTGCTCAATCTTTTTTGCTTCATGCAATAATACTTTAATTCTGTCGTCAAAACTAAGGATTGGATCCTTATACTATGATGTTGAAATTAAAGGATCTTCATAGATCTATTCTTAGATATTAGAAGTACTAATTGCAATAGAAAACTCTTTGAGAGTTAATGGCTATGCTCAAGGAGACATAGCCAGAGCTTGCAAAAGGGCAAGAAGCGCAAGGCACATCTTACTTCTACATCCCAGAAGGTCTAGGCTTGGCCAAAGGCTTCTAGGGATGTGAAAAGGGGCAAAGGCAAAATGGTCACAGTCTTCTAGGAAGACAAATGACATATCCCAAGATGTCTGCCTAAACTGTGGCAAACGGGGTCACTGGATGCGTGACTGCCGTATGGACAAGGCAGACATGAAGGAAGTGAAGGCGGGGAAAGGCTCCGGCTTCAAGTATGTTTGTCATAAACATGTTTACTACTAGTTTCAAAATTGGATTTTGATACTAGATGTGGTACATAAATATGTACTGATGTGCAGAATCTGCTGATGAGCAGGATACTGACTTCAGTTGAGATCGACATGCGAGTCAGAAACGGGACGAAAGTCGCTGTTTTAACCGTAGAAACCTAAGTTTTGGAACTGCCCTTAGGGCATGTACTTAAATTAGGAAACTGTTATAATGTACCTAGTTTGACTAGAAACATTATCTCTATATCTAGTATAACTCATTGCGGGTATACCTTTATATTTTAGAACACTAAGTGTTTTATTTATAAAGATGATATTGAGATAAACACATTAGATGTGAATAACAGTATTTATATTTTGAATATAAAAGAATCTCAAACATATAACATGATAAACAAATAGCTCAAACTGAATTAATCATATGATACTTAGTTGAATTAATCAAATAGCTCCCGTTATTTGGATTTTGAATTCAAGTGGGGCCCACTTGTCACATCACTTGTCTTTCTCATCACTTTTTGGTGATGGAAGTAGGTAGTGACTTGATGGTAACTTGTAAAACACACAAGGTGAAAATGATTGACTTAATACCAAATATTTGGTATATCATATTTTTTTATTTTTGAAATAAAAAACAAGTCAACATAACTTCATTACTTCTATCTCCTTCACGACAATAGCCAAAAATTCAAAAATTTTTCTTCTTAGCCGAAAGTTACTACGAAGAAACAAGGTGATTTTGTTGCAAAATCTCCATTGCTAGCACATCAAAGGAATCATTTAAGGTGATAGGGAAACCATTCCCATGAGCTTGGAATCTCAAATCTCAAAGCTTGGAGCTTGGATTCATCATTCAAATAGGAGCTTGGAGGAACTTCTCAAAGCAAATTTTTGTGATCAACACATTCTACATCCGATCGTTGTAAGTATATTTCCGCTATACTTCTTCTTGTATTCACATGTTTTATGCTTGGATTGATCTTGGGATGACCTTAGAAACCCAACAATACTTTGTAAATGATTTTGACATCCTATTGAACTTATACGAAAGATTTCTAAGGGTCTTTTCATCTTATTAATTATGTAGTTCCACTTTATAGTTTACCATTCTCACATTTGACTTCTATAAGTCAAGTCTTTTTTACAATTGTCAACATCTGATGTTAACATACCAAGTAATAAAACAATTTTATTGCTCGGGATCGTAGAAAAAATATTCTATCAAATAGAATACAATATTCTATTAAATAGAATAAATGATAAACTTTACTTGTACCTCTGAGGCGCAAGTACTTTCAATTATATAACAATTATACAAAAGAAAGTTTCAAATCTCAAACTTTTTAAGATTCGAATTTTCTACTATACATATCATATATGTAACTGTAGGAACGAATGGAACCTTAATTAAAGAGATGAATTAGTGTTACAGGAGCATAACCCCAAGAGTATTGAAAACTAATTCGGTAACACTCAATATCAAACAAATCAAATCATATAAGATTCGATTTCTCCCATTTATCAATTCCATCACGATGGAATCGTAGAAGAATAATATTGAATAAGAATCACATTCATTAAATAACTTTAGAACTAATTGCCTTAAATTCATATATTTGATCATATCAAACATCTTTGAACAATTCAAAGATTCACGATGAATTTCAAAGATATAGTTTTCAACACTTCAAATAGAATATCTTTAAACCATTCAAAATATTCTATCCGCATTTCATCATAAACATATTGAAAGTTCTCGAACCATTCAAGACTTTCAATATATATTCTTTTAGAAACACGCAACTAAGTCATGATAATTCATTAACTAAGTTACGGAGTAAAGAAAACTATCTAAGGTAATTTCAAATTCATTAAACAACATACATCCAATGTATTAGTCTAATAAATATTGTGGTCCAATGACGATCATTGGTTAAATGAGATTTAATCACATCTTGAATACAATATTCATTAAATAGATAAGGATATATGGTGTGATCTCGTATCAGACCATCATTTACCATACAGAATAAGCATCTTATGCTTATGTGATAAAATCTCATAAAACACTATTCTAAGTTATTTAGTTAACCGAACATTTTCTTAATGTTTATCTTTTCATTAATGACACTACTAGTCATATTAAAATATGTAACAACTGTTTATATAGAACAAGTAACTATCCAATAGTCACAAGTTCTGATATCAAATATCAAAATAGTTATTAAACATTATTTTAAATAACTAGACGGAAGATCTAGTATCCAATACATATAGTTGTCGTATTGTGAGAATCAACATTCTCTATACACAACTATACAGATCTCCATTCTTAAGCTTTATAATTTGCGTTCAATTATTCACAACAATTGCAAATGATTGATTAGCAAACTGTGCCATACATATGACTTCTAAAAGTCACTAAAGCCAGAAACGTCATTATAAGATAAACAAACACTAATGGGATTTTCCTAATGCCAGTCAAGAATCTCGAGACATGAACTAATTCAAGTCAATTCTTACTGCATAAGAAACTATTCTTACTAGATAACTATATCCAAAACATATATCTATTTATATTACTAATCGTGACTTAGTAACTAAGTCACTAACTATCTTGATTTTTCAAGAAAATCGGAACAACAGGTCCAGATGGTTTTGAACTAATCTAACAATATCTAAGTCTATTGTCATTCTAGAACCTATTCTTAGAAATACGTAACCATAAGTAAAGTCATAAAATATATTCAAGTAATATGCTATGCAGTGGATTAGAAGTAAAATTCTATAAACAATATAGAATAAAGGAAAACAAAAGCAGAATATTCCATAAAATCACACACTGCTTTAGTTATGGATTTTTAACCCAGCAGTGTCTCCCACTACTTTACGTAATACCGTAATCCCCCAACGGAGAATGGGAATTCAATAATTAAATCGAATTCTATAGTGAGAGTAGGATCCCATGAATATATTTCGACTCACAGCTTTGGCACGATCTCACCTACGTATATTCATTAGGTAGACAACTCATTGTCAATCACTCACCAGTGACTCCTGATTTTGGTCATGACCGTTTCTCGTTATGATAGCTTTGGCACGTTCACAAGGAGGCGTATCAAGGCTTCACTTGCCAATGACCAACTCAACCTACCGATGTAGTCCTAACATCTTTGGCACGTTTAATATTTATACTTTCACTTAAATTTGTCTAGTATCCATATACAACCGGCATGGAAAAATTCTATTAACTACACCCTCACTGCTTTGGCACGATCTCGAATGCAGCCATAGAAAGTTACCCATAAACCGTATTAACAATACGGACCAAGAATCATGCATCCAATACACGTTACTTTACAACCTTATTTTACGCGGGGATATTCCTTAAGGAAGCATTGCTCCACATCAAATGCAGAATTTTAATCTAGATCAATTTCGAAACAATTCAATTTTACCCTAGAAAACATACTAAACTTAAACATTAAATTTTTGTTATGTTTCCCGTTAGCGTAGAAACGAAAAGTCAAGAAATATCTAAATTACATGCATGTGCGAACATTAAAATTGGATTACATATCATATATCAAGCATGACTAATGTAATGGATGAAGCATCAGACCTGCTCTGATACCATTTTTGTTAGGGTTTCGAGCGAAGGGCGCGGCGGAAACGTGGTTCGGGCGAAATTGTAATTTTAAAAACTTTTAAAATTACCGAATAAATTATTCAATATCTAATATGAATAATTTATTCATATTTCACCTAAAAACATTTATTCGATATCAAATAACAACATAAATATATATAAGAAACGTCGCGAAACTTTTACGAAAACATTTTTCCGCAAAATGGCATAAAATGTGTTTTTGACCGAACCGACTACCCAACACATACGGGAACTGCCCAGGTCAGCCCCAATAGTGTTAGGGTAGATCATGGGGTGCCTGAACAATGACCAATTAACTGTTTGGTCAGCCGTCATCCGGTGGCTCAAAAGTCACCCGGTAACTTCGTTTTTCGCTGTTTTCACTTATTTCAACTCCGAAATAATTTCCAGAAATTGTTCCAACACCCAAAACACATCCAATACATCCATATGACATATTGTTTATCACCAAATGAACAGTATTTCCAGATCAGATCCAGAAGCTAAATATATCAATTTTCATGCTTTAAATCAAATTTTTCAAGATTAATCCAATTAATCAAAGCACCAATCAAAGTCACAACACATGAAGCACCCAAGAACAATTATAGGTATTACAAGAGTGGTCATAACACTCTAGAATGGCAACATATCATCAAATGATTAAATTGGACCAATATTACAATAATATCATCCAAATCACCTTCACACATGCATAAGGCCTTCCAATTCATCCTCCAAAATCAAAAGCCCCAAATTTATGACAAAGAAAAAACCCTAGATCTCACTAGATAATCAAGAAACAAGAAACATAATTTCTAAGCTTAGGGATTTATAGAATTACCTTTAATCATTTTTATTCCTTAGCTTTTTTATTGATTTTTCTTCATTTTCTCCCTTGTATCATCAAGGTAAATTTGAGAGAGATTTGGAGGAACGCATTCGGCCATGGTTCCATTAGAAAGTGAAAACAAAAAATTTCCCCTTTTTTAAATTACAAGAACCGACTTTAGCAAGGGTATATAGGTCATTTTACAATTTAAATCAATTAAATAAATCAAACTTTATGTTAACAAATCATATCTTCACACATAAAGTTAAATTAAATCATGCCATGTGTCACCAACAATAATTAAACATTTTCTATAACAATTATGAAAAATTTTATAAATTAATTATTCAAATATTTAACATTGAAATATTTAAATAATTAATTAATATAATTATTATTATATATGTATTTGATTTACATTAAATAAAAAATACATATATTAATGACATGTGTCAAAATCTCATTTGACAATTAATTAATGTGTATCTAATCAAATTATGTATCAAATACTAATACACGATAATTATTAAATGACCAAAATCCCATAATGCATGTGTTATCGTTTAATCGTTTAAACGATTCGAATTAACTCATTTAATTGATGAAGTATTATGAATAATCTGTATTATTCATAACGTGTTACCCAAGTGCTCAATGAGTACACTTCATATTGTGGGACTCTCTAAGTTTAGGTTTATCCGTCACGAAATCCAATTTTGTGTCCATAATTCACCCACTCATGAATTATGACAACCACATATAATCTCGCTAAACTATGCAAGTTTAGGTCATTGCATACGTATAATCCCTCTGTCACAGGCTATCCATATTATTCCTGGGATATAGATAAAAACGTCAAATCATTTCGGTATAATATAGTCGATTTTTCAAATTACGATCTCTAGATAACACTCAGAACAGGCTTCTGAAGTTATACCACGGCCATGGATTTACTAGATCGTAAACATGTGAGGATACATATGCCCTGTACATAGGACTGACGAATCTTATCTTCATACACATTGGATATCATGAGCATCAGTCCACACCCAACGAACAGGCGGAGGTCTGATCATGAATAGATCGGTGATGTGACTGCCATCAAAGTATGGAGGATAACATATATATCCATTACGGTATCTTAAGTCGAAGGACCATTATGCTCGCTCAACTCGAGAATATTCTTATTGACGTTGGTGTACCATCTATTATGAAATCTTCAATAAGTCGTTTAATGTTTTACAAATAAACACCCACATGTCTATACGAGTCTCCCGAGACTCATTGTTCATTGGGATAAACCATCGAACTGTTGGACAGTTATGACCAATAGCATCACTATTTGTACAGATCATGGTGTTGTTGTACAAATTAACTATGTGACAAAGGAAATTGCTCTTTTATCATTTGTAATTAGATTACCAAGATGTATAAATGATAGAAGGTCCATATGATTAGTTCCAGATTGATAAGATATGAGACAGTATCAATCCATGAAGGTTTAATCATTAAATATCCCTAATCGTAGTATTATCGAGACTGGACATCGATAATGTAGAATAGACTAGTATTGCACTTGTGCGCGTTGTGGGAGCATAACGGCATAGTTCTCATTTATTTGGGTATAGGATACTCATGCAAGTGTAATAGGAGGTTGTGTTTACCGATGGTACGGAAACAGCTTCGCTCTGGATAGACCCCTCAGAATTCCATTGGTAGTATGACTATGTGTCTATGGAAGTCCGAATCAGGGTATGTGTATTTGGTCTTAACTTGAGACTTGCACCGCTAATACTTGCGACAATCAATATACTTTGGTTTTGGTCGTCCAGGGCTTTAACCGGTTCTGTGTATGCCTCTTCTGGGTATATTGAGAATCTTAGTGTATTGGGTGTGATGTCGAGATGGAAGTATCACTCCATTTATAATGGAGATGATGATCACGTAGGATACGTAACTGGTTCTCTTATGTACCACAGTCATCGGAATAATATGACTAGGTCATGATTATCCAAATATAGAGACTAGTTATCAGAGATCCGATATGTGCTTCGTACGGGCTAGACACAATTCCAGCCCCAGGCCTAGCACGTGACATCCGATGGTGGATCGAAACACGCAAAACTACGTATACTACGCCTGATATAGATCACATATTCCAGTAAGAATATTTCTGGAGAATTGGGTAGGCACGGTGCTTTGCTAGAAGCCAACCATGTCTTGTAAATCGGTAAAAATGTAGTACTAGGTACATACGTGTTCGGATAGTCCGACGACCGGATTTACTGCCAACATATCCGGGGATCTCATGGGTCACTTCCCGAAGATTCACCGATGACGTATGACACGTTGTTTATTAATCGGATTAATTATTAGAGAGAGAAAATTAATCTGGGATTAATTACATAAATATTTTATCTGGGATAAAATATTAATTAAAGAGAGAGAATGATTAATTTGGAATTAATCGATAAAATAATATATTCGATATATTATACGAAATTGGATTTCGACGCGGAATTAAAATTAGATTTTAATTCGGGCGAACGAGTTAATTTAGAATTAATTCGCTAGCGACGTGAATAGTGATTTTGCTAGGCATAATTATTTAATTACGTCGCAATGGAAAATTCATAATTTGGAATTAGCGAACCCGAGCCCATGAGTGTTTGCGGACGCACTCGCATTTCAAATTCAAGTGCGGCCCGCAAGTCACATCAAGCGTCAAATCAGTAGTCACATCAAGCGTCAAATCACTTGTCACTTTGAGTGATGTGATGTCTAGTCACTTTTGATGTGAATAGTGATGGGAGTGGTTGTTGGCTTTAAAGCCTCTGACTTTTGGAAATTTGAAAATGGTTTTTGTATTTGATTTTGGAAAATCAAAACAAATACACTTAACGCATTTTTCCTCTCTCTCTCTCTTCACATCTCACGGTTTTGGAAACCCATTTTCCCTCCTCCCTCTCTCGGCTTTGAGGCCAAAATTCTTCTTTCTCTTTTTCTTGGCAAGGCCGAGATTTACAAGGATGAAGATGGTGATTTTTGTGACAAAAATCACCAAGAGCTAGCACTCAAAAGAGGACATACAAAGGTGTGATAGGGAATATTTTTCATGAGCATGGAATCACCAAACAAAGCTTGGAGCTTTAAGGAACACCATGGCCGAAAATGGAGGAGCAAATTTGGGAGAATGACGTGAGCTTCATGGAGCCAATTTTTATTGTTACTCGCATCGCACAACCGATCAATGTAAGTATGTTTTCCGCCATTCTTCGTTGAGTATTCACATGATGTTTCAATGCTTGATTTGATCTCGGGACCTTAGAGAACCCAAGAATGGTATCTTGCGCCATTTTGAGCATGAAACTTGATTACGGTTAAAATTGGGTAAATTAATTTGAGCATGTTTTGATTAAATTGATTGTTGGAATATGCTTATATTATGTTAACTTTGAGTTGTGCATAATCAATTTTGTGAAATATTGATTGGATCAATTTTTCCCCAATTAGTTGGCTTGGCCGAAACTACATGTTGCCCTAATGTCTTGGTATTTTTGTTTCTTTGATCATTGGATGACTTGAAACAATTGGGTAATGTTGATTTAAGATTCAATTGGATTGGATTTATAATTAGACATATGAACCCTAAAAACCGAGACTTGATAAGCATGAAGATGATTGATTTTTTTGATTCAATTGTGTTGACATGAATTGATGTAATGAGCATAATTAATTGTACAAATTTGTGTTTTGGAAATGTTAATTTGGGTAATTAATTATGGCATACACTTTAGGTTAATTAAGTTATGAAATTTGGAATTTGTAATTTAATTAATTAATTGGGCCTATTTTGGAAATTGGGCTTAAAAGTTGTAATTGGGCTTAATGGGCTTGGTTGTACCAAGTTAGGTTTAGGCTAATTGGTTGGATCCAATTGGGCCCAAAACCATATCCATAAAGTCCAATTATGACTTAATGGACCTTTAATTTAATTGGGCCTAATGGGCCTAAATGGTTTCTTGGCAAATAAGGGTGATTCCTTAAATGGGCTTTGGTATTTGGGTTTGACCCATATTGACCAAAAGTCCATGCCTTAGAAATTAATAAAAGCCCATTGGACTTTAAATTAAATTGACATTGGATGTTAATCGGGCTTTGAGACCCGTAACGATTAGATTTGGAATCTAAGTCGTAAAGGTACTTTAAAAAGTGTAATTATTTAATTTGGAATTAAATAAATGAATTAGTATTAAATACAAATTAAATTGGATTTAATGTTGTAGTTTATTTAATTCAAGAATTCGTACTTTGAGTACTTATTCGCAAAACGAGTTTGACTCGCGCAAAATCAAATCGTTGTTTGAACATTGGATGGTCATTAATATTCAGATTAATTAATTGGATTAGATTGATTGATAACATGCTTGTGTGAATACATGGATGCGATGTATGAATAATGTATATCGGATGGATATTAGATGGGTGAGGGCAATTTTGGAAATTGTTGTAATAAATTTAGAATTTATTAATTGGACCTGCGTGTCCAGCCTATTACCTCCTTACTCTGTGTATTTCTCTTCTCACCTATTCCCCTCAATGTAAATGAGGTTTCTTTAGAAGTGTTATGTAATCGGGTAGAAGTAATACTTGTGCTAGCGGGAGAGAGGAAATGGAGAGATTTGTTCTAGGAACAATGTGTTAAGTATCCATCCGCATATCATTATTATATTTATTTTACGCGCCTTATTATGTGTTTAGAATGCATGTTTAAGGGTGTATGATGATGAGACCTTAACAAAGATAATTAATTGGTTGCCAATTACGCGAAAAAACCCTCAACATCATATTAAGCGTTTTTCCTTCCATTGAGTGATTCTTACTCAAGATCCAAGACTGGCATTGGTTTGTTGGCCAAAGTCAAGACCTTTGTCCGTCGCGGATGTGTTTGAATCATGAAGGCTTTGTTCCATATTGGTGTCTTGTCCAAGTTGTGATTTGTTGGCCAAAGTCAAGATCACTTCTTGTCCATCGACATTGATTACGAAGCTTTCCAAGGTCAATGGGTTCCGCTTAACTGGGATCACTAAGTTTGTTGTGCCAAAGCCAAGGCTTAGTTGATTCAGAGGAAAAAGGTTAGGCAATATATTGGATATATTGGCATATATAAGATATATTTTCGGACTTGGATGTCCACCTACTGGATCTAGGAATTGGATGGGATCCAATTGATCTTAGAGATCTACCTAGTTAATTATCATACAATTTGTTGGCCAAAGTCAAGATTGTGTGTTATTTAACGGGATCCTAGCCCACTAGGAAACAAGGTTTCCCGAGTACTCCACAGAGGGTTAGAGGCTCGCCGAAAAATAGTGGGAGGCAAGTATTAAATTTGCAATATTCGTTTAGTTACTTGCCATACGCGCTCATTTCAAATATTTCGTCAAATAAATTAATATATTAGTTGGACTAATATTTAATCGTTGTTTTAATTAACAGTTGGACTGTATTCAAACTATTTCATTATAGTTGATTATATAATTGGATTATAGTAATCAATATATTTGAATTAACTAATTTCAATTAATAGTTGATTTTATAATTGGATTATAGTAATCAATATAATTAATTTAATCTATTAAATATTTTGATTATATAGTTGGACTATAGTAATCATTAATAATAGTACCTAAATCGTTGATTAAATAGTTGGACTATTAGAATCAAGATAATTGAAAGATTAGTGTTTAAAACATAATCCTGGGTGAAAATGTATTTAAACGACTTTAATTTTCAAATTGGGAATAATGAATCAGGATAGTCCTGAAAAACTGAGAAGTTACTTTATTTGATGAAATAACATCTGAGCCTAAGCCCGGAGTTAAGCAAATAGTAGAACATGATATTTGGAATATTCATGTGATGATAACTTTAGTGCTTAATCCATTATGCTTGCCATATAGACTCCTTAATTTCTTAATCAGAACTAAGGATTAGATCCTTATAGTATGATAATGAAATTGAAGGATCTTCATAGATCTATACTTAGATCTTAGAAGTACTAATTGCAATAGTAAACTCTTGGAGAGTTAATGGCTATACTCAATGAGACAAAGCCAAAGTTTGCAATAGGCAAGAAGCGCAAGGCGCATCTTATTTCGACATTCTAGAAGGCCAAGGCTTGGCCAAAGGCTTCTGGGGTGTGGAAAAGGGGCAAAGGCAAAGTCATTATAATCTTCTGGGAAGACAAAGGACATATCCCAAATGTCTGCCTAAATTGTGGCAACGGGGTCACTAAAGCGTGACTGCCGTATGGACAAGGCAGACATGAAGGAATTGAAGACATGGCAAGGCTCCGACTTCAAATATGTTTGTCATAAAATGTTCGCTACTAGTATTAAAATTGGATTTTAGATACTGAGTGTGGTACATAAATATGTACTGATGTGCAGAATCTGCTGAGAGCAGATACTGACTTCAGTTGAGATTTATCTGCGGATCGGAAACGGGACGACAATACTGTTTTAACCGTAGATACCTAAGTTTAGGAACTACCCTTCGGGTGTGTACTTAAATTAGGAAACTGTTACAATGTAACTAGTTTGACTAGAAACATTATCTCTATATCAGGGTTTAACCCGTTGTGGGTATACCTTTATATTCTAGAACACTAAAGTGTTTTATTTTATAAAGATGATATTGAGATAAACACATTAGATGTGAATAACAGTATTTATATTTTGAATATAAATAATCTCGAACATATGAACATGACAAACAAATAGCTCTAAACTGAATTTGATCAGTTGAGACTTATAAGTGGCATTGTTGTCTGGGACACAATTAACCAAACTCGTATATCCACACTTTCGAAGAGTGGGTACTAGGACAATTTTGATTCTATTCAAATAATGTCTACGAATCTAGTTTATTACGCAAAGTGCCTAAAACACCTTTACTTGGTAAAAGTGTAAGTGCCACACGATCTGTTAGCCCTCGTTCATAGTGACGTAAGTGGGCCCATGTCTAGCTAGGCTAGAGTGGATATGAATATTTCGTGACCTTTACGGATGTGGCATCGCGTTATGGTTATGTGTTTCTCGTGAAACACAAATCAGAAACTTTTAGAGTTTCGACGAAATAGGCGAACAGATCGGTAAAAGTATTAAACTGTCACGATTAGACCATGATGAAAATACTTAAGCAATAAGTTTCTCAAATACTTGAAAGAGTATAGTATTCTTTCAATAAGGACTCCTCCCTGAACACGTCAATTTGACGGTGTGTCGAACGGAGAAACCGAATTTTATTGGACATGATAAGGTTAATTATGAGTCGCTCTAAGCTACCATTTCCTTCAACGAATACGCATTTAAACAGTACAAAACTTATTTTGAATAAGGTTCCATAATAATCTGTTAGACAGACTTCATATTAGATATGAAACAGGAAAGAAACTGGGTTTTTCTCATTCCTGATGATTTGGGTATGTAAGACATAAGTTTGGATGATACCAAACTAAAACCTAAATTGGATAAGTGCCTAAAGTGCCAACAAAATGGAAATAATGGAGAAACCATGGCTGAAAATAAAATAAACATGCATTTAACATTCATTCTCGCATATTAAATCATCAAATAATTTTGGCATAAAATTAACATGATGCATGAACCATGAATAATGAATTAGAAACCTAAGAGAATACTATGCCGCAGAAATCTATCATTCCACAAGTAAGTGCCGCCATAAGGTAGGTCAAGTACTTGCATGATAGATCAAGATAATCTCAGTCAATTTAATATATGCGGGAATAACTCTTATTCCTATATTAAACAACTACTGTTTCATTTGATCAAGGAATTTTATTAACAGTTATTATTCCTTTGTGAGTGTAACCCGTTGTTTCGGGATTCTTGGAATTAACGAGTGAAGTGCCCTGTAGGGTAGGTCAGTTCACAAGATACATCTAGAATCCTATCCTCTTCGGAACCCAAACATGATATTGACCCAAAATGGATACCATCCGTAGGGGGATGAAAATAAAGTGGTCTCGAGGCGCCTTTTGAATCTCACGTTTTTGGACTAACAACGGAGATCGCGGGATATACTGTCGTATATCCCTCTCCTACTCACTATTTTAAAATTAGGTTTCTATCTATAAAATATCGAATATTTTATTTAACTAGTGTGGATAAATTTAATTATGGCGGCTAAATCATATTTTTATTTACACTAGTTTGACATAAGTGACCTAACCAATTTTAACTCTTAAAATTGTATCACTAACATTTCATTTGTCTCTACTAATAGTTTTACTCAATTAACTAATTTAATTAGAGTGGTGTTAGTGAGCTATTATATTTTAACTCTTAAATACTAGAACACTAAAAGTCTAAAATTTATGGAATTCTAAAGGTCAAAAATTTAATTAAAACATTTTAATAAATCTTAGTGCGTTATAAAATCCAATGATACGTGGAATTGTATCTCGAGTGCAGACCATATTACCGTCCATTCGGATTCGGCTATGGAATTTATATCCGGGTTTCCATCCTATATACCAATGGAATTTATTATGCACCAATTAAGCCCAATTATTAGAATTCAATTTTAAAACCATAAATCTAATTAATCTAATTATTTAATTTCCATGCATATCACATTCTAATTTAAACATTTTAAATTACATAAAATCATATTTTTGTTTATAATGATAATGAATCTAAAACATGTTATGGCATGTAAAATGCAAGAGTGGGCACCCTAAGCTATATGACATGTTATTCAAACAATTCGAAATAAACATACATATAACATAAAAAATATTTGCATTGACCGGACTCTTATTTTTCCTATACTAATCTAATTAGTACATAAGATTCACCAAGGCATCCCTTGGTCTTCAAATCCCGCTTTAAAGTGGTGTTGGCTCATTTTGCGACTTCGGTGCTCCAATTACAAAAATTGAAATTTTACATTGAAAAATAAAATTACAACAAATGTAAACAATGACCTTATGGCCTTACATCCCAAAACAAAACCAACTACAAAAATAAGAGCCGGAAAAATTTACGACCAATGCAAAATCCATTCATCACATGAAATAACAAAACCATTCAACATATGAATTTTACATTGTGCCCACTCATCTAAACATGCATATCATATTTATAACTCATATAAATATATTAAAAACAGAAACTTTAAATGAAAAAGAGAAAGGTTAAGAACACTTTTCAACCTCGCTCTGATACCAATTGTAGGAAACGCTTTCCTCGTGCAGCGGAAGCGGCTAAGGCACCCGGGACCGACCTTGAAAAGTTTTTCTGCTCTCCTCCTCTTAATCCAGAATTTTTCTGCCAAAAATTCCAGATCCGAATAGATCTATATTTTATACACTGCCGAATGCTCGTCATACACAAACCATAAAATGCAGTACGCGACCAGCCATGGACCAGCTTTCCATATGCGAAATTTGATCAACAAAATCCAACCGTGCGCGAGCTGCTAACTCAAGCCATATGCAATATTTGATCATTGTCACATTGCGTTGCTTATTCTTGCTCACGCCACTTTGGCCTCTTTTCTTAACGCCAAAAATTGATCATGCGCAGATGATTACTATGATAATGGCCACCTTTCAGCCAAATTCAAACACACTTGTCCCATTATCTGATTCCACCAAAAACTTTAAAAGTGAAAACGTTTTTGTCTATAATGATCAATGGCCTTGTGGTCTTTCGGCTTCCATGCACCATGCGTTAAATGCTTTGATCATCTACGTGAGCTGATCAACTTTTTCCTTTGCTTGATTGCCGAGCCATGGACGTGTGATAAGAAATCGGATCCACCAATCGATCTTCCGAGCTATGTTTCGTTACCAACGGAAAGGTAGGGTGGGCTACACTCACAAGATAAATCCCTAACTATTAGAGATTTTATCACACAATAATATGTTTATTTTTTCTTTCTTTTGTTCTTCAATGGTGTTTCTCAACTTTTGAGAGAATGGTGAAGAAGAAGAGGCTAGGGTTGCAAGAGAGAGTCTTCCAAAAAGAAAATCAAATTTTTCTTTATATACTTAGGTTAAATTGTTTCCAAAAACAAATCAACCACTCCCTTCCCCATCCATCAAGAATCGGCCAAGGCTAAGAAAATATCTTTAATTTTTGTAACATCAATCAAGAATTGAATGACCAAATCAATTACAAAAATTAATTATGTAATTTGCCTTTTCAAATTTTGATAACTTCCAAAGCCATCAAAAACTTCCCTTTCTTCTATGACAAAATCGGCAATGGCATATATTTTCTTTATTAATTTTTGCAACAATTGTATTAGCTTTCCATAAAGCCAAATATGTTACAAAATCAAAAAGTTTAATACCATTATAGATTTGTAACTTCCAAAATTAAATCAAGGGTTTCCAAAACCCTTTAATTTGGAAATTACAACTTTAGCCTTCATTTAAATTACATCATATATAATTTAATATTAATAATAAATAATTATCATATAATCATTTATTATATAAATCATATATTAAACTTTTAATATATAGTTCTAGAGTGTGACAAATAATATTATTAATCATATTAATAATATTTTACCTTTGTGAGTATATATTGGACTATCCAATTATACTAAATCCGCTATAGTAAATCGAGCTAGCACGGGGACCAAATGGACCTACGGTTCCGAGCTCCAATAATCTCGAAATGTTTAATTAAGCTATTAAATAAATTTCTGAATTATTACTCCGGTTATTCCATTAAAAATCCGAAGTTGCACTCTCGTTGCCGCAGATGATATATTCAGTCGAACCAAGTCGGTGTCCATCGATATAGTCATTACATACGAATTGACCCTTCACGAGTATCTCGTAATTAGAGTCGGGTCATAATCTTTCTATTCGTAATAGAAAGACTTGAACGCTCAAATCGTTCAAGCACCGAATCAACCCTTAAGAAAGATACTCCTCTACTTCTCGCAAGAAGGAGTGAACTACATATCTATGTAACACGTTCCCAGCTACACAACAGACCATGCCCCCAAAGTACGTAGCTATTGGTCGGGACTGCTACACCAACCTCACCTTTGTAAATCAAAGGACATGGCCTCCCATGTAGGAGTTCGTAGATAGTACAAGATTAAGATCATCCATATATGACCATATAGTAGATCGAAATGACTTTCTAAATTTAACGGATATTATAAGAATGTCATTTCCATCTGGGTTCAGTCCTATATGATCGCATCATACAAGGTGCCTCCATTCTCATGTCTCTACATGGACGATCCGGATCAAGATCGTCATACAAATATAGAATGGACCGCAACTATAGATAAACTACAAACAAAGTACCCGCTTTGTTTGGTCTCTATGGACTATTTAAGATTACTAACTTCAGACTTATATCCTCTTGTGTATGACACTCATACACTAAGTCTGAAGGCACAAAAGTAATCTAGGGTATTTAAGATGATATATAATATGCGAAAATTAAACAAATATTTTTTGATAAATGAATATTTGTAACATCCCCGATCTGGAGATGCTACCGGCAGAGGATAGTGGTACTAACCCCATAAGCCTCTGTCTGTCTGACTGTATTCCAAACTGTTCAAATGCAATGTTACATATGCAAATCATAACTCAACTAGGCATTAGAATACTTTTACTTTTAATAATTGAAAGTTCACAATATCATTTTCTTACAACTCTTTTAATGATTATCTATGCAGACTAGTATGATACTAACAATGCATACAACTACTATGACTTTGAACTGGACTCTTATGTTGTGTGACTCTGTACTGGTGGACTCTATCCCTGGTGACTGCATCAATATCCATCCTCCCGAGCTTGTCCTTCTAGAATTCCTATAAAACAACTAAAAACTGGAGGGGGGTTAGATTGCTATACAATCTAAGTGAGTGGACTAAAACTTGAAACTGAAAGGAGAACTTGATTTCCAAAACCACAATTTTTAATAAAAACTTCTTTGTATGAAAACTTGTTCTGAAAGCTATATCTTTCTGAAAACTGCTTTTGAAACTTTAGTTTTTGGAAACTGTCTCTAAAATCTGATTTTTCTGAAATTGATTTGCTAAAATCTGGATTTCAAAATATGAGTACTGAAGCTCTGAAAACTGCATGAAATCTGAAATCTGAGAACATTTCTAAAATCTGTATCTCTGTCTGAAAACTTGGACGTATGAGGGCGTTACGTATCGCCGTCCCCCCATACGCCTAACTGGAGCCAGCAATGCAAATCCATGACTTTGGGGCGTTACGTATCGCCGTCCCCCAAAGCATGCCACTACTGTCTCAGAAACTGTGGTCTTGGGGCGTTAAGTATCGCCGTCCCCCAAGCCACAAACTGGAGCTGGGGGTGCGGATCTATGCTACCACCCAAGCTCAACTGGGGTCTAGGGGCGTTACGTATCGCCGTCCCCCTAGCCCAACTGGAGGATCTGAGAGTGTCCCCTCAGTCCTCAACATGTGCACATGCTCTCTGTATCCGTCAATTCCAACTGTGTCTGAAGTTACATACTGGGGTGAGTTTTTTACCTCATGCCCCGGAAAACATGAAAACTATGCTGTAAATCATAAAAACTGTAACACTATTTCTTGAAAAGCATTTTCTTTCTCAAAGCATAATTTGATAACAAAGTAACTGAAAGAAAAGTTTCTAACGCCCTAAAGCGTAAAAATATAAGTCTGTACGAAAATATGAAATAAAAATCAGATGAAAGAAAAAAATGTCCACTCACTGAGCTATGGTAAATCGAGAGCGATTCACGGCGTGAGCTTCCTCTTAGTATCCTGGCATCAATCTAAGATCAATACGATCGTTAGTTTGCATAACTCGAAACATCTTCATACGACATAACAAAATATACAATGTATGGATACATAATCTTGCTGAATATTGATGATATCTATGGTATCTATGAATTTCACGGACTTAGGTTTGGAGTTACACAAGTGCGGTAGCGGAAACTTAATTTATTCTAACGGCCAGAAATTTACAGTTTGTAGACCAACTTTGAAATTTGCCATATTAATTGGAAATGAATCTAAGGCTGAAAATTTAATACAATGGTCCTTAATATGTGTAGTTTATGTTGGTTTTTTACGGATCCCAATTCCGACTTCAGAAACTCAACTTATAGACCGAATTTCAGGGACTGTCCAACAGCAAAACTGGGCACTAGGGTAGTAAGTCGCCCGACTTCGAAAATTCGTTCCGATCTCGTCTTAAGATTTTTTCTTTATAGACCTTCACTCATGCCTCATGATTCCTTAACGTGAGTAAACTCTCAATAACTGGTTTCTTGGTTTTCATCGAGGATCCTAATAGATAATACCATAACTAACATTTCTCCATTCCATTTGTCCATCTTAACCTTAGAATTATTTCCTACCTTGGTTGTATCTCATCGATTCCTTTCTCCTAATCTTTTCCTTGTACTCCCTTTTTCTTTACTTCATTTTATTGACTACTATAGACATTCTTGGTCTATTTTGTCTTTCTTCTTGAATTTTCTCTCCACATACTATTTACAACCTTAAGTTCTTGCCATTCCTTGATTACTATCATATCCTACCTAACAACTTCCTTCCCGTCTTCTCAAAGTCTTGCCTGATCATCCGCGAATTATATTTTTGATCTTTTCTTTTCTATTCTTCTTCTGTCTCACGTCTCTCGACAACCGCTTTGTTAACTTATTTTTCCCGTTCCTGAGCTATAATATAAACCTACCAAACCACCCATACCCGCGGCTAAACCATCCCAAACCCGTAATGGTTTGGTCGTCTTAAGCTAGGGCTGGGTATCTTAAGTGATTCCTTTATCAAAAATTTTTCCTTGTTATTTCATATTGTAATCTTTGCAATTCCCTTCTCTAAATTTCTTAGTATTCTTTTCACTCTTTCTTTATTTTTCTAAAAACTCACTTGGTCTATGTTTCATTCTTGAACTATATCTTATAGATCTCAATTCTTGATCTTTTCCTACTATTCTTTTACATCTTTTGTCTTCTTATATGCGGTGAGTATCTCACTTCCATATTAGCATCATCAATCTTATTTATTAATTTTTGTACTTCATTCTTTCTCTGCTTCTACTATAGGTCATATCTTCTCTCTTTACTTGGACTATCTTTTCTTTTCTTATTATTCTGATTTGCTACTGTCCTTAGGATCATTCGTTTCAATCTTTTATCACTACTCGTGTAGCTAATCTTGAGGCTTCTGTTGTGATATTTTGGTGAACTATATCTTTTCCTAAGAACCTCGTGTATACCTGTTTGGTATATCTTCTATCTGGTGCTACTACTAAAATTTGTTCTGACTTATCTCTCTTTTACTTCTGGTCTTTTTCATCATTCAATCACTTCACATCCTATACAAGTCCTTCTAGAAGCAGAATCTCAACAAGTTCCTTATGCTGTCTCGTAGGGGGTTTTAGGGGCTAAATCCGGTACACAGCGGAAGCGGTGGAAATCAATTTTCCGATTTCAAAACTTTTTTCTCGGATTAATTAAATAAACATATTTATTTAATTATCCAATAATCAAATTATGAAACAAAATTCAAATAATCATATTCAAGTGAATTTACCAAATTACCCTTACACTTGGTATTTGTCCATTTTAGTCCGAAATTGATCTAATCAATTTTGAATGATTCTAACCATTTCTAAGATGAACTTAGAATGTTCAAAAGATCAAAACACCAAAAGAAACCAAATCCCCAATTTCCACTCTTGGCCGAATGCACCACCTTGGTGCCAAAGTGTGCACTTTGTCATTTCATGCACAAAAACACATCAAGATGTAATCCAATGAACATGAAACTTTATATGCATCATATACACATCCAAATGCACAACATATATGAAATCCCCAAATTTGAATTGGTCATGAACCCTAATTTTTCAATTTCTTCAAATTGGACAAATTAGACCAAATTGGTTAAATCAATTACTTTAATCATCTTTCTTCCATCCAATCAAAGTCTCAACACAATGAAAACCTCAAGATAAATCTAGGTCATCTAAGAGTGGGTCAACAACTCTAGATTAGCAACAAGGTTTCCAAAACCATAAAAGAACACTTATTACTACAATAGCCATAAGCTTCCTTCATTATACATGCACAACACTTTCATCAAACATTTATCCATCAAAACACAAAGAATAAAGAATAGAAAAAACTCAAGAACATCACAAGATGTTGCCCACAACAAGAGGAACAAATTACTCTCTAATGGAAGGTTGGAAATACTTACTATTTCCA